>CM059975.1:79538083-80075241 GCA_030490835.1 Annona cherimola | reverse complement strand
TAGAAAACCCCTTAAGACCTTCAGCCACTATTTTCTGTCCAACAACAAATGTTACAGCTACGGCTATTTTCTTATCCGCAAAACCACCTACTTTGTTTCATCTCCAACAATGATGGCGTTTATAAGCTACCGGCAAACATCTCTCATCAATCATACCTCTCTGCTTGCAGCAACTGTAGTCGGTGATTGCATTGATTCCAGCCATCTCAGATTCGTCGACCGGCCTTGGCAAATCGCAACCTAAGGCCTAAGAGCAGCAAGTAATCTAATAGCAATGGAAGAGGAAAAGATAAGATCTAGAAAATGAAAGAACGAAGAAGAAAAAGAGAAGAGATGAGCAGAGGGAGGACGGGCGTGTGAGAATGCAAAGCTTCCATGCGCGCCTGTCGGTTTTTCAGCCTACCCAAAATGCCCCTTTCAATCTCATCCGTCGAACGAAAATGAATGGTGGATGTGTTGCTTCCTGTGAGAGAACCGTGGGAAGCACTTCCTGTGGGTTGGCCCTCCATTTCGAAATGGCCCATTTCTAGCAACGAGTAGGAATTGAAGGTGGTGCCAGCCGGCTTCTTTCAGGTGGGGACAAATCAAGTGACTGCTTTCCTCCGTCAGTGGCTGTGAATGGGAAGAGAAGGCGAGCAGTGGATTAAGAGTCAACATATGCCGTTGTTGTTAGGGTGGATGACATTTGTAAAATAAATTTGGATTGAGCGGAGTGCAATATAAAACAGATTATGGTTTTTTGATGGCTTTTGATGATTAAGACTCTCTTGTTAAGGCTTAAAGATGATGCATTATTTGATAGGCACGTGTAAATGTAACATGGCCAAAGGCAGTTAGGAATGGGATGAAACAGGGGTATAAGAGAGGCAGGAACATCGTGTAAGGCAAGCCAGTAATATCAATCCAAATTCTTTCATTTCATTTCCTTAGTTCTTTTCCCTTCCTTCCTATATTTGTCCCGTAAACAATCAAGAAGGTGAAGCCGACGAGTAGGGTCTTATCATTATTTTTCTTTTTCTTTTTTTCATAGCATTGAATCGAGCCCAGAAATTGTGTGATCATTTTTATAGATAAGGAATAGAGGATTTGTGATTATCCTTCATTCCCATATGTACAAGTCGAGTACAACAATTTCAATAAACAAAGTGGATAATATTTCTCAGTGAACCTTTTTTTATTTCTTGCTAAGATTTTAAATGAAGAGATTTCCAAAAACCTGCAGGAATTCCAACGATTCAAATTCCAATTATCACCACCAAATACTGGGGGAGAGAAAAGAGAGAGACTAAGGAAACGGAGAAGAAGATTTGCAAGCAGATAGAGAGAGGGTTCGGTGTCTGGTTGGCAGGTTCTCTAGCTGAACATGCATCATTGCAGATGGTTGAAGTGGATGAAGAAGGGCAGGATGAAGATGCCTAAGTGGGGATCAAAGCCGAAGGTGGAAAAGATGGGTAGGAGCAGCAGTTTTAGGTTGCTCAAATTGCATGAGAAAAAAAGGATCCTAGTGATGGGGAGAGGCAAGAGGGGGAGAACCGTCCGCATCAGCTACCACTACTGTGTCGGGGCCGAGGCTCGGAAATAGAAAAGAGAAAAAATTTAAAAAAGTAGAAAAATGCAAACTAAAATAAATAGGTTTCTTTAGTTATTTTGTTATTTTTCTTAAGATATAGTACTGTCACAACTGTTTAGTGTAGTATCAACTTTGCCCCTAAAGTACAAAAAGAAAACCCAATCTAAAACGGAAAACGGTCTCCTTTCTAGATGTCAAACACTTGATGATAGGAGGAGCAGTCTTTGAATGGAGTTAACAAAGGCAGCAAAATATTTCACAGAGAAGGATGACGAACAGTCGTTCACGGTTGAGTAGTGGAGATCTGTAAACGAAGACAAAAAGTCCATTTAGAGGACTGAATTCCACATGCGGAATCCACAAGCCACTTACGATATACATTTTCAAAGCAACTTTCTATTCCCAACATTCCACGACGCCCATCATTCATGCTCCATGAGACACATCAAAATTCAGATGCCGAAAAAACATTCAAAGCCGAAAATAAATCTTACCCGCATGACCCCTTATCAACGTGTTTATCGTGAAAGCATGACTTCTAATATTTGATAATTGAGGTGGGAGTCAGTGAAAACGTTTTCATCTAAGGGTGGAATGCAAATGGTGCAGTTTGGTCTTTTTACACACTGTAGAGTACATTTGAGGATAAAATGTGAGTATGAGTTGGTGAAATAGCGTATGGTAAATTGTGGTGCATTTTTTTAATGGAATATCATACACTTTTAATAAAATGATATTGATGATGAATGATTCGGGACATTTAATGTGTAATATAATCATCATAAATAATAATAGATAATGTATGCCAAAATTTTGTAACAATAAATTCTATTTATAAAAAAATATAACTGAATGAACGAAATAATTTAGCTTATTCTACAATGTTTCAGAGTTTATAGATTTTATAAATTTCATGAATTTTACAATTTATATGAAATTCATAAGGATGATGAGTTGTATAAGTTATTTACCTTCGTTTTTCCTGCAAAATATATTTTATAGGTTATTCAAGTATAGCAAAAATGTGCATACGTAATTGACAGTTTTGAGATATTTTACGAATTTTATAGAATTTATTATTTTGCTATGCAACTATTTAATGATACGGACAACCTATACAGATTTGACACCTAAGGTAAGATCGATAATATTTTATTTTCACAAATTTTATAGGCGATGCAGATTTTACAATAATGCCAGAAAATCATGAACTTAAATCTACATATTTTATGATTTGTATAGATTACTCAAATTCTAATGACCTAGTCTAATGAATTTTACAAATTATTTATGTAATCTATATTGAACGTATTATCTATCGGTGTAATATGAAAATTATAAAAAGTATTAAGTAATAAATTTCAAAAACTTATTAAAATTTTGTTAAATTCTTAGAACGTATAATCTAATTAATATATTCTTCGAACGTATAAACTCTGTACACTACATATTTTTAGATTATATTCCTATAGTTTATTTTTAATAATGATAAAGCTTATTTTACAGAAAATTCAACATTATTTATCACAAAACAATTCAATAATGATAATTTATTTTAAACTCACATAAAATATGGCAAAAATGAAAGTGGATTTTATAAAACACATATAATAAATATATTAATTAAGAGGAGTGAGTTTATACGGTGAAATGCATGAGGCAGCCATAAATTGTTGTCCAGTCATCCCCTGCTATTATTTTTATTTTTTAATATGGTTGGTCTCAAAAATTTTAAGCACCGAATAAGACCTAAAAATAACTATAATCAAGAAAAAATAGTGTGATGTTCATGTGAGAATATTATTTGACGGGCAATTTGAACTATTTATCTTAAATGTAATTATATTTTTTAACAGGGTGGTATCAAAAAATTTTTAAGCATTGAATAAATTAATTCCACAAATTTTATCTGGCAACCTAGATGATTGACCTTAAAATAATTATAATTGAGAAGAAAATAGTGTAATTTGCATGTGAGCATATTATTTTATATGTGATTTAGATTATGTCGGTAAAGTAATTCTATTTTTTTAACAACGGAAGTATTGAAATTATTAAACACCAAATAAATTACTTGCATAAATTTATTCTGCACCTCATTTCGTTGACATGCAACTAACTTTAATCTAAAAGAAAATATTGTACTGTTTACATGAGAACATTATTTAAAAGGCAATTTTAATTATTTGTCATAAAAATAATTTTGTTTTCAATAGTAGTAGTATCAAATTATTACGTATCAAATGAATTAATTGCACAAATTTTAGCCCACACCTATATTGTTTCGTCAAAAATAAATATAATCAAATTTGTATAATAATAATGTGAAAGGATTAATTTGTATAAATTTTACTAATTCATCCAGCATGTGAGAATGTTAATTAACGGATAACATTAATTATTTTGTTACACAAATAATGTTATTCTTAACAAGGGTGGTACTAAAATTATTAAGCACTGAAAATAATAATTTCACAAATTTTATTCAGCCTTCCGTTGATCCAAAAATTAATAACATCCATAACAATTTGCATCTCATGCGTAACAAGTTTAAAACGGTAATACCATCACTAGGTCTTTTGCAGTTCTTTTTAATAAGAATAATACTTCACTTTATTTATTTTTGTAGTGTATAATCTTATTTTAGCTTTTTGTCTAAATTGCCTTGTGTATATTGTTTCATTTGGATTCCCCCTTTGTCCCTTAATTGATTTTTTATAAACTTTTTGATATACTTGCAACTAAGGGTGTATTTGTTTGGGGCCAAAACTTGTCAATTAAAACTTTTCAACCAAAAACTTTTCACTCTTCATAACTACTCTTTTTTTAATTATTTTTACACATTTTTCTATACAAACTTCCCTACTTTTCAATCATTTCTACACAACTACCCATACAACTAACCTATCTATTTTAACTTTATTCTCTTTACTACTCATCATTACCTCTATTATATCACATCATTTTCTATCAATTTGACAACTTCTACATCTAAAACTTTTCATCAAAAGTTTTACCTCCAACCAAACACACCATAAGTGTATTTATTGTGAAAACTATACGCGGGCTTCATCTTTTAGCCATTGATGAGTCTAATTTGCTACTAAAAATACATGAACCCACTTTAATAGGCTTTTGCAAAATTTTTAAAATTTACTGTTCCATCTAAATACAATTGCGAGCGTCTAACACACTAGCGCATGATAAATCAATTTTTTTTGAATTTTAACAATTCAAAAAGATTCATTTAGCTAAGGCAAAAATATTTTAAAAATTTTATATAAGCTTACTTAGGTGGAATCGCAATAAAAAATTTTAAAATAATCGAAGAGGATGACTTACATGACCACCACATGTTTGTACCAAGTCACTTTTTTTAATAATCATCATGGACTCCACATATATTTCTAAAATTTTCCGTACAAAAAATGCAACCGAGATCATCATCACCTGATCTACAAAAATTAAAGAAGTAGATGTGATTTTTCAAAAATAAAAAAAACAAAGAAGAAGAAGTGATAAATATCATTTGCAAATAGCAAAGAACTCTAATATAATTGACAAAGAATATAAACTAAATAATTTAAAAAGAGTTGCACTAAAATAAAGATATAAATCAAGTCAAAAGAGGTTAACATAATGAAATTTTTCCTGCACCACAAAAAAGTATCATTATATCGGAAGACAGAAAGTGATATATTTTACATCTTTATTGCACCATTTAAAAAGTTAACTAAGGCGTAATAATTTTTTAAAAAAAAACACAGTTCCTTCAAAAACTAAAAAATGATATAGTATCATTCAGATGTCAACTAAATATATAACATAATTCCAATCATTTCTCTTCAAAAAATTATAATAGAAGTTGTCATGTAATCCAACTTTAAATTTCTTTAACCAATGTCCACATTTAACCTGCATCAAAAAAAAATTTAGAAATAGAATCGATTATTTCAATTTGTTAAAACGATCAATGAAAATTAAAATATGCGTTGGATTTAATATAAAATTTTGACTAATTATCTGAAAAATTTTGAGATATTGAAGAGAAAATTTACTAGTGCAGTAGTTACAATAAATAGATTCAAATGACCAAGATGAACCCCTCCGGCAGATTTTCAATGCAACTTGGAGCCTTTTCTTCTAAATGAAAGTTCTACACCTTCTGACAAAAAATAGAAAGGAAATGAGATCAGCAGCCGAAAAAGAAGATGCGTGGAAAAAGACAACCCACTTTGAGAAGATCCCTCCTCCACAAGCTAACGTAGTTCTTCCTCAAATCGCACTCATCAAATTCGAAAAACCTATGCAAGCATGAATAGTTTGTATAATACAAAATTTAGCACCATTTTGCCTCCTTGTTATAAGATTTCTACATTGTAATTAGGTCATTAATTATTGAATGATTTCAACATCAATTTTTTGTACAGTAGGGGTGCAAATAGAGTGGTGTTGAACCTCTATGCAATTGACAAAAGCTGGCAAGGAATTTTGGGAGTCTAAGGTGGGGTTATGGATGAAACTCGGCTTGCGTTAAACTAAAATCAACCCAAACAAACTAAGTTTTAATAACCCAAAATTTTATAAAATATATGTTATGGGCATCATAGCTTGACAAAAGAGAAAGAGGGATCATCATCACTAGCAATTATCATATTTTTTTTCCAAAGTCACCACTGATTGCAAATATCCTGTGAAGGAAAAGGCAGAAACTATACGAAATTCAGACCTTTGCCTCAACTAGTGTGCTCAGACCACAATCATTCCTTTCATCCAATATGCCACCGCCCATCATATTTTGGGCTTCCTCCTGATTAGAACAAGCCTTACAAGAAGTTTCTGATCCATAATTGATTTGCGATTTTCCATTGTCTGCGTATTTGTAAAAACACTCAATCTAAGACTCATGAAACACAAGCCCTAACAAACCTTTCAAAATTATGAACATAATTGCATGAAGTTGCACATCAAACTTTAGACTAATCCTAAGTAGGTATGCAGCATAGCATTCATAACATTCATCCAAAAGAAAACATATCAAGCAAGAACATTTTTTTAATGAAGATGCAATCAACACACCCACCTATACATCAAGTACTTTTGAGGGGAAATTTTTTTTATTGAACCAGTCAATATGACTAGACTGATGTGTTATCCTAACTTGTAAGTGATATTAAATAAAACAGAACGAAAAGAGTTGAATGATAGTACCTGGGATTTTGTTAACAGAACACTATCATGTGAAAATTTGCATTTCTCACCTTGTAAATCAACTAAAAATGTTAAGACTACAACTAAAAGTGTAAAGAATGAATGCAAAGACAAACGGTCTAACAAAAAACAACAACAACGCATCTTTTCTCAACTGAAAACATAGTTCATGATTGTAAAGAATGATGTAACAAAAGCTAGCTAGTTGATCCCGCATTGGTGATGGAACTGTTAAGATGGGAACTTGCAAGAGATATTGTCAGAGGCACCGAACCAGGTGCTTCGTAACAAGTTTCTGCTATTATTATTCAGATGTTGAAAGCTCAATGTGAATTCAAAAATCCAAAAGATAATCCAACCTTAAAGGACTAGAGAAGTGGGGAGAGTTTCAATCAAGGCCGACACCAAACCAACAAAATAGAAATTTTAAGCACACTCAAAATTTTAGAAACAACGTTCATTCCAATTGCAAACATTCCATATATTATATGCATGCTTTACCCTATTGCAAACATTTTATCCCATGAAGCATCGCTAACATTACAATTTGGTAATTATCCTAGAAATCTCTTTTTTAGTTTTTTTCATATGCGGTAGTCAAATATGCCTCCACATTCTCCACCTATCTCAAGAAAATAAATTAATTCATTCATCATCATCATCATCATCATAAGCCATTTCCCACCTATGTGGGGTCGGCTGCATGGATTCTGTTACGCCATTCTTGGCGATTTAAGACTAAATTTTCAGTAATTTGTAATTTTTTTAAATCTTGTTTAATTACTTCCATCCATGTTTTTTTGGGTCTTCCTCTCATTCTCCTACCACCTTCTACTTGGATAAACTCTGTTTTCCTAACCGGTGCGACTTCAGGCCTCCTTTTTACATGACCAAACCATCTTAATCTATTTTCTCTCATTTTATCATAAATTGGTCTCACTTTTAAGTTTTCTCGAATTATTTCATTCCTAATTTTATCTTTTCTTGTTTTACCACTCATCCACCTTAACATTCTCATTTCTGCTACGCTCATTTTTTGTATATGTTGCTCTTTAACTGCCCAACATTCTGCCCCATAAAGCATAGCAGGTCTAATCGCAGTCTTATAAAATTTTCCTTTTAATTTGACTGGGACTCGACGGTCACATAAAATTCCTGACGCACTTCTCCATTTCTTCCATCCTGCTTGAATTCTATGTATTATATCTTTCTCGATTGCTCCGTTCTCTTGAACTATTGATCCTAAGTACCGAAAGTGATTAGTTCTTGTTACTGCTTGATCTAAAATCTTAATTGGTTCCTCATCCGGGTTCTCACTATTATTAAAATTGCATTTCATATATTCAGTTTTTGTGCAACTAATTCTAAAACCATTAGATTCTAAAGCATCTACCCACCTATTCAATTTTAAATTTAGTCCTTCTTTAGTTTCATCTATTAGAACAATGTCATCTGCAAATAACATACACCAAGGTACTTCTTCTTGGAGATGTCTAGTAATTTCATCTATTACTAAGGTAAAAAGGTAAGGACTCAAGGTTGAGCCTTGATGTAAACCTATTTTAACTGGGAAGACATTAGTATCTCCACTAATGGTTCTCACATTTGTAACAGCCCCCTCATACATATCTTTAATAATATCAATGTATCTGTCATTAATTCCTTTTTTTCTCATCACTTGCCATATTAACTTCCTTGGTACTCGATCATAAGCTTTTTCTAAATCAATAAAAATCATGTATAAGTTCTTTTTCTTCTCCCTATACTTTTCAAATAGTTGTCTAAGTGAGAAAATAGCTTCAATAGTTGATCTTCCTGGCATAAAACCAAATTGATTTTCAGATATATTAGTTTCCCGTCTTAGTCTATGTTCAATTACTCTTTCCCATAATTTCATAGTATGACTCATTAATTTTATTCCACGATAATTTGCACAATTTTGAATATCTCCCTTATTTTTATAAATTGGAACTATAATGCTTTTCCTCCATTCACTTGGCATTAACTTCGTTTTTATAATCTTATTAAAAAAATTTGTTAACCATGTTGCACCTACATCTCCCATGCACTTCCATGCCTCAATTGGTATATTATCTGGGCCTAAAGCTTTTCCTATTTTCATTTTCCTTAAAGCTTCCTTTACTTCAGATATTCGAATTTTTGTGAAATAACTGATATTCCTATTTTCTTCCCTATTTAGACTAACATCTAATGTTAATTGTTCGTGTGGGGTATCATTTAGTAAACTATAAAAATAAGTTTTCCATCTTTCCTTAATATTATCATCTTTGACGAGAACTCTTTGGTCATCACTTTTAATACATCTAATATGTGTTAAATCTTTGCCCTTATTTTCTCTTAATTTAGCCAACTTAAAAATATCCTTTTCACCTTGTCTAGTTCCTAATCTGTTATATAGGTTCTCATAAGCTTTGTATTTAGCATCACTAATAATCTTTTTAGTAGCTTTTTTTGATAGTTTGTATTGTTGTAAGTTTGTATCGTTTTTATTTCCCTGCCATGTTTTAAACTTTTCTTGTTTATCATTTATAGCTTTTTGAACATCTTCATTCCACCACCAAGTTTCTCTATGTGAGGATCTACGATTTTTATATACACCTCCAATACTTTGTTAAGTGTAGTATATTATCATGAGATCTATGCTTAGTTTGCATTAAATAAGTGAATTAGAAGTCAAGATTTCAAAATAGCAACTTATAACAAAGTTGACAGTCTATAAATCTCGTAGAGCTGAATCAAAAGGGTAGATTTGAATTACATTGTGAATTCATAGAATTGAATTAATTAATGCAATCTAGAAATTCTCACAAGCTATGTATATCAAATAGATGTGCTGGTTGTAAAGATTGGTGAGAAATGCTAAAATTTCAAATGCTTAATTTTTGTCATTTTTTAAACTAGCTAGGTGAAGTTACTATTTTTAGGTTCTTTTTCCACTTGCTTCACTCACATCACATTCCACCAAAGAAACATGTTGAAAGGTTATATTTTATTTAAGTACAAGTATTTTTATTTTGGGACATCAGATTCATTTAACAAAAGAAAGTTGTTGTTTTGAGTTTTCTTGATTAGGTATATTATTCGCTAGCAGATTTGTATGCTAAAACTTCATTCATACTTCAATCTTCATGACTAACATGTTAGAATAATGAATTCTACATATGCACATGCATTTTCAGTTTTGAACAGTCACCTATGTCAAATTTTATAAGCACGGTTATAATTATAAACCTATAAAGTTTGAGGGCTTTTTGTTTGATTCATAAAAATAGTTGTTGTGAACTTCAGTAGGTCTATCTAACTTGATTTTATTGATAGTGCAAACAATCTGAATGCTGCCATATTGTCTCTTTTAAACTTGATTTTATTGATAGTGCAAACAATGTCAATGCTTGCATGTTGTCTCTTTTAGTCCAACTCTAGGGAAGAACCACTTAAAACCTGTTTTTAAATGACCCCGTGCTATTAGTGAACTTTTTTTGATGAAACATGTTGTTAGTGACTTGTAAGCAGACAAAATTTAGCATCATAGACAAGTAATGCAAATGGGGATAATATTGCATCATTTAAGATAACTGAGTTCACCAAGTACAAATCTTTAAGTGAAGAAGAGGAAGGCCGAAAAGAAAATGCTAAGAGGTTATTATAAAATTAAATGAAATAACTTGGCATACTGAAGGTCTAGTCCAAATTTGATACAAATGGCATAATAGGATTTGTTATACTTTAAAGAAAAATAGCTTATGATAATTCTGATGATAATGAAGATGTGATCATCATATTAAGCTACAAGCTTTTATTGGCTATGTTTCTATTGATTCTATAGAGACTATAGGATCATTTTTATGCATAATCTTTTTCTACTAATAAAAGGTAACTACTTTCGCAAACACAAGTGTATACATGAAAATTTTTAATTATTGAATAGAAGCAAAATGAGTGGAAAAAAATAGGATTCAATGGTTTCAATTATTGATTTTTTTCAATGATTTAGTGAGAGTGGACATAACCAACACGTCCTTCTTTCTCTCCAAGTGTTTGCATCAGCAGCTTCCTGGCTATGCAAAGATCACAGATGCACAGGTTCCAAAGCGGAAAAACTACCAAACAGGGGGGATGAAAAACTCAAAACACATAGGAATATCACAGTAGCTGGGAAGAAAGAAGACTAATGATACAAAAACCTGGATGAGCTGTGACTCCCACCCACGAGGAGACATCTCTGACATTTCAATCCTAGCAGAATCATCTCTCTACCCATCCACACTATTAGCTCGAACGGTAACCGACACCCCATCTTCCGTCGATTGAATCACATTTATAGCTTGAATGGCTAATGATCGAGGACAAAAAGCTAAAGGCAGGCATCTATCGAAAATAAACACCACCCAATCAACCAAGAAATAAAAACAGAATAGATTTAAATGGAGAATCAAAGAAATTCAAAAACCTAAAATTTTCTAGCTCACCTTCGTCAACAACAAGATTTGGCAGCTTTTCTGCGCTGCTCCTCTTGTCCGACCATAGGTATGACAGCGAATAGCATTAACAGCTGTAGGAGTCGGTGTCTGGCGACATCTCTTGTGATTCTTGCTCCTTTCTTCTTTGTACCTCTTCCGCTCAAACTCGGCATCTCTCTCTCTCGCCAAATGACCAGCAACCAGCCCTCATGTGCACACGTGTATGTTTTGCATGCATTCCAATTTTGTCCCAATACATCTCAACCGCAAGTTTGAAATGGACAGCAGATGCAACATTTTCACGTTCAACCTATCATGAAAAAGTTTGCACAGAAACCGTTCTCAATATGCTAGGTTGGTTATTCCTTACATGCATAGGTATTATAGAACTTAATGCCTCTTCAACAGTTTAGAATTCCTGATCGACGGTTGGCTTAAGTTCAAATGGCACATTTGGAATAAATATGGTTTTGCTAGAATGTTTGACATCAGTCTTGTGGCCTCCATCCAATTAATAATTACACCCCACATTTTCTTGGTTAGCCATGCTAGAAATGAGTACTGTTTGAAAGTCCATAAAGTAAGCAATCAAAGCAAGCTAGATTTCTTAAGTTGTTTCACTGAACCACTATCCAAATATATAGGGGTGGACACCCTTTTGAAACATTTGAAAAAAAGGTTAAATTTTCCTTTTATTCATCTAGAATAGACAAGAAAATAATTGAAAGCAACGAAGCATTAAAAAGATGAAACGTACACATCATTAAAAATATAGTTAATAAAGAGAAAAGTCCAACAAATCAAAAGATATAAAATATGATGAGAAAAGGTGAAAAAAGATATTTTCTTTTTTTCTATCTCAAGTCAAACTAGCATTCACATTGTTGATTTTATCGAATTGATAAAATGAAATTTATAAAAACGATATAATATAATGTTAATTTTATCTACAATTATTACCGATTATCATCGTCAACAGGAATAAAACAATTTTATCTTAATTGTTTTAGTATTTTTATTGATTGCGTATTACATGACATTCGAATATGGGACATCTTAAGAAAGAAAATACGAATATACTTTCGAATAAATTTTTGCAAACTTTTTATGTATAAATTTTTCAATACAAATTTTTCTCTGTAAAAATATAAATTCTTTGGTAAAAGTATTATTAGTACTAGGTTATGTAAATAAGCATTTCTATTACTAGATGTGCTTTAAGTTATGATCTCAAAAATTTCATGACAAGTAAAAGGTCTTTTAAAAATTTTGTGCTTGAATGTTTCTTATATCGTTAATCATATTTATAATACATTTTTGACGCATGATCTTTTCAGACCGGTCGGAAATCCGGTGATTTCCGACCGGTCCAAAAATTTATTTTTTTTTTATTTTTTTTTGAAAAATAATTTTATAAACTTGTTAATCTAGTTATATTTATTTTATAAACCAAGTTTTATCATTTTTGGATATATCTATATATTTATTTTGGATTTTTAAAAACAGGGGTATTTAAGTCATTTTAAGAATATTTAAAATGACTTAAATACCCCTGTTTTTAAAAATCCAAAATAAATATATATACATATCTAAAAATGATAAAACTTGGTTTATAAATTAAATATAACTAGATTAATAAGTTTATAAAATTATTTTTCAAAAAAAAATAAAAAAAAAATATTTTTGGACCGGTCGGAAATCACCGGATTTCCGACCGGTCTGAAAAGATCGGTCCTCTACATTTTTTGTTACAACTTTGATGATGGTGTATATCTTGCGATTCATGGGTGTGGTCCGAAAAACAGAGGTTCTGTCTACTTTCAATGTGTGGCGACCGCATAAAAGATGCCACCTCCGTCTCATACCTAACGTAGTTGTGGCATTCACAACACCCCTCCATCAGTCTGACTACTCCCACAACATTGGACTGATTGTAGCCAGGAGTATATCCTAGCACTTTTTCTTTTTCCCTAAAACTGCTCTGCAAAGAACTAATAAACATCGATTGGAGAAGATGGTGTGCTTGCTGCAGGCATACATCGAACTACATATATATCGATTGGAGCACTACCTATACACCAATTGAAGAAGATGATATCTCAAAAAATAAAAATAAAAAATTGAGAAGACGCATACCTTCAATGGGCACCCACTGCAGGTTCCCGTTCTTCTTGTCATGCGGGTTTATGCTATCGTCTCTATTGCAGGTGTCCAAACATATGGTGTTGGAAGAGAGGATGGCTTCCTATTTTGAAAGATGCTTTGAAGGAAGAGAGAATATGGTGGGAGTTGCTGGTTTCAAACAGAAGGGAGAAGATTTTCTATCCCATCTTTGATTTTCTCTCTCACCAAAACCTACTTTTTTGCACACTACATATGCCGTTACTAACTGCAAAAAGCAACAAAAAAAAACGAAATAGTCAAATGGGAATGATTCAAAAAATAAATCGGACAGGAAAAAATGGAAATTGAAAGCAGCCATACCTTTGAGGACGGTGCCGGGAGAGCTTGCCTGTGTCGTCTGATGATCGTATTTGGATTTCCCTCCAACTTTCAATGAAAGTTTTGAAACTGCGGAGAATGTAGAAAGGATCTTTCCTCTCTGATTTTCTCTCTCACGACCACATGTGCTATGAAAATTTAGCGCAGCAAGGATGCTCCTGCCTTTTACTTTCTCTCCTGTCGCCACGTTAGCAAAATTGTTCTAGTCTCTGCAGAGCATTCAATGCAACAAGCTACTGCTCTCGTCTTTCCACAGCTATCAGTTGCTTCAGCGATAAACGCCGCCACGCCTCCATTAAATGCACGGGGAGCCACTAGGATGAAATCAAGACTCATCCAACAACTAGATTGCCATGTCGCATTATTAGCAAATATGCGCCGTGTAGTATAAAATTGCCATCGTTGGAGAAAATCACTGCCTACAAATACATTGAATGAAATAACCCTTCAGCGATCTCCATTTACTCATACCCATAAATGAAACTCAAATAAATTATACATCCACATGCAACCAATAATATTTGAAATGTATCTTAATCATAGCTGAACTAAATGGAATAACCAGACTGAGAATATGAACTTGTGATAGGCAACGAAGAGAAGTATCAACTCCTTTACATCCTGTTTTATAGTCATACAACCATAGAATTTCATACAACAAAAAACATAAAAATATTAAATAATAAATTTCATAAGCTCTATAAAATTTCACTTATTGAATAATTAGAAAATAAGCTCTATACACAATAATTTTGTAGATTAAACTCCTATAGTTTATTCTTAATAATAATAATAATAAAGCTTATTCTACAAATAATTCAACATTATTTCTCACAAATAATTTAATAATGATAATTTATTTTAAATTTCACAAAAAATTATAGTAAAGTTGAAAGTAGATTTTATAAAACGCATGCGTAAATCAACTAATTAAGATGAGTGAGTTTGTGTAGTGTAATGCATGAGGCAATAGGTAGGGGTTGCCTATAATAACTCTTAACTACTCTTAGCAGAAACATTAAAATTTGAAACATTGAAATTTGAATTTAGCTAAAATATAGATAACATTACAACAATAAACAAGAATCGACCATTAAGGCAAAAATGAGGTGAATTCATCAAGAGCAATGTTCTCAACATGCTATAATGGAAATCGATCAAAATGGATTGAATCATAAAAAGTACTGAATTCAGTTTATCTATCCATCCGCTTCTTTTGATTTATTTGTGTTTGGGTTGGCCAATCCAGTGATGGATCTAGGCAAATCTGAACCAAAAACATTACCCATCTTTGTACGTTTTGTTTCTAGATATTTTCGGTTTTCCTTTGATGGGTGATAGCACAGGAACTCTCCCAACAACAGCCAAACCATAACCCTTCAAATCAGTACATCCAACTAGATTATTTGTCATCAATCTCATAGTACGAACACCAATGTCCTGCAAAACCTGCAACCAGAACATGGGCTACATTAGTCTCAGAATTGACAACTTCACAAGTTCCCAACTACTCATCTTTCTGTTGCAAACTAAATGGTTCATCCATTTGAGTGTGTCATATTGTAGCATCAAACTTGGTAAGTTAAAATAACAGTAGATTGCACTAAATAACTATCAGTGAATGCTAAATCATTAATACAGGTGGTGAATTCAGGTTCAGCAAACTAGGCGGGTGTATTATTAATCAAACAAGAAAATTTTCAATTGATTGAGCAAATTATTTGCAAATAATAGGTGGAGCATGGATAAGATATAAAATATCAAATAAAAATGCATATCTGATCATTCATTTTTCTTGCTCGTGCATGGGCAAGGAAAAATTTTCATTGATGCTTTGAGATAAGCAGGTTTGAGTAAAAGGTTTCAGTGGTGACATAGAGCAGACCGGAGAAAGGTAAGATTGATGGATGACAAATGTATTAGATGGGAACATTCTATTTTCCTTTCTAGATTTTTTCTTTTGATCGGTCGTATAGTACATCTCACCTCAACTTATATTACAATCAAATTCAAGAATCCTTACATCTTAAATACAAAAAAAAGGAATCCTTATATCTTTTTATCTCATTTTATATTATAAATCAATCTCAAATGCCCTTATAATTTTCTAAGGGGAAGACTAAACACTCTCTATAAGGGACAACACAGCTCCCACCACTAGGATGGGGACGAAACTCCCCAACACGGGGTTGGATCCCATAACGCCCCGAAAAAATAGTGACCTAAGGTGTTCGTTGTTACCAACTGGGCTACACCCCATTAACTTCCTCTTCTAGATTTTGAAGATATATGTTAGGTTTATGGATTTCTACCCAGATCATGAAATCAGAACTACAAATCTTGCACTTTTTTTTTTGCATGGAAAGATGCAAATGGAAGATCACTGGTAGAACCGTAGAAGATTTGGGTTTCTGTATAGTTTCAAAAGAATATGTGGACTATGGCAAACATGATCACAAAGTTCAGATGATCTTCATGGTTTGTTGTGTGTTACTTACAAATCTAAAACTCACAACAAGGACTCAGATTTATGATAACAACTGAAAAAGAAAAATCTTTTTGCATATTTCAGCTCAAGGAAAAGCGTGTGACAGTTTGTGACGCCAAAACGGCCATAGCCACATGAATAATGTTAGGCCTCGTGGTTTTTTTCTGATTGGTAGGCCTAGTAGTTTCTTGAATAAGATTTTTTATGCGCATGTCTGATGAAATTTTGATGCATGAGAAGAACAAAGTGAAATAAAAAATGCCAAAGAGCCATACCACTGATATTGTGTACACTGGCGCAGATGGATCCTTATTGTTGTTGCCAGACATCAAAGGCAGGGGTAGTGTCTGCAGATCCTCTTCGTTCATTCCCATAAATACTATCCCAAATCCATGCCTAATCATAAAAGCCAATGCTTGTGCACTAGCAAGAGATTCAGCCATAATCGAATCTCCTTCCTCATCTCCATTTTCATCATCTACAGCAATCACAAACTGAAGGCCAAAACATAGATAAACTATGGTTTCAGTCTTGGGAGAAAGTGAAGCTGAAATATGGAAACTGAGGACTGTCTAACTTGATACCAGATTAGCTTAACTCCTGACAATTCTATTCATAACATATTTTTACTTGAAACTAGATGGAGTAGAATTCTCATGCACATTCACCAGTTTATTTACAAATAATAACAGGAATAAGCCATTTTGCCGAGAAGATTGAAACCCCCTACAAGGAAAACACCTGTGGGCATTTTGCAAATGCAAAAGCTGCATTGCACATGTCATAGGTGAATAAATGTTTGAAGCTACAACTAGAAAAGCTAATGAAGATAATTCAATGAAAACGAAGAAGCAAAAAGAACAGGCAATCGATGATGAACACTAGGATCATATGTTGGTACAACAAAATTTAGTATCTTTACCAAATTTCACAATTCTTCATTAATTATAAATAAAAAAATTAGTCCAACATCTACATTTTAGAAATTTGAGTAGAATTGGTGAAGTTGATGGCACATCTTCCCTCTGCACAATGCAGCAATTACCTGATCAATTGATAAGAACATATTGATAAAGAAATCAATTGTTTCGGAAGTTATTTTAGTACTCAAGATGTCAAATGTTGCAGCACTTGATTTGTCAAACGCATCCAAAAGAGACCCATTTTTGCTCCCTTTCAAAGAACCTCCGCAGAACAAGTTCCTACCTCCAAATTCATCTTTGGTTGCTGCTTGGCAAGACAAACTTAGCTGCCATCCTTTCCTGTCTAGCCTAGGGCCATGCACAGTCCCAGAAAAACAATTGGCACAAAACCAGAAAGAAGATAGAGCACTGTGATTCCATTTGCACGAATTCTGATCAACAAAAACAGAAAATGGTTTATTCAAAGATGGACCAAAAGCACAGATGAAACCATGCAAATAAGGGGAAAAAAATAAAAAATCACCCATTATTTGCTCGAAAATTAGAGGCTAAGCACAACATGCAAAAGATGAAGATTAGATCACAGATATGAATTCAGAGCACGAAAAAGAAGTGAATCCCTACCCCCAAAATGATTTGGACAGAAACTTCGTAAATCAAAGTATGATTTTAGAAAAGCAAAAATAAATAAATTAGTAAATAAAATGCATTCGGCCTATGTAAAACCCATTCAGGCGATCAATGAGAATAAATCAATTCATTCAAACTGCCTAAAAATTAGAGAGCCCTAAAATCAATAGAAAAAACAAATCGAATGATTTTATTCTGGGCCAATAAACATTGACTTATTTCTTGGTTATTCACAATTGGAAACAAAAATCCCAAGATTACATGGCTGCCGATTTCATTAAAATAGAGAAGATTATGTTTTTATACCTTTTCGAAACAAACATCTTAATAGGCGTGATCAGCTACTGGGTTCAGCGACCGGCGACCTCACTTGCTATGTCATCTCCTTTCTTCTCTCACCTGGTTCCGCTCTCTGCTATCCGCTCCTTTCTGTTAACGCAAAACTGTGGCTTTAGTAAGAAGCTCCTTTAGGAAGCTAATGACCAAACTACACATGCGTGTAAGCAACGCACCCATATTAATTTTGCCCCTACAAAATTCTGCCACACGTAGGGGTGCAACTCGGTTCGGGTACCCGCAGGTTAACCTGTTGGGTACCCTAATTAGGGTCGGTTCGGTTCCAAGAAACCTACCCATAGGGTCGGTTCAGTTCCCTTTGGTAAATACCTATTCCAATTAGGGTAGGGTCGGTTCCAGGAGCTGGGCACCCAAAACCGACCCGGAGTTCACATATAAGGTCCTTCTCATCGGAGGTTGCTAGAACCCTTTCGGCCTTTCTCGCTTTTTCCCCTTCTCGATTTTTTCCTGGTGCCACGCATCCCTAATCTCTCTCTCTCTCTCTCTCTCTCTCTCTCTCTCTCTCTCTCTCCCCTTTTCGGCATCGTCACTTCCCGGCTCCCGGCTCCCATCTCCCTTCCGGTAGTGCCCTTCCAAGCTCGCTCGCTCTCTCTCTCTCAATCTTTATCTCTTTGTTTCTCTATCTCTCTCTTAATCTCGGTCTCAACTTGCCGAAGTAGCTCTCCGGCGGCTCCTGATAATGTATCTCGAAATCTTCCTCATCTTCTATCCCGACGCCGCTCCTCATCCTCTGTAGCGATACCTAGCATGAGCTTGTGGCACCGCCGCTGGTACTTGAAGCCGTTAATGCAGCAGAGCGTCTACGTGATGGAGATGTATAAGATGAGGTGCGAGAGGGAGAGGAGGCCAATAGGGATCCAGCAGTGGCGGCATTGGAGCTTGGGCGACAAGGCCTGGATGACCAAGAAGACATGGAAGAACTTCCAGAGCTCCTTCTTCTGGAGATCGACAAACCTCTTCTTCCAGAAGCATTTTTTTTTACTTCGTTGCGGTTCTTCCTGATTGAAAAAGGGTATCATCTTGCTCTTTTGGTTTCCGATTTTTAATTCACTTCGGCTAAAGATATTAGGTTTTTGAAATCATTTTATAGCCATTCCAGTGAAAGAAGTAGATGATTTTTTCTTCTACCCTCCTCTTTCTAGAAAATATTGAAACTTTGCTGCTCCTACTTTTTATAGATGATGGTTTGATACAACTTCAAGAAGATCACATTATGGATACGTTGCAACTTGACAATTTGTTCATTTTTATTTATAATTTTTTAACTATCTAAATTCTAGCTTTACTAACAGTTGGCTTTGGCAGCATGCTAATATTATTTTAGTGGAACTAATTCAGAACCGGAACCGACCCGAACTTGAAAAAATAGGGTAGGGTATGCCAAGAACCGACCCGGCCTCAAATAGGGTAGGGTAAGAGTTTTTAAAAATAGGGTAAGGGAAGGGTCGACCCCTATCCGAACCAAGTTGCACCCCTAACCACATGTTTTAAATGAATGGTAGATAGGGCATTTTCACGTTCTTCCCATGGTGAGAGCGTTTGCACTGAACCTAATTCTACGCTCGAACAATCCTCTAGTTCTAGGGTGCAATTTGGGCTGGGCTGAGCCCGAACTCGGCCCACCGAACCCAATTTTAACGATGTTAGAATTCACTTTTCTACTATCCAAGCCCGAAGAACCCGAACCCGGTGAACCTAATTTGTAAATATAATAGGGTTATTGTTCAAGTGAACTCAAACCCAAAGAACCTGATTTATATTTTATATGTATTATAAAATATATTTTACATATAATATCTAAACAATATTCGTTTATATTTTTTGCATTTTATGTTATTTACATTTATAAAAAATGTTTGATATATTGTAATTATATTACAAATAAAGTATATTATTTTCATTTATATTTATCTTTTATTTTTATAATCTTCTTCATTTATCTTGTTTTTTAAAATTATTCTTCATAGATGAATGATTCTATTAGCCCGGACTAGACAAATGTCTCACTTAGCCTTTTAACTTATGTACAATAACTTTTTTTTATTTTTTCTTCATACACTTGTTTATCTAAGTGTATTTAACATATAAAATAACTTTTACACTTTTTAGATATGTATATATGTTTTATTAGATTTTTAAAAATAAAAGTATTTTAAATACATATATACATAAATGATTAAAAATCTCAAAAAAATATATACACAGATCCAAAAATGTTAAAACTTAGTTTATATATTAAATACACCTAGCGAAACAAGTGTATGAAGAGAAATACAAAAAAAATTATTGTAAATGAATTTTTTGAGGTGGGTTAAGCAAGGCATTTGCTTAGCTTGAACTAATAGGATTAATTTTTTCTTTATATTGTTATATTTTTTAAAACTATGTGGTTCAACTATATATTATTATGTTTACCTATATGATTTGTTATTATTATATATTCATATAAAATTTTAAATCTATCGTTTTTAAATAAAATGTAAATTTAGCAATCTAAATTCTAACCCAAAACTTAACCCGAACCCAATTTTCAAAAATAGGGTTAGGGTTTAGGTTTTACATATAGGGTTAGGATTAGAGTTAGGGTTGATGTTTTATAAATATGATTAGGGTTATGGTAGGGTTGAGGTAAACCTAAGTTTCATGAACCCGAGTTGCACCCCTCTCTAGTTCAAATCTTTATTTCAGTATGGACGACTTTGAAAAGGTACGAATATATTAGAAACTAGTAGCAAATTCATGGGTATAAGTGTATAATAGGAATTTTTCCCTAAATAGATTAAGGGTGTGTTTGAGAAGTGACAAATTTTAATAAAAATATTTTTTGTAAAAGTTTTTGAAATGAGAGAAATGATATGATATGATAAAGTAATAATCAAAAGTAAAAATAATAAAGTTAAAATAAATAGGTTAGCTTTATAAATAGTTGTATAAAAATAATTAAAAAATAGGGCAGTTATATAGAAATAAGTAGATAAATAATTAAAAAATAAGATAATTATAGAAAGTGAAAGAGTTTTAGATTGAAAAGTTTTTATTTTGAAACTTTTTGGTGTTTAACAAACACTCCCTTAGAAGAAAAGCTGGAACGTTTTTGGTAAATATGTCGTGTATTTCCATTGATCCAACAGTGAATCGGGAGGGCGTGGAAGTCATGTCTCATTTGTAAAAAGGTTTTCTATCACAATTGGAAAATTTGCATGATGAAATCAGTGACCCTTGGAAATATAATCAAAACAGCATTTAACAATTCAATTGTTCAACCACACTGTTGCAGATGTGTAGGATCATTCAATCATAAAAACTTAACATTTTGGTTTCATTTTTTAAACAACAAACACAGATGATCAATTTTCGTCTATTTCAGAATTTACAGAATGACTGGAATCATAATGAGTTTCAATGGGATGAACAAGAAAAATTACAAAAAATAGTAAACACATCCATTTCATAGCCAAAAAAAAAAAAAAAAAAAGGAAAACACACAAAAAAAACAAAGGAACAAAAGAATAGAAAAACCATTCATCCCTTAAATGAGCAATGGTCTCTGAAACGAACGTTTCTTGGCATGACACCCCCTTTCCAGACAATACCTTTCCACCACGCTGCCTCCCCACAGATTTGAACATACGCTGCAACAGAACTATCATCACAGTCGAGAGGGAGTTGCTTCAGCAGTGGGCATCCTCCAATCTTCAACTTCTTCAACTTTGGTAAGTAGCCACCGCATATCTTTTTTAGTTTCCCGAGTTCCCAAAGATGAAGCTCTGCTAGCTCTGGGAATGCATCTTGCCCTGCTACGTTCTCATCTGGGTGCACGTTTTCCAATCTCCCACAAAATTTTATTTCTAGCAGCTCAAGCTGTTTCAACTGAATCTTGGAAGAGAAGATGTTGATAAGCTTAGGACAGCACTGCAAATACAAGTGCTTTAGGCATGAAAAGCTCCCACTTCTGAAATTCCCACTAAAGACGCTCTCCAATTGGTCACATTTCTCAATCCAGCATTCTTTGAGATTACCAAGCTGCATGCCCTCATTAAACACTGTCTTTATGAATTCATTACCCCGTTTTAACTCCACAAACCTCCAACCATCTATTATACTTCACCAACCGTTGGTTTTTGGCTGAACTGTCATGCTCATTACAAACATGGGAGTAGCAGAATCGATTTCTTCTGAAATGGGTGTGCCTGTACTTTGGGCCCTTTTCACAAGAACAGATTAAGAAATAGAATTTTTGAAGAATGGAATTTGATAATTTGGAAGTTTGATCCAAAGAATGAAAAATGGAGTCATGACTCACTGAGATGGAAAATCTACCGTTGCTGCCTTGGGGCTGTTCTTGCAGCGGTGGCTCCTTACTTTGTCGGTGCCAGTTCAATTCTTCTGGAAACCTTTGTATGTAATTCCACTCTATCATCTCGAGATGCTCCATTCCCATTAGATGAAGTTGCTTTAAGCTAGGCCGGTTGAAAACTTGGTGGGGGACACATTTGATTTTGGTTCTTGAGAGATCGAGTGTTGTGAGCTTTGAGAGACCTTGCAAGCCTACCAGCCTCGACAAAGATCGACAATCCTTGACTGAGAGTCGTGTGAGATTTTCGGCTGCTCCATTTGAAATGTCAAGGATTCGAAGACTTGGCATGCCTTCAAAGGAGGCCTCCACCATGCTTGGAAGGAAAGTCTGCTTAACGTCAAGGTCCTCAAGCTTGGGCAGATCTTTTAAGAAGGAGGGAAGAGCCTCCAGATTGCTGCAATTTTGAAGTTTCAGCATCCTCAAATTGCAAAGGCAGGATACGGAGGAGGGAAGGAATTTAATTCCAGTTGCCGAAAGGTTGAGAACTTGGAGGCTAGTCATGCTCTTAAAGAAATCATCTGATATGGACCTCAAGCTCTTATTATCATTAAGAAACAACGTTAAGAGTCTCTGACAGTCAGGAGAGCTATGGATATCAAGTTGTTTTGTTGGCAGCTCTTGTATTTGGTTGTGTGAGAGAGAGATGCGCTCAGCAGCTTCCCATTGATTCGATTGAGGAACTTGGGAGGAGGAGTCACACTGGATTAGGAATCGTTTGCGAGATGACACCAGCTCCCAAACCCCAACGGGCATTCGAAATTTGTCTTGGAATGAAATCAACATGCATCTCCCTAATAGCTGCGCTAACAGAGCATCCGCGGTCATTTCCATCGATTCTTCTACCTCTTCTTGCTCTTCTTCTGCTTGCAGACGCTTACGCATATCTTCCAAGAAGCCTTCCAATCTCCAGAATTCTTTTAAAGAAGTTGCATCAATGCTGAGGCTGTGATGGAACAAAGAAACATAAGAGAAGCATTCCAAGATATTGTCGCTAGTGATAAGATTGGGGTAAGTTAATGAAAGAGAAGTTGCTGCATCCCTGGCCTCTGCATCTAACAATTTCCATGCTTGGTCTTCGGATAAACTCCTGAAATTCTGTTGCAAGAATACCTCAGCACTCATTTGCTTGTGGATCACCTCGGACTTGGGGATTAGAATGACCTTGCTACTGTTGTCAGGAGCGTTAAGAGGCACACCTATTTCCCTCAAGTGAGGCTGCTCCCAAACATCTCTGAGGATGATCAAGAACCTCCTCCGAGTTAACCAATTTGAAAGGAGATTTGCGATGGCGTTACTTGAAGATAGTGTTCCTATGTTCAGCTTCAACTCGGCAACGATTTTAGCCTGCAACTCCCTTTTCCTCTGTTCTTGCAACTCCCTTTGCTTCTCCTCCCTCATCACTTGCAACATGCCTTCTCTCTCCTCTTCCCTTTGAAGCCTTAACTTTACTCGATCATAGTCTATGAACGGCTTATACCTTAGATAGCTCCATTGTGACTCCTCTTCTATCCTTTGAATCTTTTGCTCAAACTTCCTTTGTTGTGCACTGAACCATCTCCATTCGTCATCCGGGTCAGGTTGTCCGTGCATGTAGCCGAAGTAATCCTGAGAGGAATAATCCATAACATCATAAGTCCCAACCCATAGGAAGCACTTCCCTTGGGAAAAAAAAAGGAAGCTGGGCATTTTGGTAATTTTACAGCGAGAGTATATTTGTTTAAAAACGTGAGTATGTTTGGTTTTTTGATAAAATTTGTATTATATATATACAAAATCTCAATTTATTCCATTCATTTGCTAGATCAAATATTAAAATATATGTGGACATAATTTTTCATCATTTGACAATTTCTAAAATTTTTTTTGTACAAAAACATTTTTTTTTAAAAGATTTCATTATAATTGGTAAAGTTAGAAAATATAATTTTTATTAGAAGTTATTTTATATTATTTAAAGTTAATGTAATCATGGTACTCTCAAAAATAACAAGTTCTTTTATTTTTCTCGAATTTTCTCGAATTTATTAATATTTTATTATTTTCTGAATATAATCGGATCTAACGGCATCTAACAGCATCTAACAACATCTAACAGCATCTAACAGCATCTAACAGCATCTAATTTTTAAAATTAATAAGTTAATCCTAATTTCACACCTGTAATATGATCCTAGGTCCCTTATAATGTCATTTAGACCTTAAATTCAGAATTTGAAACCCATATTATATGATTTAATAAAATCATCATAATCTAACAGCGTCTAATCGCATCTAACGGCATCTAACAGCATCTAACGACATCTAACCGCATCTAACCGCATCTAACAGCATCTAATTTTTGAAATTAATAAGTTAATCGTAATTTATCACCTGTAATATGATCCTAGGCCCGTATAAGATCATTTAGACCTTAATTACGGAATTTGAAACCCATATAATATGATTTAAAGAAATTCAACTTAATCTAACAGCGTCTAACGGCATCTAACGGCATCTAACAGCATCTAACAACATCTAACGGCATCTAACAGCATCTAACCGCATCTAACAGCATCTAACAGCATCTAACAGCATCTAATTTTTGAAATTAATAAATTAATCATAATTTAACACCTATAATATGATCCTAGGCTCCTTATAAGGTCATTTAGACCTTAATTACAGAATTTGAAACCCATATAATATGATTTAAAGAAATCCAACTTAATCTAACAGCGTCTAACGGCATCTAACGGCATCTAACAGCATCTAACAGCATCTAACGACATCTAACAGCATCTAACCGCATCTAACAGCATCTAACAGCATCTAATTTTTGAAATTAATAAGTTAATCGTAATTTTATACCTGTAATATGATCCTAGGCCCCTTATAAGGTCATTTACACCTTAATTACGGAATTTGAAACCCATATAATATGATTTAATGAAATCCAACTTAATCTAACAGTGTCTAACGGCATCTAACGGTATCTAACAGCATCTAACTGCATCTAATAGCATCTAATTTTTGAAATTAATAAATTAATCGTAATTTAACACCTGTAATATAATCCTAGGCCTCTTATAAGGTCATTTAGACCTTAATTACGGAATTTGAAAGCCATATAATATGATTTAATGAAATCCAACTTAATCTAACAGCGTCTAATCGCATCTAACGACATCTAACAGCATCTAACAGCATCTAACGGCATCTAACAGTATCTAACCGCATCTAACAGCATCTAATCGCATCTAACAGCATCTAACCGTATCTAACCGCATCTAATCGCATCTAATTTTTGAAAATTTATAAATATTTTACCTAATTTGTGTATTTTGCACAAGATATATAATTAATAATTCATTTCATAACTATGGAAACCTTTCAATAATTTTAAAACTAAATAAATAATAATTAAAAATATTAACTAATTTGAATTAAATAAAATCAAAATTTACGTAAATATATAAAATTGTAAAAATTATTATTTATGACTCTATAAAACAAAAATTTTAATAAATTATATATAACTATAATTTATATTTAATATATAAATATATGTTTCTTTTTGGGATTGGTTAAATAATCAATTTAGTAAATAACTACATTTAATAGAAATTTTATAATAAAAATTATTAAAATTATATAATAATATTATTACAGTTTATATTACAAAAATATAATAATTGTAATTTTTTGTTACCGTTATTAATTAAATTAAACAAGAAATACAAATTTATTTACTCCAAATGAATTTAATGTGGACTAATAATTTAATTAAAATTTACGTTGAATATAAAATTTATACAAAATTTTTTGTTATATAACACCTCTAAAAATGTACCCTTGTGTTATATCTCCTGTAAATTTTCTATAAAAATAAAATATTTTTAGAAAATAGCATATTTGGAATTAAAAAATAACGGCATCCAAAATTAATAATTACGTATAATAATAAAAATAAATGTTATTTGGAATTAAAATAAAAATTAAAGAAATTAATTATACATGTAATAAATTTATTATGTTGATTTAAAACATATCAACCATTGAATTTTATTTTACAAATTAATAATATATTATTATTTCAATTAAATGTGTAATTAATTTAAATTGAATAAAATAAAGTATAAATAAATATATAAAACTATAATTATTATATTGACTTTTAAAAATAAAATTGTATAAATTATATATAACTGTAATTTAGATTTCATATATAAATATATGTTACTTTTTGGGATTGATTAAATAATCAATTTAGTAAATGACTATATTTAAAAGAAAGTTTGTAATAAAATTTATTAAAATTATCAAATAATATTATTACAGTTTATATTACAAATTTAATGTATTAATATACTAATTGTGATTTATTGTTACTAGAATTAATAAATTTAAAATAAAAAAATTTATTTACTTCAAGTGAAATCAATGTAAAATTATCAATTTAATAAATATTTACATTGTATAAAAATTTATAAAAAATCTTCGTGTTATAGAACACCTCTAAATAAAGTCCAATAAATTTTTTTTGACATAAAACTATAATTTAAATTTAAATAAACTAAATATATATGATTTTTGGGACTGATTTAATAATTAAGTATTTTATATTAGTAAAAGTATATTTCCAGCCATGTCGGTAGCGTTAATTGAGGCCTGATTTTATGTGATATGTCGCATCTCGTATAAGTATGCAATATTCCAATCCAGTACATCCATTTACGCAGTTTCATGTGAGCCGTTGGATGGCATCTAAATGCCCGCCGCTGCCTCTGCTGAAAATTGGGTTCCTGCTGACATGCATTTAATGCATCCGTGAGCCAGTGGAGAGAGAAAAACCATCGATTTCCATACTTAGGGTGTGTTTGGTTGGAGGTAAAACTTTTGATGAAAAGTTTTGAGGGTAGAAGTTGTCAAATCGATAGAAAATTATGTGATATAATAGGTGTAATGATGAGGAGTAAAGAGAATAAAGTTAAAATAGATAGGTTAGTTGTATGGGTAGTTGTGCAGAAATGATTGAAAAGTAGGATAGTTTATATAGAAAAATGTGAAAAAATAATTAAAAAATAGAGTAGTTATGAAGAGTGAAAAGTTTTGGGTTGAAAAGTTTTAGTTGACATGTTTTGAACCCAAACAAACACACCCTTAGATTGGTGTTGCATGTGTACAGGTCTATTTGTACTGCTAGAGCACTGCAGGTTCAGTGCTCCATCATCTTCAACGCAAAGGCAGGCATGGCGGACGAACCCATCACCCAGATCCGGTGCCAATGGCAAAAAAAGCATGATCAGAACCAATCAAATAGTTAGCGATAAAAAACCATGTAGACCGGTACCGATTTCTTCTTTGACTAGCAAAAAGGACCACGCATCTCAATGCCTGCATTTTGTCTCTATAATGACTGTATACACCTATGGTAAATCCATGATCTGCACATGACTATTCCATTAGCGGTAATTGATTTACCCTCATCCATTGTTGAATCTCAAATCAAAGTTGCAACTTATCTAAATAAAAGTCAGCTGCATAAGCAAAATCATTGGTATAAATCACCCATTCCAATCACCATGGCAGCTGGCATTGTCAAAAAGTAGGCAGATGCATCCAGCAGACGAAATCCAGGTGAGAGAGATGGAAGCTCGTAGGCGCGAGTAAGCCTACCTAAATCCAAACCCTTTCGATTGACTTTTCTATTTCCAAATATACCCAAAATCATCGCGACCATTCAACGGAAATGAACGGCTGAGATGAGGCTTCCTACGAGAAAAACGTAGGAAGCACTTCCTATGGGTTGGGCCTCTAACATCATTAGCAAAAGGGGAACATGAAGCAAAGAATAAGCCAAACCACCATCCGCAAAAGGGATACCCTGGATTCTGGAGGAGGGCAAAACACCCATACCACCTAGGGGTGTAAATAGGGTTGGGTTCAACCCGAGCCCGCATCAACCCGAACCGATTTATACCATGGTTGGGTTGAGGTTTTGGAAATTTAGTTTTTAACAAATGGGTTCAACCCGACCCGATTTTAAAAATGGGTTGGGTTGGGTTAGGGGTCGGTCAACCCGACCCGACCCGATTTCATAAGATATGTATTTACATATATTTATGAGAGTGTATTTCATTCATATTGCTTAGATATTTAAATAAAATTGTGTTGAGTTTGGAAATTTGTTTGACTATTTGGTTGTCAAATGTTATTTGAATTTATTTAGTTTGGAAATATATTTGGTTAATTAGTTGTGAAATTGTGTTTGGATTATTTGGTTATATTGCATCGTAAATAGGTTGTTTAGATATTTGCTCGCATTGGTGATTTAGAATAACATAACAGGTCAACTGAGAACTTAAGATGTTTGTAGCTTTGATTGGAAGCCAACTAAGAAGGTAAGTAAGACTATAATATTCATTTTTCTATTTTGCATAATTTACTGTAATAATTTTACTTGGCTTTCACTTTTTGACTTGCAGAAGACATCGATTGCTCAAAAATACAAAAACAAAAAAACGAATCAATTACTAAACTTATCCTCCACTTTTGAGCTATGTAGAACTTTTATTGGTACTTATTGTTTTTATAATTATAATTATTTTTATTATTTTAGAAATTCAGGTGAACAAAACTTTAACTAGCATTGATAACATGTGTAATCTATTAGCCCGATTTCTAACCCGAACCGAACCGATTTGAGGTGGGTTGAAATAGGGTTGGGTTAAGATGTGAAAAGTAGGGTTGAAAGTAGGGTTGGGTTGTGATTTTACAAGGTGGGTTAGGGTTGTATTTGTGCCAACCCGAGTCAACCCGACCCGATTTACACCCCTAATACCACCCATACCATCATACGCAGAAGAAGCAGAGGCGGTACCGGGAGTGTGAACAGTACTTTCAAGATGTGGAAAATAAGTCACCTGTTGTGGAACTGAAACAAGGATAACCACATCAAAGTCTGCTTTTTCTTTCTTTTTGGCCTCTTCCATGATTCTATTCGCAATCAGAGATTTGCCGATGCCATCCCATCCCCAAATCGAGATGGTTGAAACGTGGGGATTCGTCAAATGCAACCAAGCCTTTCTTGTCTCCATCGCTAAACAATCAACCACACTTGTACTTCCCAGATTTGGTTCTTCAATTGTCATTCTATTCCCTGATTAAGTTCAAAATTAAAAGCAAGTTTGTGGCATAAAGTTTTGAATCTAAAGATGTGCTGAAGAAGTCTATGGGAAATTATGACTATCTTAATTAATACATTCTCCAGCAATTATAAAAATTGCAAGACAAGAAGATAAAACCTTGCTCTGGTACCAATATAAGAAAAATGTATAAAATCAAATAGCATACCTATCGCTGAGAGTTTTGTGGGAAGATCAAAGATTGTACCAAAATGGGAAATCACTTTCTTTTACACTGTAAATGAAAATTGGATTAACGGAAAAAATTTCTTCCTACACTCTCGATTGTGTCCTCGTCTTTAGAGGACGTGGATTGTATGTGACTAGGGTGCCATGCCCAACCATGACCCACCTACAGGATGTCCTCGGCAATCGAAATCTAAGGATGCAATTGGGGCCTAGTCGAACCCACGTCATGCTGGCCAAACCTCATTTCCAACGGTATTAAAACATACTCTTTCGCTACCAGTGCCCAAAGAAGTCCAACATGAGAAACCTGATTTCTAAATATGATAAGATTAGGATTAAGTAAACCAAACCCGAAGAACCCAAGCCCGATTTCTCATTTCATATTTATTATAAAATATATTACATAAATAATAACTTAACAATATATATATATTTTTTTGATGAACTGGAAAGCTCCCCTATCCCGGTTCCCTCACAATATGGGGGGAGCCGGGATTGAGTGATCCAGAAATAGAATTACCAAAAAAATTGTCTGTACGAATTTTCCCAAAAATGGCTTGGGGGGGGTTTCCCCACCAAGATTGGTGATCATGAGCAGAAATAGACATCAAATCTGCTAAGGCATGGGCGACAACACCCTGCCTTAATACATGACAGACAAAAATATGGGGATTTCCGGAGATTAATGCCTTGATCTCTTAAATAAGGATCCCCGCCGGAGCACGAATTAGGTCCTCTCCAGCCAAGAAATTACACAAAAGGAGAGAGTCAGACTCAATATGTGCTGAAGATGGGATTTATGAAAAATAAAAATAAAATTACTTAAGATGATTATATAACTATAAAAATTCAAATAAATAAAATTTATTGTCAAATATTAATATACAGAAGTTTGAATTATAATAAAATTAGTATACAAGGAAGCTGTTATTTTTAAAATATTTAATTTATCTTTTAATAATATGCATATTTATTATATAAATTTAATAATTTTTTGTAAATAACTGAATGCGTACACGATTAAATATTTTTAAAAATAGTACTTTTCTAAGAGATAAATCAATTTATACAAATAAAAATTATATTTTAATCTTGTATATGCTAGTTATCTTGAAGATTTATTTAACTAACATAACATATAAATGTGTGTCATTTAAAAATAAGATAAATATTAAAAAACTAGCTTCCTTGTATATTAATTTAATTAGATTTCTAACTTTTATATGTTACCTTTCAAAAAATTTTATTATTCAAATTTTAAATGAATTTCTATTTTTATTTTTTTAAATGAATGAAAAGTTTAGTAGTTTTCTTCCTTGCATAGAGTTAACTGCAATAATTCTTAATACGATGTTCATGAAATCAAAGATTCAGATGTCAGTTGCATAGGTTATCCACATAAGGATGTCATGGCTAGGCGTGACACCCTGCTAGGCTGTTACATCCAAACTGTCCCTCTTTGGGCATCAAAGAGGCCTCTTTTGTGTAACCTATTTGAAAAAAAGAGGCCACTTTTGAAATCGTGGGAGGGAAGTTGTTGTATGTGGGATGCAGTTACTAACTCCACGATGAAAAATGTGGGGACGCCGAATCTCAAAGTAAAACTCCAATGCTGATATATTAGGAAGATCTTGCACTGAGGTTTTGAATTTTTTAACTGCTAATACGGACTGAGTTTCTAACCTAGTAATAAATTTTTTGTATTTGCAAAAATCGAAACGTATTTTTTAATAATTAGCACCTCCCTTGCCAAGCAACCTATAAGCTGTGATTGTTGTGAGGTAAGCCATTTATTTGTTTGGCTCTCTTTGTGTGCATACTGCATTTTGCTTCGGTGCATCTAGGTGCAAAAATTTACTTTTAAATTTTTTTAAAAAAATTTATATAATTATTAGTTTAAGTGTATTTAACATATGTATTAAGTGTTACTATTTTAGAGGTTTATAAATATTTTTTACATTTTTTAAAATTAATGACGTTTTAGTATTTTTAAATTACAAAAAATCCTATTGAAATAAAAAATTAAAAATATCTACAAATCTCTAAAAATGTTAAAACTTGATACACATGTTAAATATACTTAGATTAATAGTTGTATAAAAATTTAAAAAAATAAAAAATACATTAAATACATCTAGGTGCATCGATCTTAAGTTCACCCTTTGTTATTAAATGATGGAACGTGATATTACCATCTTATTTGCCTTTGTAAATTAATGCACAATTATTAATAATTTGCAACCTATAAAAATAAAGAGGAATGACCCTATTAGCTCGGGCTAAATAAATACTTATAAATAGATTACAAGCAGATTAGGATTAATATTTATAAGCATATAATAGTTATAATTTTATAAATAAAATAAGATTAATGCATTCCAACCCATCCAACGCAATCATTTAACTCACCGAATCTTATACAAACGATAACATGTTTTTTTGAGCAAAATTTCTGAATAACGTCATACGCTCATCTAAGTATCTAACTCTCTAACTAGTGACTAGAGGGTGATAAAAAGAAAGAGGCAAACAAAAGAGAAGAGGTGGTGATTAATTACCAAAGGAAGCCCGATTATGAAGACGACTATGCAAGATGCTGCTGCACCTTCCACACATTCCTTCGCTCAAGTACGGCATCCAATCAGCTAGAAGTGTGGCAGCAATCTCCATCGTTTGTTTCATATATTTTCCACCATCCATCTTCGTGATCCTGCCATCAGCATCATACATATATGAAAAATAACTGGTGAAACAAATAAAATTATAATTGGGGTTTTTCCAAATTAGGTAGATACTGGGTGCACCCTAGTTATGGTATACTATGAGTAAATGAGGCCCATCTATCTGCCCATTCCATTTGTATAATTCATTTAACCCTCAATATGAAAATGAATTATGTTCCCTCATATTAAGTTCTATGAAAATCAAATATCTATATGAAAATCTTTTAAATACGATATTTTTATTAACAAAAATTCATATAGAATGTATTTAGGAAGTAATAAAACTTTTCATGAAAATTTTTTTAGAGTAAAAGTTATAAAATGATGCGATATGAAAGGGTAACGATGAAACGTAAAGCAAATAAAGCTAAAATAAATAAATTATATTATGAATAGTTGTGTAAAAATGATCAAAAAATATAGTAATTGTACAGGAAGATATGAAAAAATAATTAAAGAATATACTAATCGTATAAAGTGAAAAGTTGTATGAATTATCAAAACACCCCATGTTCTAAAACAATTGTAAGGCATAGATAAAAAAAATTTGAAATCAAGTTTTTGTCACTTGTACTTCTTTTAACTATTGATTAACTCGATTTATAATTCAAACCAACTCAATTTCTACGGATTTAAAATAGAAAAAATAGAATTGAATATAGAGTTGGGTTAATATTTTACAAAGGTTGAAAATACTTCCATCCGAGTCAACCTGAACTGGTTTACGCTCCTAATTAGAACCCTTATAATATTTTAGAGATTATGATTAAATGCACGTGATTGCAACAAAATCTTCGCATAGACCAGAGAGCGTAAGAGAGAGATAAGTATGATGTATCATAAATATAAGTGTGAATGTGACTACGTTTACATGCATATATGCAAATATAAATGGAACTGATAAAGAAGTAGCACCTGAATTTTGCTTTATAGTGACTCTTCTATTCCAATTCCAACAGAAGTGTCCTAGTACGGACACAGATGCGTGTGTCCTCATCTGTAACTGCTATATATATGTAAAAATCAAAGAACATGGTTTCCTTTCCTTGCATGAGGGGTAAAGAGAATGCATAGATGCCTCCGTGGGAGAGAAGCAAAAGTAAGGTTTGTTCCCTTTAATTATATGATAATCCATTATTAAAAAATTATATGACAATCCGTTTCATTATGCACATTTTATTTAACGGTAACCAATTTTGTTAATATTAATCGAATGACACTTATTGTAGCACGTTGGGGTTGGCTATTTTGGTTGCCTGACTTGGAGAAATTCTTAATTCTTAATCAAATGAAAATATGTTTATTTTTAGTTTACATATGTGGGTCCTATCATCATCTTATATAGTGAAATTTTAGAATTTTTAAAATTATTTGGTATTTTATTTTGATTTTTAAAATTTAAAATTGACAAATTTTAATTGTTAAAATGTTTATTTAGAAGCAGTTTAATGATGTAACTAAAGTCTCTTGTTAGACAATAATACAGTAAACCGTAAGTATAGAATTCTTATGTTATCGATTTTGATTTACTTGTCTCAGGAACAAAATACCGCTAAATACCACTGATGTTATTAGCAATTTTATATTGGCTTAAATAATCAATTGATCAAAAATTCGACATTGATTTTTTATTAATATCATTTTAATTTTGTAGATATTTATCATTGAAGATTGAATATCATATCTTTAAAAATTATTTTGAGTAAGTTGTAATTAAAATTCTCTTTTAGATTCTTAAATTTTACGCATAGTTATTGTTTTGGAAAATATTTTTATTTTTTTAATTTATTTAAAAAACTCTATTTATTGTTTGGACCTGCTCCGAACCTGCTCTTATCCGGATTGGAATGGATGAAATGGGGTTTCGTATCAAGTTTAACCAGAACCTAGAACATATCATTGGTAGTTGAGAAAAATGGGTCTGGTGTACACCTTCTAAACATGATGCGTCATAAATATAAAAATGAATTTGACTAGGTTTTTATCCCTATATGCAAATATAAATAGAACTGATAAAGAAGTAGCACCTGATGTTTTGCTTCCAAGTGAGACCATTCCAACTCCAACACAAGTCACCGACTACAGATGCAGATGCACGCGTGCGTGCTTGTCTGCAGCCGATATATATAAAAATAGAAGCAGATGGTTTCCTCTCCTTGCATGAAGGGGAAAGAGAAAACGAACAGGTGCTTCCTTGAGTGAGAGGGAAAAGTAATGTTTGTTCCCTTTTAATTATATGATAATCCAATATTAAAAAATTATATGATAATCCTTTTGATTATGCATATTTAATTTTCATCAAATAAATCATTCCGCAATTGATGTAACGGTAATTAATATTGTTAATATTAATGCAAGGACAGTTATAGTAGCATGTCGGGGTTGGCTCTTTTGATTGCTTGGCTTGTAAATTCTTAATTTTTCTTGCAACTAAGCACATTTTGCTGCTATCCAAATGGTTACGTCATTATTCATGAAGATATTACAATGGAATTCACGAATTCTGACCCTCCTACAAGAATCACCTCCCTTTCCACTCCGTATCTATACCTAACTAGTCTCTACCAAAGCTATAAATGACAGCAAATCTTTCTCATGAGAAACAAGAACATTCTCAAATCCATCTTGTACTAAGGGTGGATAATAAATTTCAAATAACAAAAAAAAGGCACGGCTTTGATATGGCCAGGTTGCATTGAAGCGGAGTCATGTCATTCTCTCAATTTTTAAGTTTTTGATACTTGATAAAAAATTTAATCCAATAGTTATATTTAATATTATTTGTTTAGTTAAAAAGCCAAATTTCTTCAAAATCAAGTATGTGCGTGGGCCATATTCATTGAAATATATATATATTTATATATAAATTATAAAAAATATTACATATATATTAGAATGTAATAATACTTGATAAAATAATTTATCCACATAGAATTTATATTTTAGAAGGCTTAGATAATGAAAATACAAATTTAAAACTAATGTTCAACATTAAACTATTTTATTACTTTAATTTTCAATGGGCTTAATACAACAATATTAGATAAATAAAAGATTTTTAAAGTATTATAAATGATACTAAATACAATAAATAATTTTTTATCAACTATCAAAATATTAAAAATAAAAGAGGTTATATAAAGAAAGGATTTCATAGAAGCAAAATCCAAAAAAGTCTCTACTTCTATGTAACTAGATTACATTGAAGCAAAGTCATGTAATTTCTAAAAATTTTAAAATTTTGATGCTCCCTATCCCTTATTTTTTTTATTGATAATTTACAACATCACATTTGATATTAGAAATAAAGTTCATTCACACTCACGCAAAGTCGAGGTGCCTGGCTTCTGCCACACATTTGACCGACTATTGGCAGCAGTTTTCTTGGTCAAGATTAAAAAACTAGGATGAAAATATGATAATCTTATTGTGAATGAGGAAAATTATATTAAAATATAAAGAATGTATTGAAAATTAAAAATAGATCTTAGATATAAATATGCAAATTTCATTTAAGTACTTTAGATTTTTAGAACCTATAAGTATCTATCAACTGACTCTAATTTAGATCGAGTAACTAATTAATACGGATAAGGTATAAAAAATTATCTTCTCTTCGGGATGAAACAGGGTATGGTACATAGCTTAGGTGTTCAAATTTCATCCGTATTACAAAGAATGTGTTCAATGCAACCGGTGGTTGTTTATAGTCCCTTAATTTTTTAATTTTTTCACACCCAATTCACCCATTATGTTTAAAACTATTTATATATAAAAATAAGAGATTGAAATCTTTATAATTAATAATTCTAAAAATATATATACAAATAATCTCATGCATTTATACTTATTATGAATTATATACAAATCTAAATAGCATGATTTTTTATATTACGTAAATTTCAATAAAGTAAAATATAGTGGATGACTTGGATTTAAAATAAAATATTAAAACTAGGAAATAAAAAATGCAATTAGTTGTGCGTTGTTTGGTAAAAAAAAGTAATCGATTGTGTTGAAGATATTCTTATATAGAGTTACTATAGAAGAAAAACAACTACTAGTAAATATTTCGTTTTTTTAGTTTTCAACTTTTCATGTGTATATGGTTATACGTTGTTTTGTTGAAATTATTATATTAATGACATTATATTGTTAACATAGATTTATTTCGATAACGATTGTATGTTGTTTTTAATAGTATTAAAGAAATCAATTTGAAACCGAAATGGAACCGATCGTCGCATGAGTTATGCGCAAGATATGCTAATATGAAAGAAAGCTCGTAAATATGTTACATTCACATAAACGAAACAGGCATTCTAAGAAGACAGAAACTACAACTTTTTTGAACAGGTTCAGATAGAGAAAATATACGGCTTTGATGAAATTATCACATCTATAAAGAAGCAGCACCGCCTAGTGCCGGATATTTCTAGAAATATCACTTGAGTTTTCTAGATTTCTCCTTTCTAGAAGCACCTACTAAGCAAGTTGCATTTCTAGAAATTTTCAGCCCAAGCATTAATTGTCAATGACGGTTGTAAAAGTGGCTATAAAAGGGGACAACCCTTTCCCATGGAAATGTAGTTTTAGTGTGAGTGTGATTTTGATGGGGTGCTTGTTATGCGCATGTAAGTTGGAGTAAAAGCTTAGAAAAGTGAGTGGGTAAATACTTGTGGGGCAAGTGTGGGTAGTGCTAATATTAAGAATAGGAGCTTATAAAGTGAGAGTGTCCAAATTATTTTGTGTGTAATATTTTTGTTATAAATAATATTTTATCTTAGAGCATCCATTCTTCAACAAGTGGTAATCAGAGCCAAGGGTCGGGGGACTGTGGTTCGTGAAGGCTACACCAGCTAGACAAAATAAGATGAGATTCTGCATGTACACAGTCTGGGACTGTGAAGCTGATTGGTCTGGGACCAAGCTTATTTGGAAAAGTGTTGGGCATACTGTAACGCCCCAGCCCTATGACATATTTATACATAAATTTGTCATAGGATTTCATGCCAGGAATCTTTTGAAAAGTGGTGAAGTCCATACTTTAACTTACATTTATGCACTAAGCTAAAATAAAGTGCTAAATTTTTTTTTTTTTTACATACCTATGAAAATTTCGGCAGCATCCCGTCTGTAACTAGGACGTTTCCTAAATACAAACATTCACCATATAATCCTTTACATCAAAAATAACCTGTATTACATTCATCATAACCACAAACAACCCATTTTCTTCACATCATAAAGACAAACAACTCATTTCTTCACATCCTAAACACAAATACCTTCCTTTCTTCACAACTTCATCGAAATCATACCATACTTTCCATACTCCCATATTTTTGTCAGCCCATACAATACATATATCCATGACAATTCACACAATATAAAAGAATTAATATTACAATTCACACAATATATCCTAAAATATACATATATATCTGTTTAGTACGCATATTTCACAAACTTAAGGAAAGATCTAACACTTCTATGTTTTAACATATTACAAAATGAGTCAAATATCCTGAAGAGTCTCACATGACTCCTCACTTCACTGCCCTTCTACCCAGTGAAGTCTCCATAGCTCTTGAAGTCAATACATTCTGCAACTGTTTAGTGAAATCGGTGAGTTCAAAGAACCCAGTAAGCAAGCGTTATTTTTAACAAGGAAAACACGAACGTCTTCATAAAATATCATGTATGCAAGAAGATGAAATGCAATCACGACATGCATGCATTATTCATTGACATAATCCCCCTTTTTTTTCTTTGGTAAGTGACACTTATCAAGTGATCACTTACACTCATACGTCGGGCACACCGACTAGGCAACGTCGAGGATGGACTGCCTGTCCGATTACAACCTTGGCGAAACCTCTCATTTATTCCCATGCATGAGTCGCATCCACACAAATGGTCAAGTGCATTTATGTCATAAAAAGGTTTACTTGGTTAATCATAAAAAGAAGGATTGTTTCCAAAATCAAACCTGAAACATGCCTTAATACGATCAATATATATATAAGGAAAAAAGTAGGGCACTGGCCATTCCCAAAGATTTGTTTACTGTTTGCGTAAACATTTATTACAATACCTATGGAAATAACTTGGTTTGCACATATTTCTAGGGAAATAAATAAATACATGACATGAACATTTATTACAAACATGTTTTTTCAAAATAATTAACAATATAGACACTTGTTCACAATAATCATTGAATTTGAAAAGCTTGCTTACCTTACAGTCTCAAGTTGTATCTTGTACCTTCTCTTTTCCTTTTCCTATCAAAATTAGCAATTTTGGCTAAGCATTGACTTAAATCACCATATATTGCATTCTAATTTTAATGACTACGGATGCATTGATTTGAAAGCTAATAATAATTAATAATTAAGTAATTTTTCATTAAGTGTCTACTTAAAATACATCTGAATTCATTACCCACTAATTTCACATATATTTCCGACACACGTACCCTACCCACAACCTAGCATAACCTCTCCATAATTTTTTTTATATTTTTATATTTTTAACACTCCAAATATTTTAAAATTTATCCATAAATACTGTTTAAACCAAATACTCCAAAAGCCCCATGTTTTACCCACGTTTTTGGGGCTGCCCAATTTCCACGGGTCACGAAAAATTCCAATTTTTCTCCTTTTTACCTAAAATTGAGCATATTAATTTGTAACTAATATATCCTAATAGCATTTGCAACTACTGTATCACGATTTGGAATAAGCAAATTGGTTACACCCCCTCTTGAATTTTTTGATTTCCCACTTGGCTTGGATTTTTACCCTTCCATTTTCATGATTTGGGTTCCAAATATCCTCCTATTCACGAGTTTATTAAAAGCCCCATGATTTTCCTACTAATTTCTTGGAAATAAAATCAAAATCCTATCCATTCAACTCTTGGATCCTAAATACCCAAATCTATTACTCAAATTGATATAATTTACTTCCATACATGTATATCTAAGGTATTTTAGCAAAACCCCTATGTTTATTGCATGATTGGGATAAAAAATGAAAAACCCAACAAAATCAATCGTTTCTTCCTTACCTCCGCCGACCCGGCGGCGACGGCGGCGTGAACAAGTAGCGTGAACGGCGGCGTGGATGCGAGCTCCCTCTCCTCTCTTCTTCCTTCTCCTTCTCTTTCTTCCTTTCTTCTTCTTCTTTCTTCCTCTTTCTCCTTTCCGTTTTTTTTTCTGTTTCGGCTCTGTTTCGAGAGCCTGCTCGAGCTCTCTCCTTTTTACACCCCTTTTTGTTTGGTGCTCTGCATGTGCACCAAAATGTGGTGCACATGCAGCAGCATTTTTTTTTTGACCGGGCTCTACATTCTTCCCCCCTTAAAAAGGTTTCGTCCCGAAACCATTTAATCATTCATAATTAACTGGGGATATTTTCTTTCCACCTCTTCTCGCAATTCCCATGTCGCTTCGTTGTCTGGATATCGGTTCCACTGAACTTTAACATATTCAATTATTCTGTTCCTCAATTTCTGCTGCTTATAATCTACAACTTTCAAAGAAGATTTAAATTTTTAAACACACATATCATAATTATGATATCCAAATCAACTAATGAAATTTTATGTCAATATAGTGAGTCAACAAAGAACATATATATTTCATTATCTTAATAATGTACATCGTTTACATTCATGTATACATGCATGACACATGTGTGATCCTCGTCTCTCGAAAAAAAGAGAAGTCATACATGTATAACATTAAAAAAAATGTATTACTTTTCACTTTTGTAAATATTTACACTTCCAAAAAGAACGTGCAATAATAATTTTAAAACACCTATTATTGCACCAAAAAGAATTGTATAGATCATTTTGTCCTAGAGCTCCTTTTTCTTTAGCCAACACTAAGATTCTTCAGAATCACTAGCAAGTGGAGCCTCCTCCCCAACATCAATAACTTCGGCCTGTTCCTCGGCATCTTCCTCCTCGTCTAGCTTGGGCTCCTCAAAACCATCAAAATTTCCTCATCATCAATCTCGGGTTCCTCAAAACCATCAAAATCTCCCTCCTCAATCTCTTCCTCGTGGGGCTCTTCGTGGTCCCCCACTTCAGGCTCTTCAGGGTCACTTTCATCATTATACTCAATTAGATCATTTTCGTCATCATACTCAATCGGATCATTTTCATCATCTGAAAGAGGGTGATGCGGTTCCTGTCCATTTGCAATGACATTTTCATCATTATTCACCTCTTGAACCGGTCCGTCAACCAAAATGAGAATTTCGGTGTCCCCATCCTCATCTTGTAATTCAACTTCTTCGCCCCTCGCCTGCCTTTCCGCTAATTGTTGCGCCAATCTTCCTTCATTAAATGAGATTTCCGCAACAGTCGCTCCATAGCCAAACCTATAAAGCCCGTGCTCTAATTTATACCTAGGCCCTTGCTCGGGATCCTCAGGATTTGGAATTCCTTCCCAATATTCTGCCAGTTGCCTTTCTTGTAGCCTATTAAGTATCATAGGAGGGTTCCTTATAGGAGGCATTACATTCTGGGCTAAAAACATTAAGTCTTCACCGTGTCCCACTTCTAGTGGAGGGGCAGGTTGTTCAGGTTGCACTAGTTCCTCTTGGCCACGGAACCAGCGTCTTATCCTTTCGTCTTGCAATCGACGTCTTTCTGCCGCCTCCTGTTCCACTTGCCTTGGCATCGGGAACACCGGCTCTGGCTCTTGTCCCGCCATCTTATCTATTTATAGAAAATGTCAAAACATAGGACAAGAAATTTAGTATTATATCTCTTAACCCGCAAATCTTAAAATTAAACTTAAAAATTAAATCATAATCCAAAATTAAAAGAAAAATTAACAATTTTACCACTTCACCACTCTGGCTCTGATACCACTTCTGTAACGCCCAGCCCTATGACATATTTATACATAAATTTTTCATAGGATTTCATGCCAGGAATCTTTTGAAAAGTGGTGAAGTCCATACTTTAACTTACATTTATGCACTAAGCTAAAATAAAGTGCTAAATTTTTTTTTTTTTACATACCTATGAAAATTTCGGCAGCATCCCGTCTGTAACTAGGACGTTTCCTAAATACAAACATTCACCATATAATCCTTTACATCAAAAATAACCTGTATTACATTCATCATAACCACAAACAACCCATTTTCTTCACATCATAAAGACAAACAACTCATTTCTTCACATCCTAAACACAAATACCTTCCTTTCTTCACAACTTCATCGAAATCATACCATACTTTCCATACTCCCATATTTTTGTCAGCCCATACAATACATATATCCATACAATTCACACAATATAAAAAAATTAATATTACAATTCACACAATATATCCTAAAATATACATATATATCTGTTTAGTACGCATATTTCACAAACTTAAAGAAAGATCTAACACTTCTATGTTTTAACATATTACAAAATGAGTCAAATATCCTGAAGAGTCTCACATGACTCCTCACTTCACTGCCCTTCTACCCAGTGAAGTCTCCATAGCTCTTGAAGTCAATACATTCTGCAACTGTTTAGTGAAATCGGTGAGTTCAAAGAACCCAGTAAGCAAGCGTTATTTTTAACAAGGAAAACACGAACGTCTTCATAAAATATCATGTATGCAAGAAGATGAAATGCAATCACGACATGCATGCATTATTCAATGACATAATCCCCCTTTTTTTTCTTTGGTAAGTGACACTTATCAAGTGATCACTTACACTCATACGTCGGGCACACCGACTAGGCAACGTCGAGGATGGACTGCCTGTCCGATTACAACCTTGGCGAAACCTCTCATTTATTCCCATGCATGAGTCGCATCCACACAAATGGTCAAGTGCATTTATGTCATAAAAAGGTTTACTTGGTTAATCATAAAAAGAAGGATTGTTTCCAAAATCAAACCTGAAACATGCCTTAATACGATCAATATATATATAAGGAAAAAAGTAGGGCACTGGCCATTCCCAAAGATTTGTTTACTGTTTGCGTAAACATTTATTACAATACCTATAGAAATAACTTGGTTTGCACATATTTCTAGGGAAATAAATAAATACATGACATGAACATTTATTACAAACATGTTTTTTTCAAAATAATTAACAATATAGACACTTGTTCACAATAAATCATTGAATTTGAAAAGCTTGCTTACCTTACAGTCTCAAGTTGTATCTTGTACCTTCTCTTTTCCTTTTCCTATCAAAATTAGCAATTTTGGCTAAGCATTGACTTAAATCACCATATATTGCATTCTAATTTTAATGACTACGGATGCATTGATTTGAAAGCTAATAATAATTAATAATTAAGTAATTTTTCATTAAGTGTCTACTTAAAATACATCTGAATTCATTACCCACTAATTTCACATATATTTCCGACACACGTACCCTACCCACAACCTAGCATAACCTCTCCATAATTTTTTTTATATTTTTATATTTTTAACACTCCAAATATTTTAAAATTTATCCATAAATACTGTTTAAACCAAATACTCCAAAAGCCCCATGTTTTACCCACGTTTTTGGGGCTGCCCAATTTCCACGGGTCACGAAAAATTCCAATTTTTCTCCTTTTTACCTAAAATTGAGCATATTAATTTGTAACTAATATATCCTAATAGCATTTGCAACTACTGTATCACGATTTGGAATAAGCAAATTGGTTACACCCCCTCTTGAATTTTTTGATTTCCCACTTGGCTTGATTTTTACCCTTCCATTTTCATGATTTGGGTTCCAAATATCCTCCTATTCACGAGTTTATCAAAAGCCCCATGATTTTCCTACTAATTTCTTGGAAATAAAATCAAAATTCTATCCATTTCAACTCTTGTATCCTTAAATACCCAAATCTATTACTCAAATTGATATAATTTACTTCCATACATGTTTATCTAAGGTATTTTAGCAAAACCCCTATGTTTATTGCATGATTTGGGATAAAAAATGAAAAACCCAACAAAATCAATCGTTTCTTCCTTACCTCCGCCGACCCGGCAGCGACGGCGGCGTGAACAGTGGCGTGAACGGCGGCGTGGATGCGAGCTCCCTCTCCTCTCTTCTTCCTTCTCCTTCTCTTTCTTCCTTTCTTCTTCTTCTTTCTTCCTCTTTCTCCTTTCCGTTTTTTTTTCTTTTTCGGCTCTGTTTCGAGAGCCTGCTCGAGCTCTCCCCTTTTTACACCCCTTTTTGTTTGGTGCTCTGCATGTGCACCAAAAATGTGGTGCACATGCAGCATTTTTTTTTTGACCGGGCTCTACACATACCAAGTCACAATGGCGGATATTTCTACCTCGGTAAGCTCCATTGAGAAGCTAAATTATAACAACTATAATACTTGGTGTTTCCATATGCAGTTTTATCTGCTTGGATAAGATCTGTGGGATATAGTTGGCGGCAATAATACTACGCCACCCACAGATGACGAGGAATTGAAGAGGTGGAAGATAAAAGTTGGCAACGCCATGTATGTGCTAGCAGTAACTATTGAAGACGAGTTATTGCAGAAGATTAAAGATGCTAAAACACCCAAGGAGGCATGGGACACCCTCGCAGCACTATACACAAAGAAAAATGATGCAAAGCTCTAGCAGTTGGAAAATGAGTTGTTATCCATTTCGCAGCAGAATATGATGGTAAGTGAATATTTCTCCAAAGTTAAATTTCTTTGTGGAGAAATTTCAAAATTAGACCCAGAAAATTCGATCTCTAAGACTAGGATGAGGAGGATTATCATTCATGGCTTAAAGCCAGAATACCACGGGATTATCATTGCTACCCGTGGATGGGCCAAAGAACCAACTCTAATCGAGTTGGAAAATATTTTGGCCAACCAAGAAGCTTTAGACAAGCGAATGTCTAAAATTTCGTTAAAAGAGGAGGAGAATGCTCTCTTTAGTAAAAAAAGAGAATTCCAAAGCAAAGATCAAGTAGCTGCGAGGCCAAATGGAGGTAACACGAGAAAACAAGAGGGCGGCTGGCAAAGGAGGCGGCAAGGGCAAAGCTCGCAGCAAGGGGGAGCTCGTCAAAGTAGCGACAAAAGAGAGAAGAGATCCCGACGGCAGAAGGACTAATGCTACAACTGTGGCAAAAGAGGCCACTTTGCTAGAGACTACTGGTTCAAGCGGTCCAAGCATCCCTTGCAATAGAAAAGCTCCAAGAAATGGTGACACCCTGCGTTATCAAGACAGAAGTGAAAAATTAATCAACTATAATGATGATTGGATTATCGATTCTAGATGTTCCAATTGTTGGTCATGAGTTAATGGCAAAACCTAAGAGGGGAGGGGTGAATTGGGTTCTTATAAAATTCTTTGGTAAATTAAAAAACTTAACCCCTTGAAATCTTAATCCCCTTGATTGATATAAATAGAGAGCAACGAAAATAATGAAAGCAATAAAGTAAAATAGTAGGTAAGATTTATAGTGGTTCGGGCAACCTCTCCCTACCGCACTCTTCCAAGATCACACACCGTTGTGACTTGGGTTCCACTATGTATTCCGCGAATACACTTAGAGTCTCCGCTCTCTTCTAGATTCCAGCTCTAGGGGGCATATACAACTAGAGCCTATGCTCTCTTCTAGATTCCAGCTCTAGGGGGCATCAACAACTAGAGCCTATACTCTCTTCTAGATTCCAGCTCTAGGGGACATCAACAATACACAGCACAAGTAGGTGATGAGTTCCACTCCAATCACACACTACTTTGCTTATACTTGATCTTAGCTACCCAAGCTAAATCAAGTTCAATACAATCAAAGTGAAAAATAAGAAGATTTACACTTTACGGAGTTGTGTAGCAAGTTTCAGCTCGAGGAAGATTTTGTAGAAGCAACCGATTGTATATCGTTGAAGCTATTTGCAACTTTGAAGCTCGTTCTTCCTTTGAAAGTATATAGATCACTCAAATTTGGAGAAAAGCAAATAAGAACTCTTTATTGCACTTCTTTTCTCTCTTTAGACTATGTAGTATATATTTTCACGTTTGCTTGAGTGTCTATTTATAGAATGGGGAAGATTTGAACGTTATAGAAGTGGTTGGCGCGCAATAAATGTTCCAACGTTCAAAAATTCGAACATTGCTTCCCCAAGTCGCAGGTGGAGTCGACTTCGTCTGTGACTTGGCTTCCCAAGTCGCAACTGGAGTCGACTTTGTGTGCGACTTCAGTTCTGCAATTTTCAAGTCTGAGTTTAGGTCGACTTGGTTTCAGATTTGACCTCAAGTCGATCTTGGAGTCGACTTGGCTTGCGACTTGACCAATTCTTTGTGCCGAAAACACTTTGATCCTTGTTTGATTTTCTTCTACCTTGGCTTCCTTTCTTCAACAGTCTTCATTCATGATTGGCTTCATATTTCGTAGACCTTGTGAATCTTAGAGAGCTTGAAAACTTGTAGGGTTGATTTTCCTTTGATTCATCCATCTTGCTTTCTTTTGATATAAGTCTTTTGAATTTCTTCATCTTGAAATATGCTTGGAGCTTTTTATTGGACTTGAGAAACTTAAGTTGATCTTGAAATGAGCTTGCACTTTTGATTTGGATTTGAGAAAACTCAAGTTGATTCTTGGAATGAGCTTCCTCCTTTGATTTGGACTTTGAAAAAACCTTAAGTCGATCTTGGGGTCGACTTTGTCTGCGACTTCACCCAAGTCGCAACTGGAGTCGACTTCGTCTGCGACTTCGGGATATTTCTGCCCCAAATTCAGCGCTGGAATGATTTTGTCATTTCAAGTCGATGCTGGAGTGGACTTCGTCTGCGACTTGGAATTCTAAGTCGCAAGTGGAGTCGACTTCGCCTGCGACTTCAGTATGTTTGGTCTCCCATTTTCAACGCTATCCAGAAAATGCTACTTGAAGTCGCATGTGGAGTCGACTTGGGTATCGACTTCACCTCAAGTCGAAGTCCAAGTCGACTTGGAAATCGACTTGGCTATTTCCTTTCCTTAAAACATTCAACATAGTTATTAGTATTCAAATTCTACTCAAACTTAACTTTGTTAATCATCAAAACTCACTTTGTTAATCATCAAAACTCATGCTTTGGTCAATTTTGTTTCTTTTAAATATTGTTTCGAACAATCTTCCCATTTTTGATGATTGACAAAACTAATTTTGTATTTGTACCTTTCAAAAGAAGCACATTCACATAGTTTAAAACATATCATCATAATAAATTTTAAACAAAGTATAGCAAGTATGAAGCACATATTTGAACATAAAACAAGTTTCATAAATCAAATTTCATATTTCATAAATCAAATTTCATATTACAGATTACAATGGTATTCATTCCAAAAAATTAAAAAACTAAATACAAACTACCCGACCCAAAACGCTCTAAACACCTATACTCTATATACTCAAACTCCTATACTATCTCCCACTTTTTGTCAATCGTGCAAAAATGACTCAATCACCAAGGATTTGGTGAATTGAAATTGGAAAATTGGATATGTGGATTGAAAGGGTTTGATAGGACGAACATGAGCGGAGGAATAAAATGAGGAAACGGGAGCGGGAGTTGGATCTCGACGAACTGATTCGGAATCGAATGGATCAAGTTCGGGTATGGGACGATTTTGGTGTCGTCTGGATGCAAGATGATACCTTATAGTACGCAATTCCCGATCGATCCTATCTTGTCGGGAATGCATATCCATAATGGCGTTGAGAACCCCGGAGACAAGACTCGTGATTCGGTCCTCTTGGTGACCCATTTCTTCTCGAAGAGCGGCCACCTCATCTCGGATGCTCTGTAATGTGACCTCTTGTGATGGAGGTTGAGGCGTCGGATCTAGAATAGCCGATCCTTGTGGAGAGAACGAGCCATGAGACATAGGAGATGCCGCCTCCTCCGGAATGTCCTGGGGTGGAGCGGGTGGTGCCTCTGGAGGCTGCTCCCCCTCAGTTTATGCTTGTTCTTCTTCAGGAGCCGGTTCGCCCATCTTTTCTCAAATTCTTTCATCCCTAAACTGCTCCAAATTTATCTTCATTCTTTGGAGCAATGCCTTGTTGATGGCATTTGTAGTTTTCGGGACTTCGAAAGGTTCTCCGTCAATATCCACTTTATAATATTCTAGGATCCTCGTGATCCATGTCCCGTAGGGTAACACGCCGCGAGGATTGTCTTTTCGACATGTCAGTGCTTCAAGGAAGAGTCTTGGTAGACTGATCTTGACTTTGTTGACTAACTTCCATAGAATGCCGGCCTCTTGTGGATTGAGCTGATTCCTTCCACCGCCCTTAGGATAAATGCAGTGAGCGATGAGCAATCTGAGGACTCTCAGGCGCGGAGAAAGATCCATGTAATGTAGGAACTTAGTTCCTGGATGATATTTGTTACTCCTTGTCAACTCATTATACATTCTTTCTAAAGTAAGATCTCGAGGAAGTCGCTCTTCTTCAAATGGAACCTCGAGAATATTTCCGATTTGTATTATTGCTTCGTCTTGATCAGGGTTAGCCCTTGTCCCCAAAAACATCTCGGTGCCTTTTACAAATGTTGAAAAATTTTCATCATCCCATAAATAATAAAATATCCTAGTCAGATCAGGATATGTTCTTTCATCTGTTCTTAGCAATCATGTCCAGCCCTGAAAATCCAGTAGTTCTTCTATGTCGAACTCATAATCACTTAGGAATTTAAAGTCGATGATCTTTGGGATGAATACCTTTCTTTCATAAAAATGCTTACAGAATCGACTATGTTGAAGCTCTGATTTGAAGTAGGTTGCGGGCATTTTCAGTACTTGCCCTTTTGTGACTGGAGTCCTTCTTCCTCCAGTGTTTGAACTTTGAGGTTGACTTTCTGACCTCTGAGCTCGATCTGATGATTGGGTTGTGGTTTAGAATCAGACCCTTCGACTTGTTGAAGTTGAAGGTTCTTCTCTTGCTCGCTTTGCAGGAGTTCTTTGTCTCATGGGAATTTCATCTTCTGTATCCGATCCCGAAGGTCTCGGCACAGGTTTTAGTGAAGGTTTGGAGACAGCTAGCTTAGGGAGTCTGGGTTTTGGAGCCATGAGTTGGTTTTTGAGATTTTTTGGGAGAAAATGGAGAATGTGAGCTAGAGTGAGAAAGATAGAGGGAATAGAGAAAGGAAAGAGAGAGAGAGAGAGAGAGAGAAGCTGGGAGAATCACAAAGAGAGAAAAGCAATCTAGGAGGAGAAATGCCGGAGAGTGCCGGAGTAAAAGAAATCACCGGAGAGTGGAAGGAAGAAAACAGCGCGGGAAGCATAGGAGGAAGAAGAAGAAGAAAAGAAAGAAAAAGAAGAAAGTCCGGAAGACGGACGGTCGCGCGCGCGGAGTCGACTCTGCCCTAGGCGAAGTCGACTTCGGTCCCTCGGAATCAACTTCGCCTAAGGGCGGAGTCGACTTCGCTTCTGATGCGAGGTCGACTTCACTTTGCCGAGTCGACTTCACTGAAGTCGACTTGGCCCTCATATATGATTTTCTTGTGTAATTTTTTTTAGTTTAGCTCTATCATCCCCATATTATTTCTAATCTTGTAAAATGATTTCTTTGCTAATGGTTTGGTAAAAATGTCAGCAATTTGATCTTCAGTTTTCACATATTCCAAACAAATATCATGATTTTCAACATGTTCACAAATAAAATGATGTCTTACATCTATATGCTTGGTTCTTGAATGCAATACAGGATTCTTAGTCAAACATATAGCACTTGTATTATCACATCTAATAGGAATATTGAAATAATCAATGTCGTAATCTTTTAATTGTTGTTTCATCCAAAGTAGTTGGGCACAATAGCTTCCAGCTGCTATATATTCGGCTTCCGTAGTAGATAGAGCAACACTAGTTCATTTCCTTAAATACCATGAAACCAACATATTTTCAAGGAATTGACAGGTTCCACTAATACTTTTTCTATCTACTTTGTATCCGGCAAAATCTGCATCTGAATAGCCGATTAAGTCAAATGTTGACCCCTTTGGATACCATAGTCCAATATTCGTAGTATTTATTAGATATTTAAAAATTCTTTTTACAGCTAATAGATGTGATTCTTTAGGACATGCTTGGAATCTAGCACACATACATACACTAAACAAAATATCTGGTCTAGAAGCAGTTAAATACAACAATGATCCTATCATACTTCTATAAAGCTTTTGATCGATACATTTACCACTTTCATCAGTGTCGATCTTGATTGTTGAACTCATTGGAGTATTTTCTCTTTTAGCATTTTGCATTCCAAACTTCTTTAGCATTTCTTTGACATACTTGGACTGATTTAAGAATATTCCTTCGCTTTGTTGCTTGATTTGTAGTCCGAGGAAAAAATTTAGCTCTCTCATCATGCTCATTTCAAATTCGCTCTGCATGGTCTTAGAAAATTCTTGGCATAGAATTTCATCAATAGCACCAAATATTATATCATCTATATATATTTGCACAATTAAAATATTTTTACTTTTATATTTGATGAATAAAGTAGTATCTACTTTCCCTTTTTGAAACTCATGATCAATTAAAAATCTATTTAACCTTTCATACCAAGCTCTTGGAGCTTGTTTTAGTCCATATATTGCTTTGGTCAATTTATAAACATATTTTGATTGATCCTTTTCTTCAAATCCAGGGGGTTGTTCAACATATACTTCTTCATTCAAATATCCATTCAAAAATGCGCTTTTCACATCCATTTGAAACAATTTGAAATTCATATGAGAAGCAAATGCTATTAAGATGCGTATGGCTTCTAATCTAGCCACGAGTGCATATGATTCTTCAAAGTCAATTCCTTCTTCTTGGAAATACCCTTTGGCTACTAACCTAGCTTTGTTTCTAATCACAAGTCCGCTTTCATCTAATTTGTTTCTGAACACCCATTTGGTACCAATAATTGTGTGACCATTTGGTCTAGGAACTAAATGCCATACATTGCTCCTTTCAAATTGGTTTAGCTCTTCTTGCATTGCTATAACCCAGTTTTCATAATTGAGAGCTTGTTCAATGGTAGTTGGTTCAATTTTTGATACAAATGCATATTGTCCATAAACATTTTTCTTTGAACTCTTAGTTTTTACTCCGTCATACACATTTCCAATGACTTGCTCAATTGGATGGGCATTTTTGAACTTTAAATCAGTTGGAGGTTTGTAAGAATCATTACCTTCACTTACCTCTTCTTCCATGGAGTTTCTGGCTTGAGCTCGATTTCCTTTGGTTGTTCTTGTTGCTTTCCTTTTGTATTATCTGCATCACTTAATTTGTCCTCCTTTCTCGGAGTTCGGTTAAATTCATCAAAGACAACATGTATTGACTCTTCTATTGTTTGATGTCTTTTGTTGAAGATTCTATATGCTTTGCTATTTGATGAATAACCCAAGAAAATAGCTTCATCGCTTTTGGCATCTAATTTTCCCAGATTTGTTTTTCCATTATTTAGCACATAACAAATACATCCAAAAGTATGGAAATATGATATATTTGGTTTTCTGCCCTTCCAAAGTTCCTATGAGGTCTTTTTCAATATAGCTCTAATGGTAACTCGGTTCAATACATGACAAGTTGTACTTACAGCTTCACCCCAAAATTTCTTGGATAGTTTACTCTCATTTAGCATGGTCCTAGCCATTTCTTGTATTGTCCGGTTTTTCCTTTCAATAACTCTATTTTGTTGAGGAGTTCTTGGTGCAGAGAATGTATGGTGAATTCCTTTTTCATTGCAAAATTCTATGAATTGACTATTTTCAAATTCACCACCATAGTCACTTCTAATGGAAATGATTGAACTTTGTTTTTCATTTTGCACCAAATTTGAAAATGAGACAAATATTGAAAAAGCTTCATCTTTGCTAGCTAAGAGTATAATCCAAGTAAATCTAGAAAAGTCATCCACTATTACATATATATATTTTTTCCCACCAAGAGTTAAAATGTCTGATGGCCCATAAAGATCCATATGTAACAATTCAAGTGGTCTAGTTGTCGATATTTCCTGTTTGGTGGAAAATGGCATTTTAGGTTATTTAGATAGTTGGCAGGCTTTACAAATCTTATCTTTGTCATATTTAAACTTTGGTAAGCCTTGTACCAAATTCTTTTTCCATAAAATTTTGATATTTGACATATTTATATGTCCAAGTCTTGCATGCCATTTCCATGGATCATTTTCTATGACTATTAGACATTTTCCTTCTAAGTCATCAAGGCAAACCAAATATACATTTCCATGTCTTTTGCCACTGAAAATTATGCGCGTGTCATCATCAATAACATTACATATAGAGGATTCAAATACAACTTTATATCTTTTGTCACACAGTTGACTAATACTCATTAGGTTGTGTTTGAGTCCTTCAACAAATAGAACATTTTCAATACATGCATTTGAAATACCATAGACATTTTCTTTATTTTTTATTTTACCTTTTTCGTTGTTTCCAAATGCTACTGTTCCTTCATCACATGGGTTGATCTTGTGAAATAATCCTTTTTCTCCTGTCATATGTCTTGAGCAACCGCTATCCATAAACCATACATGATTGGCTTTGGCTCTAAGACAAACCTGCAAAAACTAATTTGAGTGGAGCTCATCTTTTTGGTACCCATTTTATGGGTCCGTTTGGGTCAGTTAACCTTTGAAATTTAAGTTGATCCATCTTTGATCCCTTAAACCCAATGCTTTTTGGCATCCAAACCAATTTGGCACTAAGGTTCTGCAGTTTTCTTAATTTACATTGATAGATCTTATGTTCAAATTTGTTGCAAAAGTTACAAGCTCCCGGAAGTCTAGAAATAGGGAGCCATTTGGTAATTTGTTCATTATTTAGTCTTTTAGTCCAAATTGTTTGATTTATCTTTGGTTTAGTAAAAATGGTTTCGACATTATTTCTTAGATTGTTCATCTCAGTTTGTTCAAGTGCATGTACCAAAGTCCTTTCTTGCAAGTTTGAGTAGTCATTTTCAAAAATATTTTTTACATTTTCTCCTGGATTGGAGAACTTGGCAAGAGATTCATTTAATGTATCATTCTCATTTTTAAATTTTTCTACCTCATTTTCAAGGGTATTATTTTCATCTTTTAATTTGTCTAATTTTTTAGCAAGTTTACCATTTACAATTATTTCTGCATCACATTGTCTTTTTTTAATTATAAACTTATTTCCTAATTTCTTTATTTCTTCGTATAATGAATCATAGGCTTGTTGAAGTTCTTCTAATTCAGCACATTTGAAACATTCATTTGTATGAAAATTTAAAAAAGAATTCTGTTTGGAGGTTACCTCTTGACTACTTGTGCAGTCCGTTGAAGTGACTTGATCCTCCAAAGTTTCCATGGCTGCAAAGCATATGTCGGTGTTTGCTATGCAACAGATTCTTGCACAATCTGCTTCGCATTCTTCACTTGAGGAGTTATTCGTTGTAGATTCTTCTTCATTCACGTACAAGTCTCTTTCTTTGTTTCTTTGAAACCTTTTGTTATCGCCTCGATCTTTTCTTTGCTCCTTTTGCCTTGTTTTCTTCGATTGTTGGACATTGAGCTTGCATGTGACCCGAACCGCCGCATCGGTAACATTTGGTTGTTTCTTTCTTTTTCTCTTTGGAGTTTTTTTCTTTAAAATTTCTAAAATTTCTGTCATTCCTCACAAATTTCCTGATTGTTTTGTGAGTAGGGCAATCTCATCGTCATTTTGTGAGGATGAGGTATTGTCTGACTCTTGTGCGGCTTTCAAGGCAATTGCTCTTTTGCCTTTGTGATGATCTTCATTTCTTTTCTTAATTAACTCATGTGACATCAATGAGCTAATTAAGTCTTCTAGCTTCAATATGTTGAGGTCATTGACTTCTTCTATTGCAGTAATCTTTGGAGTCCAAGATTCTGGTAGAGCCCTTAGAATCTTCATAACCTGTTCAGATTCAGATATAGCCTTTCCAAGACCTTTCAAAGCATTAGTAATTTTTTAGAATCTAGCAAACATTTCAAAGATATTTTCTGTTTCTAACATCCTAAAATTTTTCAATTCTCCAATCAAAATATTTCTTCTCGTCCCTTGGACTTGAGAAGTTCTTTCATAGATGGAGGTTAATGTATCTCATATCTCTTTGGCGGTTAAACAGGAAGATACTCTATCATATTCAGATGCCGTGAGAGCACAAAATAGTGAATTCATAGCTTTGGCATTGCTCTTCACGATTCTTACTTCCTCATCGGTCCATTTGGAAGCTTTGTCATCAACAGGCAAAGTCACACCATCTTGAATAACAATCCAAAAGTCCATATCGGTTGCCATGATGAGTTGTTTCATACGTAGCTTCCAATATCCAAAATTGTTCCCATCAAATAATGGTGGCCTAGTAAAGGATTGGCCTTCAGCAAATGCGGGAACGGAAGTAGATTGGGATGTCATGTTAATAAGATCTCTTTGGTAAACTCAAAGACCTGCTCTGATACCACTTGTTGGTCCCGAGTTAATGACAAAACCCAAGAGGGGAGAGGTGAATTGGGTTCTTATAAAATTTTTTGGTAAATTAAAAAACTTAACCCCTTGAAATCTTAATCCCCTTGATTGATATAAATAGAGAGCAATAAAAATAATGAAAGCAATAAAGTAAAATAGTAGGCAAGATTTATAGTGGTTCGGGCAACCTCTCCCTACTCCACTCTTCCAAGCTCACACACCGTTGTGACTTGGGTTCCACTATGTATTCCGCGAATACACTTAGAGTCTCCACTCTCTTCTAGATTCCAGCTCTAGGGGGCATCAACAACACACAGCACAAGTAGGTGATGAGTTCCACTCTAATCACACGCTACTTTGCTTATACTTGATCTTAGCTACCCAAACTAAATCAAGTTCAATACAATCAAAGTGAAAAATAAGAAGATCTACACTTTACCGAGTTGTGTAGCAAGTTTCAGCTCGAGGAAGATTTTGTAGAAGCAACCGGTTGTATATCGTTGAAGCTATTTGCAACTTTGAAGCTCGTTCTTCCTTTGAAAGTATATAGATCACTCAAATTTGGAGAAAAGCAAATAAGAACTCTTTATTGCACTTCTTTTCTCTCTTTAGACTATGTAGTATATATTTTCACGTTTGCTTGAGTGTCTATTTATAGAATGGGGAAGATTTGAACGTTATAGAAGTGGTTGGCGCGCAATAAATGTTCCAACGTTCAAAAATTCGAACGTTGCTTCCCCAAGTCGCAGGTGGAGTCGACTTCGTCTGTGACTTGGCTTCCCAAGTCGCAACTGGAGTCGACTTTGTGTGCGACTTCAGTTCTGCAATTTTCAAGTCTGAGTTTAGGTCGACTTGGTTTCAGATTTGACCTCAAGTCGATCTTGGAGTCGACTTGGCTTGCGACTTGACCAATTCTTTGTGCCGAAAACACTTTGATCCTTGTTTGATTTTCTTCTACCTTGGCTTCCTTTCTTCAATAGTCTTCATTCATGATTGGCTTCATATTTCGTAGACCTTGTGAATCTTGGAGAGCTTGAAAACTTGTAGGGTTGATTTTCCTTTGATTCATCCATCTTGCTTTCTTTTGATATAAGTCTTTTGAATTTCTTCATCTTGAAATATGCTTGGAGATTTTTATTGGACTTGAGAAACTTAAGTTGATCTTGAAATGAGCTTGCACTTTTGATTTGGATTTGAGAAAACTCAAGTTGATTCTTGGAATGAGCTTCCTCCTTTGATTTGGACTTTGAAAAAACCTTAAGTCGATCTTGGGGTCGACTTTGTCTGCGACTTCACCCAAGTCGCAACTGGAGTCGACTTCGTCTGCGACTTCGGGATATTTCTGCCCCAAATTCAGCGCTGGAATGATTTTGTCATTTCAAGTCGATGCTGGAGTGGACTTCGTCTGCGACTTGGAAGTCTAAGTCGCAAGTGGAGTCGACTTCGCCTACGACTTTAGTATGTTTGGTCTCCCATTTTCAACGCTATCCAGAAAATGCTACTTGAAGTCGCATGTGGAGTCGACTTGGGTATCGACTTCACCTCAAGTCGAAGTCCAAGTCGACTTGGAAATCGACTTGGCTATTTCCTTTCCTTAAAACATTCAACATAGTTATTAGTATTCAAATTCTACTCAAACTTAACTTTGTTAATCATCAAAACTCACTTTGTTAATCATCAAAACTCATGCTTCGGTCTATTTTGTTTCTTTTAAACATTGTTTCCAACACCAATCACATGACAGGAGACTATGAGAAGCTAACTGGCACGTCTGAGTATAAAGGAGGACGAGTAGTCTTAACGGCTAACAACTTGAAGCTGCCCATCACCCATATCGGCAAGACTTTGTTTACCCCTCGGTTCAGCTCACAGAAGGTACAACTGGAAAATGTCTTCCATGTACTAGGTATGAAGAAAAACTTATTATCTGTCTCACAACTCATCGCTTCTGGAAATTATGTGGTGTTCGGCCCAAATGATGTAAGAGTATATCCTAAATTAAAAATAACAAATGAGCCGATCATGGAAGGGCATCGGCTTGAGTTTGTCTATGTGATGTCTGCACAGACAGCATACATAGACAAGACGAGGAGGAATGAAACTGCAGATTTATGGCACGCGAGGCTGAGACATGTAAGCTAGCACAAGTTGAAGCAGATAATGAAGAAGTCTATGCTTAGAGGCCTTCCCAAGCTAGAAGTTCAAGAAGATACGGTGTGTGCCGAATGTCAGTTTGGAAAGGCATATCAACTACTGTATGACGAGTCAAAATTTCAGACCAAGGCGCCTCTCGAGATAGTACACTCAGACATATTTGGACGAGTAAAGGAGTCATCCATTAGCGGTTACCAGTACATGATAACCTTCATCGATGACTATTCAAGGTACGTCTAGGTTGATTTTATGAAAGAAAAATCTGAGGCATTCACTAAATTCAAAGAATTTAAGCAAAAAGTGGAAAGTGAAGTAGGCCGAAAAATACAATGCCTACGCACAGACAATGGGGGAGAGTATACGTCAGCTGAATTCTTAGAGCATCTACAAAGTTGTAAGATACGCCGATAGCTGACTTGCGCAAACACGCCACAACAGAATGGAGTGGTAGAAAGCAAAAATCGACACTTGGCAGAGATATGCAGAAGTATGCTGCATGACAAGAATGTGCCACCTAAATTTTGGGCTGAATGCATGAAGACTGCTGCCTATGTCATAAATAGGCTTCCTCAACCTAGACTTAGGTATATTTCTCTTTTCGAGAAATTGCGGAGCACCAAACCAACGGTAAGTCATTTCCGTGTGTTTGGATGCGTCTTCTATATATTTATTCCTGACCACCTTCATAGTAAGTTCAATAAAAAAAACCAAGTCAAACTCAGTCAACAGAGGAGCCAACTAAGGAGGACGAACTCTTACCGAGTAGAGAGAAGTCCAAATCACCAAAAAAATCAGATAGCTCATGGCAAACAGGAGTGCATCACAGGAGTATAGAAGAAAAAAGACCGAGTCAAATCGAAGAGTTCGATGAACAAGAAAAAGCAAGATCTGTTCCATGGCGATCCAACAGACAACGGAAGCCGAATCCAAAATATGCTAATGCAGTAGTGCTCTAAGCGACTGAAGAAGTGGAACCGGTCACATACGAGGAAGCGTCCCAGAGTCTAAACTGGAGGAAGGCTATGGAAGAAGAAATTCAAGCCTTGAAGCAAACGAGACATGGGACCTGATACCAAAACCAAGAGATGTGCAACCCATATCATGCAAATGGGTGTAAAAATTGAAGCTACGGCTCGATGGATCAATCGAAAGATACAAAGCTCGGCTGGTAGCACGTGGGTTTTCTCAAAATTATGGGCTAGATTATGATGAAACATTTATCCCAGTGGCAAAGATTACGACAGTTTGAGTATTACTGACACTTGCAGCTAGGAAGTTATGGAAGTTCTGGCAAATGGATGTCAAGAATGCATTTCTCCATGGCGAACTAGATCGAAAAATATATATGATGCAACCCAGAGGGTTCAAGAGCACAACCCATCCGAAGTACGTCTGCAAGCTGAAAAAGGCCTTATATGGATTAAAGCAGGCGCAAGAGCCTGGTATGGTAAGATTGCTGAATTCTTACTACAAAGTGATTATTTTGTTGCACCAGCCGACTCAAGTTTATTCGTAAAAAATAAAAATGGAAAGCTAGCAATAGTGCTAGTATATGTAGATGATCTCATCATTACTAGTGATAATGAAAGTGAGATCAATCAAACCAAGGTCAATCTCTCAGTTCGTTTTTTGATGAAAGACCTTAGAGAATTGAAACACTTTCTTGAGCTAGAAGTTGAGCATACAAAAGAAGAAATATTCATATGTCAGTAGAAGTATGCTCAAGACTTACTAAAGAAGTATGGGTTGCTTGACTGCAAGCCCATATCTACACCTATAGAGCCCAATACCAAGCTATGCTCACTCGATGGTCAAGAGTTAGGAGATTCGACGATGTATCGGCAGCTAGTGGGTAGTTTAATCTACCTAACTCTTACACGGCCGGATATAGCATTCGTCGTCAGCATAGTAAGTCGCTATATGGAAAAACCAAGGAAGCCACATCTAGATGCAGTTCGACGCATATTAAGGTATGTAAAAGGAATCATTAACCTCGGTCTTTTATATAAGAAGAATGCAATATTCAAGGCATCAGGGTATTGTGATGCCGATTATGCTGGAGACTATGACACAAGGAGATCAACCACTGGATATATATTCGATCTCGGATCAGCGGCAGTCTCAACTACTGAAGCAAAGTATAGAGCAACAGCTATGACAGCACAAGAAACTAAGTGGCTGATGCAGCTTATGAAAGATTTACACCAGCCTGCTGATTATTCAGTGACCTTATACTGCGATAATGAGTCTGCTATACGCATAGCAGAGAATCCAATATTCCATGCCAGAACCAAGCATGTTGAAGTACATTATCATTTTATGTGAGAGAAAGTGCTATACGGAGAAACCAAGATGGAACACATCAACACAGAAGATCAAGTTCCACACATATTTACCAAAGGGCTGACTAGAGAAAAATTTGAAAAACTCAGAAGTCGAATTGGTATGGAAACTAGAGTGGAGTTAAAGGAGAAAGTCAGTGCTGAGGGGGAGAATTAAAGAAGCAGCACCGCCTATTGCCGGATATTTCTAGAAATATCACGTACTTGAGTTTTCTAGATTTCTCCTTTCTAGAAGCACCTACTAAGCAAGTTGCATTTCTAGAAATTTTCAGCCCAAGCATTAATTGTCAATGACGGTTGTAAAAGAGGCTATAAAAGGGGACAACCCTTTCCCATGGAAATGTAGTTTTGGTGTGAGTGTGATTTTGATGAGTGCTTATTGTGTGCATGTGAGTTGGAGTGAGAGCTTAGAAAAGTGAGTGGGGAAATACTTGTGGGGCAAGTGTGGGTAGTGCTAATATTAAGAATAGGAGCTTATAAAGTGAGAGTGTCCAAATTATTTTTGTGTATAATATTTTTGTTATAAATAATATTTTATCTTAGAGCATCCATTCTTCAACAATCTATACATGAATTAAACTGCAACATCCTCCCCCAAGTGTCTCACAGATAGAACTTTTTCACACAAGGACATCGAAGTCGCCTTAAGAAAGTTCCTCAGAGAAAACAAAGTTTCTTATGACCATTTAAATCTATATGTTTATATTCTCATTACTCTAAGTTGTTAGATTCTTGTTCTCTTGATTTCTTCTTTTCATTTGCCATGATTTAGGCTTCTTGTATGTCTGATATGTTGGTTTAGTATAATGATTCTTTCAACACGTACTTGGAATCTCCATCTTTGGGTTCATTATAGTGAGGTTTTGGTCCTCAATAACCATAGGTGCTCCACCAAAGAGATAACATCCTATCATAAAATGAAATATTTTTCACAAAGATTTATGAAATAAAAGCATACCTTATGCTCTGAAACACGTTTAATCTCATGCTTTGGAAAAATCTTTGATGAACACTTTGTATGCTGCACGACACTAATGAATGAGACACATGAGAATTCGAAGTTGATTTTTGCAATGTAATTGAATTTATGCTAATAGTGTAAGGCTGTAAGGCAATAATTTATAAGTGAAGTGCATCAGTTCATAAACGGTAGATAAAAGGGATACATACTCAAAAGTCATTTAAGAAATTTAAAACTGGTGCAATATGTAGATACCAATCACCTGAAATCAATAGCATTGATAGGAGCTGCCAAAATAAAGGCATATCCCGTGGGTATCCTTGTCGCTGAATACCCCTTGAAGCCTCATCTCTCTCCACTGCAAGACCTTGTTAAAGCTTTAGAACTATGAAGTATCGGTAGTCATATGAGTACAACAATAATAGATAATACTAAAATACTGAATGAAGACAATAGCATGATCACTGATGAATTTGCATCAACATACTTAACAGGGAGTTACAAACATAAGATTTTCACACGCTATCTAAAGATCAAACACAAATTAAGCATATCAAAAAAATAAAATACTTCATAGAAAATAAAATACTCTTCAAGCATTGTAGACAAAAAAAATTGCCTGCTAAAATCCTCTAGCAATCTACCTAACAATCTTCAAATATCTTCATTCATAAATTAGTAAAGATCACAACCCATCTCCATTCATAAGTTCTAATTATACATATTATAAAATGAGATAAATCTACAGAATAATGAGAGTTTTAACAATCTTCAAACTGCAGTAACTTCACTTATTCTAACATTTTATTCTAGATCATTGGATAGATTACAATTTTTCTTCATTTATAAATTTTTAGAAGAACTTCAATTTGACTGTGGAGAGAGGATAGAATGTACAACAATTATAGCAATAGCAGACTTCATTGATGGATTTGCCAGACTATAACATATCATGGACCACATGTACACAGTCATGAAAATAGAAAACTAAAAAATGTATGCAGATATGAAAAATTCAACTAGCTCATCAAATGCAAAAACAGTTATATCTACTAAGAAGATTAAATCAATATGCAACTGTGCATGTGCCCAACTCTTGGGTTTTTACTTAAGACATACGGGCATAGTTGCATCTGGGTTTAGTTTTCGAAGTTTTTCAAAACTCTTATCATTCCATCAAATTCATCATCTAACCCAAGACTAGATTAATCATCACAACAACACCAATGCAGAGATCGAAACTAAAAGAAGAATAAATAATTGGAGAACTAGATGACTGTCTATTTGTTCTAGATGCAGGTCATCCGACAGATAGATATAACTTATCCCATACATGAATTCAACTAAAGAACAAAAAGGACTAATGAAAAATGAATATACAATCTATATACTTCAACCGGAATAATGAAAATAGATACTATAGAGAGCATATGGACAACATGTAACCGGAATTATTCCATGTAGAAATTTGAATAAACAAAATCAACATAAGAATCAATGAGAATTAATTTCATTTTATAGCTATTTGCTGATATATATACTACAACATATCTAATCCTACATGGCTTCTCATGTCTAGAAAATAGAGATAAGGTGTCTTCTTCCTCATCTAGCTCTAATGGCTATGATTATCCATAGTATTGGCCGTTTCACCACAAGTTTGGTAGTAAGTTACACCAATCAAGCTGTCGATTTTAGTCGTTGACTTCTACTTTTTTGTCAAATTTGGCGACAGCCATGGCTGTGGTCGGCCTCTTCATCATCGGTCACTCGCTCACAATTGACAATGCATTCACAAAAACCTCAATAGTGCAAACGAGATGTGAAAGTAGATCGAGGAGACGGGAGAAAAAAATCTAGGGAAGCGCATTTGCAAATTGGATTTACTTCCTCCGCTTATTGTGGAAGATTTGCTCAAGGTTGATGAGGTGTGGGGGAGTTTCTGTGAACCAAATTGAGGCTGCTTTCTCAAAATTTCTCCTTAGGAGGAGGTGCGGGAGGGGTAGGAGAAAAACCCTAGGTAGAAAGAGGGGAAGATAGAAGGGAGGTAATGAAGAAGCAAAGAGAGAGAGAGGGGGTGGAAGGAGAGATCACCGGGAGAGAGGAGATTCGAGCTAGGGTGGAAAAAAGGGAAAGGGAAGAAAAATCAAGAGAGGAGTGATGGAACTACCGGTGCGTGTAAGAGCAACTCAATTGACACTAGCTTGTGAGTTATTATAAATACCCAAATTACCCATTTCAATTCAGACCATCAAATGAAAATGAATGGTGGATATGTTGCTTCCTATGAGAGAACCGTGGGAAGCACTTCTCATGGGTTGGCTCCCATTGAAACCTAGAGGTGATCCAATGTAGCTCCCTACGTCCCATGAGACCCCTCCATAGATATTGTTTGAGCCTCGATCCTATGTGCCCAGGCTAAGTGGTTGGGCGCTTAGCCTGCCGAATGAGAGCCGTTGGATCACGCGATGTAAATTATAATTGTCAGATCCTTTTGTAGGAAAAACCAACGATTATAATTACACTGTTGTTTTTTCCTACAAAAGGATCTCACAATTATAATTTACATGGCATGATCCACTGGCTCTCAATAGGCAGGCTAAGGGCCCAAGGTGCATAGGATCTAAGCTTTTTGTGAGGAATGATCCTGTTAATCCGGCTAACCCAATGTCTCACTTAGACCACTCAAAAAAACCATTTACAATATTTTCTTTTGTTTTTTCTGTTGGTCCCGAGTTGATGGCTAAACCTAAGAGGGGAGGGGTGAATTGGGTTCTTTAAAAACTTCTTTGGTAAATCAAAAAATCTTAACCCCTTGAAAATTTAATCCCCTTGAAAGCAAATGGAGAGCAAATAAGATAAAGCAGTAAAAATAAATAGAACACAAGATTTATAGTGGTTCGGGCAAACCTTCCCTACTCCACTCTTCCAAGCTCACACTCCGTTGTGACTTGGGTTCCACTATGTATTCCTCGAATACACTTAGAGTCACCGCTCTCTTCTAGATTCCAGCTCTAGGGGGCATATACAACTAGAGCCTCTTGCTCTCTTCTAGATTCTAGCTCTAGGGGGCATAAACAAACGCTTGCACAAGTAGGTGATGAGTCTTACTCCAATCACACCCTACTTTGCATACACTTGATCTTAGCTACCCAAGCTAAATCAAGATTTATACAACAAGACTTTGAAAAAGAAAAACTACACTTTACAGTGATGTGTAGACAAGTTTTGAGCTCGAGGAAGAATTCAGAAGCAGCTTGGATGATTCTCGATGAAGCGGCTTGCAAGTTGAAGCTCTCTTCTTCCTTAGAATGTATATGGACTACTCAAAAATGGAGAAAAGCAAATAGGATTCCTTTCTAGCACTTCTTTTCTCTCTTTGGACTTTGTAGAGTATATAGTAGTGTCTTGTAATATTCTTGTGTTGTATTCATGTTCATTTGAGGGTCCTTATATAGATTGAGGAGAATATGAACGTTGTAGAAGTGGTTGGCGCGCAATAAATGAACTCCAACGTTCAAAAATTTGAACGTTATTCTCCAAGTTGAAGATGAAGTCGACTTGGCCTGCGACTTGGCTTCCAAGTTGCACACGGAGTCGACTTGGCCTGCGACTTGATTTCTTCAGAAATCCAAGTCTGAGACTTGGGTCGACTTGGCTTTCAGACTTCAACTCAAGTCGATCCTGGAGTCGACTTGGGTTGCGACTTGGCGTGGTCTTTTGCAAAAACGCCTTGATCCTCACTTGATTTGCTTCTAACTTGCTTGTCTTTCTTCCTCTTGTGCTTTTAAGTATTGAGTGCCTCTTCTTATGTGTAGATCTTGTGGTTTATGACGAGCTTGGCCTTGATCTTCTTGAATTGGCTTGAACCTTGCAAAACTTTGGAAAGCTTTGAGTCCTTGCATGATATATGCATGTTCCTTGCTTTGTATTGGACTTACTTGGTCTTCACGACTTGGGTTATTGCTCCATCTTGAAGATTAGCTTTGGACTTGATAGACTTGATTTGAACTTTGAACATGAATCTTAGCTTTGATCTTCAAAAAACTTAAGTTGCTCTTTGAGAATGGACTTTGCATCTTATTTGGATTTGATAAAGTCTAAATGGATCCTTGGAATAAGCTTGAAACTTCAATCTTCAAGTCTGAACTCCTCAAGTCGAAGTTGGAGTCGACCTTGTCTGCGACTTCGCCCAAGTCGCACCTGGAGTCGACTTCGACTGCGACTTCGCCATGTCCATTTCCACATTTTCAACTCTGGACACTTTCTTGACATTTGAAGTCGATGCTGGAGTCGACTTCGTCTGCGACTTGGCTTCCCAAGTCGCACGTGGAGTCGGCTTGGCCTGCGACTTCACTTGCTTGTTTTCTATTTTCAATGCTATCCACCTTTTACCATTTGAAGTTGCTTGTGAAGTCGACTTAGGTATCGACTTCACCCCAAGTCGAAGTCCAAGTCGACTTGGTAATCGACTTGACTTCTTTGCTTTCCTTAAACACTTGGTAAACTCATTAGTACACTTTATATACTCAAATTAGTCTTTGTTAATCATCAAAACTCATGATTTGGTCAATTTGTTTTGTTTTGAACATTGTTTCTAACAATCTCCCCCTTTTTGATGATTGACAAAACTGCATTTGAGTTGATACCTTTCAAAGTATTAAACATGGTTTTAAAAAAACAGAGCATTGTCATAGGTACATTCAAACATATAGTTTAGAGTTTTGAATTCAAACCATTATCATAGAAAGCATTCTCAGAACATTAGTCATTTTAGCATAGAGTGCCTTTCAAGCAAATCATAGCATTCATATCTTTCAAATCATAACATTCAACCATTCATAACATATTAATCATTGCATATAACATGTCAATCATTGTAAGCATAAATCAACTTTTATATATACCAAGTTTCATTTTTACAAATTACAATGTAAAGCATAAATGAAACCTAGATACACACTACCCAACCCAAAGATAAAAACACTCAAATCTAACATATCTTCTCCCCCTTTTTGTCAATCTATCAAAAATGATTCAATTACCAAAGACTTGGTAAATTGAAATTAGGAAATGAGATAGACAGACTGAGTTGATTTGATGGGACGGACATGGGCGGATGAGTAGAAAGATGAACAAGGTGCGGGCGTTGGGTCACGTCGAACTGATCCGGTATCGAATGGATCAAGTTCGGGTATGGGTTGGTTTTGGTGCCGACCCGATGCGAGATGATATCTGATTGTACGCAATTTCCGATCAATCCGATCCTGTCGGGAATGCATATCCTCTAGTGCATTCATCACTCCGGTGACTAGACTCGTCATCCGGTTTTCTTGTTGCCCCATTTCTGCACGAATGACAATGATCTCATCTCGAAGATCTTTTAGAGTGACCTCCTCAGATGAGGTTGGAGGCACTCGTTCAGGTGCAGCGGATCCTTGTGGTGAATAGGATCCGTGCGAGATAGGTGATGCAGGCTCTTCTGGAGCAGGCGGTGCCTCGGGAGGTTGCTCCCCCTCAGCTTGTGCATTGTCTTCTCGCTCTTCTTCTGGAGCTTCAGGCCTGAGTTCAAGCACGTTGATCTTCATTCCTTAGATAAGTGCTTTATTTATGGCATTTGTGGATTTGAGCACTTCGAAAGGCTCGCCTTCAATATCCACTTTGAAGAATTCAAGGATCTTTGTGATCCAAGTGCCATAAGGGAGGACTCCTCGTGGGTTGTCCTTTCTAGATGCCAAGGCTTCAAGAAACAATCTTGGGAGGCTCACCTTGACTCTATTGGCTACTTTTCATAAAATCCCAGCTTCTTGTGGGTTCAATTGATTTCTCCCACCGCCCTTTGGGTAGATGCAATGGGCAATGAGAAGTCTTAGGACCCGTAGCCTAGGTGATAGATCCATGTACCGAAGAAATTTGATTCCCAGGTGATACTTGTTACTCCGGTTGAGCTGATTATATATTTGATCCATTGTGAGATCTTCCTGGAAAAGGCTCTTCTATATACGGGACTTCAAATATTTGGCCCAAATGGATCATTGCTCCAGTCTGACTTGGTGTTATCTCAATTCCAATATCTATTTCCACTCCTTTGACAAAGCTTCCATAGTATTCTTCATCCCATAAATAGTAAAAGAGACGGGTAAGATCTGGATAAACCCTTTCGTCCTCTTTTAACAATTTAGTCCATCCTTGAAAATCTAATAAATCTTCGATGTCGGATCCATAATCTTTCAAAAATTTAAAGTCTATGATTTTGGGTATGAATACCTTCCGCTCATAGAAGTGTTTGTAAAACCGGCTGTGCTCGAGCTCGGTTTTGAAGTAGATAGTGGGCATCTTCAACACTTGGGCCTTCCCAGCCGCAGTGCCCCTTCTGCTTGCCCCAGACTGTGTGCTCTATGAGGTTTGGGCTTGTTGTTGACTTTCTGACCTCGGAGCTCGATCAGATGATTTAGTTTGGAATCGAACTCGTCTACCCGTAGAGGTCGATGGTTCCTCTCTAGCCCTTTTTGCCGGTGTCCTAGCTTTCCTAGGAACATCTTCTGCAGTGTTGGATGAAGGTTGTGTGGGAACCCGTTTGGGGTATGGTTTTGAGACTGCCTTTTTAGGTGCCATTTGGATGATTTAGGAGTATAGAAACTGAGATTTTGAGGGTTTGAAGATGAGCAAATAGCTGAGGGAAATGAGAGAAGTAAGGGAAGAGATGGAATGTAGTGAAAATGGAGTTTAGGAGATGGAAAAACTGAGATAGATAGAGGGCTGTGACAGTGGAGAGAGAGAGAGAGAGAAAGAGCTGTCGGAAATGGCTTGCCGGAGGAGAGGGGAGTTGCCGGAAATGGAGGTTGTCGGAGAGAGAGAGAGAGCTTGCCGGAAATGGCTAGAGTTGGCCGGAGAAGAAATCGCCGGAGCCGGAGAAGGAAAACAGAGAGGAGAAGGCGCGGGAAATGAGAAAGAAGAAGAAAGAAAGAAAAGAAAAAGAGAGGCCGAATGCGAAACGTCGCGCGTGAAGTCGACTTTGCCCTAGGCGAAGTCGACTTCGGTCCCTTCGGAGTCGACTTCGCCTGGGGGCGGAGTAGACTTCGACCCTCGTGGAGTCGACTTCGCTTCTGAAGCGGAGTCGACTTGGCTCTCATGGAGTCGACTTGACTCATCGACTTGACATTTTCCAATTTTAATTTTCTTATTTAATTTTTCTTAATTTAGCTCTATCATTCCCATATCATTCCTAATTTTATAAAATGATTCTTTGGCTAATGGTTTGGTAAAGATATCAGCAATTTGGTCCTCAGTTTTCATATATTCTAAGCACACATCATGATTTTCAACATGTTCACGAATAAAATGGTGTCTCACATCAATATGTTTTGTTTTTGAATGCAGTACAGGATTCTTAGTCAGACAAATTGTACTTGTTTTATCACATCTAATAGGAATATCAATATAATCAATACCATAATCTCTTAATTGCTGTTTCATCCAAAGTAGTTGGGCACAACAACTACCGGCGGCTATATATTCGGCTTCCGCAGTAGATAGAGCAACACTTGTTTGCTTTCTTGAGTACCAAGAAACTAACATATGCCCAAGAAACTGACAAGTTCCACTAGTACTCTTTCTATCTACTTTATATCCGGCAAAATCTGCATCCGAATAGCTGATTAGATCAAAGGTTGACTCCTTTGGATACCATAATCCAAGGTTTGTAGTTTTTATCAAATATTTAAAAATTCTTTTTACAGCAAGTAGATGTGATTCTTTTGGACATGCTTGAAATCTTGAGCACATACAAACACTGAATAAAATATTGGGTCTAGAAGCAGTTAAATATAACAAAGATCCTATCATGCTTCTATAAAGCTTTTGATCGATACTTTTACCGTTTTCGTTTGTGTTGATCTTGATTGTAGCGCTCATTGGAGTGTTTGCCCCTTTGCTATTCTGCATTCCAAATTTCTTGAGCATCTCTTTGACATACTTGGACTGGTTTAGAAATATTCCTTCACTTTGTTGCTTGATTTGCAGTCCAAGGAAGAAATTTAATTCTCCCATCATGCTCATTTCGAATTCGCTCTGCATAATCTTAGAAAATTCTTGACAAAGATTTTCGTCAGTAGCACCAAAAATTATTTCATCTACATAAATCTGTACAATTAAAATATTTTTATTTTTGTATTTGATGAACAAAGTAGTATCTACTTTCCCTCTTAGAAACTCATGATCAATCAAAAATTTGTTCAACCTTTCATACCAAGCTCTTGGAGCTTGTTTTAATCCATATAGTGCTTTGGTCAGTTTATAAACGTACTTTGATTGATTCTTTTCTTCAAAACTAGGGGGTTGTTCAACATATACTTCTTCATTCAAATAGCCATTCAAAAATGCGCTTTTTACATCCATTTGGAACAATTTGAAATTCATATGAGAAGCAAATGCTAGTAGAATACGTATGGCTTCTAATCTAGCCACGGGTGCATATGATTCTTCAAAATCAATTCCTTCTTCTTGAGAATACCCTTTGGCTACTAATCTGGCCTTGTTTCTAATTACAAGTCCGCTTTCATCTAATTTGTTCCTAAATATCCATTTGGTACCAATGATAGTGTGATTATTTGGTCTAGGAACTAAATGCCATACATTATTTCTTTCGAATTGGTTTAGCTCTTCTTGCATTGCAATAACCCAATTTTCATCATTGAGAGCTTGTTAAATGGTATTTGGTTCAATTTTAGATACAAAAGCATATTGACCATAAACGTTTTGTTTTGATCTTCTAGTTTTCACTCCTTCATATACATTTCCAATAACTTGCTCAATTGGATGGGCATTTTTGAACTTTAAATCAGTTGGAGGTTTGTAAGAATCATTACCTTCACTTACCTCTTCCTCCATGAGATTTTCTGGCTTGAGCTCGAGTTCCTTTGGTTGTTCTTTGCCTTTTGTCTCATCTGTATCACTTAGTTCATCCTCCTTTCTCGGAGTTTGATTAATTTCATCAAATACAACATGTATGGATTCTTCTACAACTTGGTTTCGTTTATTGAATACTCTATATGCTTTGCTATTTGATGAATAACCAAGGAATATAGCCTCATCACTTTTGGCATCTAATTTTCCCAAGTTGGTTTTTCCATTGTTCAAAACATAGCATGTGCATCCAAAAGCATGAAAATAAGAAATATTTGTTTTTCTTCCTTTCCATAGTTCATATGGGGTTTTTTTCAAGATTGCTCGAATGATAACTCGATTCAAAACATGACAAGTTGTACTTACAGCTTCACCCCAAAATTTCTTGGATAAATTGCTCTCATTTAGCATTGTTCTAGCCATCTCTTGTATAGTTCTATTTTTCCTTTCAACTACTCCATTTCGTTATGGAGTTCTTGGTGCAGAAAATGTGTGGTGAATTCCTTTTTCATTACAATATTCTATGAATCGTTTGTTTTCGAATTCCCCACCATGATCGCTTCTTATGGTTACAATTGTACTTTGTTTTTTATTTTGCACCAAATTCACAAAAGTTGCAAACATAGAGAAGGCTTCATCTTTGCTAGCTAAGAGAATTATCCATGTAAATCTTGAAAAATCATCAACAATCACAAATACATATTTCTTTCCACCAATGGTTAAAATGTCGGATGGTCCATATAGATCCATGTGTAGCAATTCAAGTGGCCTAGTAGTGGAAATTTCCTTTTTGGTAGAGAAAGGCATCTTGGGTTGTTTTGATAATTGACATGCCTTACAAATCTTGTCCTTGTCATATTTCAATTTTGGTAATCCTTCTACCAAACTCTTTTTCCATAGGGTCTTTATATTTCCCATGTTTATATGCCCAAGCCTTTTATGCCAAACTCATGGATCATTATCAATGGCCATTAGACATTGACCATTTAATTCATCAAGTGAAACCAAATATACATTTCCATATCTTTTGCCACTAAACATGATATGTTCTCCATCAAATACATTACATATAGATGATTCAAACACAACTTTGTATCCTTTATCACATAATTGGCTAATGCTCATTAAATTGTGTTTGAGTCCTTCAACAAACAAAACGTCTTCCATGCATGCATTTGAAATACTAAGTATATTTCCTTTACCTTTAATTTTACCTTTTTCATTATTTCCAAAGGCAACCATTCCATCGTTGCAAGACTTAAGTTTATGAAATAAACTTTTTTCACCGGTCATATGCCGTGAGCAACCGCTATCCATGAACCATTCATTGTTTGCCTTTGCCTTAAAACATGTCTGAAAAATAAGCAAATAAATCTTATTTCCTTGGTACCCATTTTATGGGTCCATTTGGGTTAGTAATATAAATCAATTTTTGTTGTTCTACCTTGGAAAGCCCAAATTTAGTGTTTCTTGGAACCCAAACTAATTTAGCACCATGGTCATATAAATTCTTAAAATTACATTTGTAAGTTTTATGACCCATTCTATTGCAGAAATTACAAGCCATAGGTAATCTTGGAGTAGGCCTCCAAGTATGCAATGGTTCAATCGTTGGTCTTCTAGTCCACTTAAAGTTTTTCTTTTGTGGCTTGTATATAGATGCAGTTTTAGTTTGATATTTCTCAAGTATTTGCACATTTGATTTGCTACTCTCTCCTTGCTCAAATGTATGATATCCAAGACCTCTTTTATGTGTTTAGGAGGTCATATTCAGAAACAGTTTAACACTTTCTCCTGGATTAGAGAACTTAGCTAATGATTCATTTAATGATCCGTTCTCCTTTTTCAGCAAATCATTTTCTTCTTTCAGTTTGTCTAATTTTTCTGCAAGTTTACCATTTACAATTATTACTGCATCACATTGTCTTTTCTTAATTGTAAGCTTACTTCCTAATTTCTTCATTTCTTCATATAATGAATCATATGCAGTTTGTAGTTCTTCTAATTCAGTACATTTGAGGCATTCTTGAAAAGAAGAATAACTTGATTTAGAATGGGAGAGTTTGGAGCTTACCTCTTCATTGCTTGTGCATTTTGTTGAGGTAGTTTGTTCTTCTTGCTCAATTTGTGTCATGCAGCAGATTCTTGCACATTCTTCCGCCTCGATTTCATCGGTTGAGGAGCTACTTGTTGTAGATTCCTCGTCATTCACGTACATGCCTTTTCCCTTGTATTTTTGGAATCTATTGTTGTTCCCTCGATCCTTTCTTTGTTCTTTTGCCTTGCTTTCTTCGGGAGTTGGACATTGAGTTTGCATATGTCCCGAACCGCCGCATCGGTAGCATTTGGTTGATTCTTTCTTCTTTTCTCTGGAAGTTCTTTCCTTGAAACCTCTGAAATTTTTGCCTTTCCTCACAAATTTTTTGAAACGTTTTGTGAGTAGGGCAATCTCATCGTCGTTTTGAGAAGAAGAGGTGTCGTCAGTGTCTTGTGCGGATTTCAAGGCGATTGCTCTTTTGCCCCTGTGTTGATCTTCATTTCTTCTCTTGATTAGCTCATGTGACATGAGTGAGCTAATTAAGTCTTCAAGCTTTAGAGTGTTAAGGTCCTTGGCTTCTTCTATTGCAGTGATCTTTGGGGTCCATGATTCGGGTAGAGCTCTCAAAATTTTCATGACCTGCTCAGATTCGGATATAGCCTTTCCAAGACCTTTTAAAGCATTAATAATTTTTGAGAATCTAGCAAACATTTCAGAAATATTCTCTGTTTCTAGCATTCTAAAGTTTTCTAGTTCTCCAATCAAAATATTTCTTCTCGTCCCTTGGACTTGAGAAGTTCCTTCATAAATAGAGGTTAATGTATCCCATATCTCTTTGGCGGTTAAACAAGAGGATACCCTATCATATTCAGAAGCTGTAAGAGCACAAAATAATGAATTCATAGCATTAGCATTGCTCTTAACAATTCTTACTTCCTCATCGGTCCATTTGGAAGCTCGTTCATCGGTAGGCAAGGTTACACCATCTTGGATAGCAATCCAAGAGTCCATGTCGGTAGCCATGATGAGTTGCTTCATACGAAGCTTCCAATATCCAAAATTGTTCCCATCAAAAAATGGTGGCCTTGTAAAGGATTGGCCTTCGGCAAAAGCGAGAACGGAAGTAGATTGGGATGCCATATCAATAGGATCTCTTTGGTAAACTCAAAGACCTGCTTTGATACCACTTGTTGGTCCCGAGTTGATGGCTAAACCCAAGAGGGGAGGGGTGAATTGCGTTCTTTAAAAACTTCTTTGGTAAATCGAAAAATCTTAACCCCTTGAAAATTTAATCCCCTTGAAAGCAAATGGAGAGCAAATAAGATAAAGCAGTAAAAATAAATAGAACACAAGATTTATAGTGGTTCGGGCAAACCTTCCCTACTCCACTCTTCCAAGCTCACACTCCGTTGTGACTTGGGTTCCACTATGTATTCCTCGAATACACTTAGAGTCACCGCTCTCTTCTAGATTCCAGCTCTAGGGGGCATATACAACTAGAGCCTCTTGCTCTCTTCTAGATTCTAGCTCTAGGGGCATAAACAAACGCTTGCACAAGTAGGTGATGAGTCTTACTCCAATCACACCCTACTTTGCATACACTTGATCTTAGCTACCCAAGCTAAATCAAGATTTATACAATAAGACTTTAAAAAAGAAAAACTACACTTTACAGTGATGAGTAGACAAGTTTTGAGCTCGAGGAAGAATTCAGAAGCAGCTTGGATGATTCTCGATGAAGCGGCTTGCAAGTTGAAGCTCTCTTCTTCCTTAGAATGTATATGGACCACTCAAAAATGGAGAAAAGCAAATAGGATTCCTTTCTAGCACTTCTTTTCTCTCTTTGGACTTTGTAGAGTATATAGTAGTGTCTTGTAATGTTCTTGTGTTGTATTCACGTTCATTTGAGGGTCCTTATATAGATTGAGGAGAATATGAACGTTGTAGAAGTGGTTGGCGCGCAATAAATGAACTCCAACGTTCAAAAATTTGAACGTTATTCTCCAAGTTGAAGATGAAGTCGACTTGGCCTGCGACTTGGCTTCCAAGTTGCACACGGAGTCGACTTGGCCTGCGACTTGATTTCTTCAGAAATCCAAGTCTGAGACTTGGGTCGACTTGGCTTTCAGACTTCAACTCAAGTCGATCCTGGAGTCGACTTGGGTTGCGACTTGGCGTGGTCTTTTGCAAAAATGCCTTGATCCTCACTTGATTTGCTTCTAACTTGCTTGTCTTTCTTCCTCTTGTGCTTTTAAGTGTTGAGTGCCTCTTCTTATGTGTAGATCTTGTGGTTTATGACGAGCTTGGCCTTGATCTTCTTGAATTGGCTTGAACCTTGCAAAACTTTGGAAAGCTTTGAGTCCTTGCATGATATATGCATGTTCCTTGCTTTGTATTGGACTTACTTGGTCTTCACGACTTGGGTTATTGCTCCATCTTGAAGATTAGATTTGGACTTGATAGACTCTATTTGAACTTTGAACATGAATCTTAGCTTTGATCTTCAAGAAACTTAAGTTGCTCTTTGAGAATGGACTTTGCATCTTATTTGGATTTGATAAAGTCTAAATGGATCCTTGGAATAAGCTTGAAACTTCAATCTTCAAGTCTGAACTCCTCAAGTCGAAGTTGGAGTCGACCTTGTCTGCGACTTCGCCCAAGTCGCACCTGGAGTCGACTTCGACTGCGACTTCGCCATGTCCATTTCCACATTTTCAACTCTGGACACTTTCTTGACATTTGAAGTCGATGCTGGAGTCGACTTCGTCTGCGACTTGGCTTTCCAAGTCGCACGTAGAGTCGGCTTGGCCTGCGACTTCACTTGCTTGTTTTCTATTTTCAATGCTATCCATCTTTTACCATTTGAAGTTGCTTGTGAAGTCGACTTAGGTATCGACTTCACCCCAAGTCGAAGTCCAAGTCGACTTGGTAATCGACTTGACTTCTTTGCTTTCCTTAAACACTTGGCAAACTCATTAGTACACTTTATATACTAAAATTAGTCTTTGTTAATCATGAAAACTCATGCTTTGGTCAATTTGTTTTGTTTTGAACATTGTTTCCAACATTTTCTTCATATACTTGTTTATCTAAGTGTATTTAACATATAAATTGAGTTTTATTATTTTTGGACATATATATTTGAGTTTTTTCCAAATATACCCATTACATTTGACCATATTCCCAAATCTGCCCACTACATTTCGGAAATCTCAAATATACCCACTACGTTTTGCCAAAATTCTAGATAAGCCCACGCCGTCACAAACGTTGAGAAACGATGTTACTAAGAAAGGGAAATGATGCATCTGCCTAAGAGCAAGGGCTAAATCCAAAAGGGGGAATTTTGGGCTCGTCCGAAATCCCGAATTCCCTTCGGCAAGAAATTTCCCTCCATCTCATCATATCTACCTACGACGCTGACGCCGACACCGATGCCCTACCACTGATTGCTCCCACCTCCACCAATCTGCCTTTGCCAAAAAAATTGAACATTCGTCATCGTTGGTTGACGACAGAATCCTCTCCATCTCGTCATGTCTACCTCCGACGCCACGCCGACATCGACGCCAATGCCAATGCCAATGCCCTACGACTGATTGCTCCCACTTCCACCCATCTGCCTTCGCCTGTAGAATCGAACATTCGCCTCGATTTGCCAAATCCAATCGTTCGTTCTTCCTATTCCCCTGCTGCTGCTACCAATTTCAAAGGTCGCATGCCACTGACGAGGTATGCTATTTCCGACCACAACGTCTACTTCATCGACACATATGTCAACTCTGATCCTCCTCTATCTGTCTTCTCTACGCCATCTTGTTATTAATTCGTGCTTGATGTGTGTGTAGTGCTGCCAACAAGTGTGAAGCTCTGTGTGCTGACGACGAGCTATCCTAACTCCGACAAGGTTGTCTTCCTCACGAGTTGAATTATTGTTTTTGTTTGAAATATTGCTGGTAGGAGCCATATAAAGGAAGAACAATTGTTGTGGTCCCAGTAACCTCATTTTAATCGATAGCCATTGTTGTGGTCCGACTTTTGAAATGGTATTGGTTGTCTGAAAACGACATTCCAATGCCTTGAATGGCTAAATACAACTAGAAGCTCCCTTTCTGAAAATGACAAACGACAGTGCAATTTTAAAAACGCGTGTGGGCCTGCTTGCATGTGAATGATGTTTGTGGGGTAGTTGCATTATTTTATTCATTTGTGGGGGAACTGCTTATAAATTGTGGCTATTGCATCTGGATTTTCATTTGTCAACATCTTCTTTCGACATGACTTTACATGTTTAAAGATAAATCTAATGCTTATAAATAAAGCTGAAAAAGTAGAAGGAAGCACACATATATATTCGTATCTATTAATATTATATGGATATGAATGTACAAAAAGACCATTTGCCTTATGTAAATAATTTTCTCGAGTCCTGAGCATAATATGTTGTTACATTTGAGCCTAATTTCATGAATTTTTTGTTTGCTGATTTCGGTGGTTGGAATTTTATTTTATCCTTGTGTATCATATAATGTGACAAGTATCCCAATTTCATGTAATTTTCTTTAGTTGATTTAGGTTCCTAGATTTTTGTTGTATTCCTGAGCATCATATAATGTGGCTGTTGATCCCAATTTTATGGAAATTTCTTTGGTTGATTTAGATAGCTGGATTTTTTTATATTATTTAGCATCATATAATGTGGTAGTTGAATCGAATTTGATTGAATTTTCTTTAATTGATTTAGCTAATTGGATTTTTACTATATAATGTGGGAGTTAAGCCCAATTTCATGGAATTTTCTTTAGTTGATTTAGATTCCTGAGTTTCTGTTGTATTTTGACCGATATAGAAAGCCTAATTAATGGAATTTCTGCATTAAGCGGTTCAATGACTATGGAAGTTACTTTCAATCAATTATTCTTTATATTTTCAAACATCACTTTCATGCAGTCATTATATTTGCATGTGGTTTCTTGCTTGAAAGTATTGCTGTTAATATTGGCTATACATTTTTTCAATAATGGCCGCTAATTGGATTACATTGGCAATTCACTTTAGAGGCACATTTCAGAGGAATTTAATGAAAAATGTTACAAATTACTTCGAAGAAAAGTTGCATCATGAAGTTGTAGACCTCGATGAATTATGTTGGATCGATATAGAGAAACAAATTATGGAATTATCAGAATTTTTAAAAGATAGCTTTACTATTGGTTTTAAGTATCCAAACATCGATATTTCTAAAACAATTGGTCAGTTCAAGTGTGATGAGGATGTAATTAATATGGTGAATAAGTATGGAAGTGACAACTGGATGGATGTTAAAGAGATCTCACTATATGTGTGTCACAAAATAACCAGATCTTGTAATGTCAGGAAGGCGACTACAAATCAATTAGATGATAGTGGAGTAGAGATAGATGTTGACCAGATGACAGAGAATGATATTTCATACAATGGTATTAATGCCCAATGTACCACAAATTATCTGTTTTTATGTCATTACTATTTTTTTATTTATTATTTGTGGTAAAAGTAATAAGAGCTCTATTATATATAAACTGTAGTTGTCAAAGATGGAACTGAAAACATTCAAGGAGGGGCCACACAAAACCAAAGATTGGATATTCAAGTGGATGGACATGAAAATAGCCAACCGGACACAATGATAGACAAATTTATCAACCAACAGACTGGTAATTGTGAAAGACAGTTAGAAAAGAGGCAGTGACTTGAGAAGATAAACATTAATTTGGAGTTTTTGCAAGATACTACTGCTAATGATATAGCATATGTTGGGGAGAATGATTCGAACTTTCAGTCGGAAAGATCTGCCACTATTCAAAGCAGTACGTAATTTGTTTTTCTTATGTTGAATTTTTGCTTAGTTTATTAAAATGCTTAATAAGACAATGCACTTCCATATTAATTTTTTAAGATTCATGTGCAGAACATGATGATGCAGATGACTCAGATGACGTAGATGATAATGGTGCTAACAATGTAGATGTCAGAGTGAATGACCAAGTCCCTAATGTGCCTATTGGACATAATGTCCATGCATCAAGTCAGTAATATCCCTACATAAATACTAGCTTATGTTTTGTCCAATAGTCATCAAGTTCATTTATATTTCACCCGTATTACTTTTGATTTGCAGATTATGCACAAAGGGGACGTGAAGGGGAAGATTTAATGACAGAAAATAACAATATAACCTATGATGTAACTCTACCGAACATTGGTGTCGATTGCGTGTATGATGGTGAGAACGACTCCTGCTTTGAATCAGAGGAAGATTCTTTAGACAATGAAACACACAAGAGTAAGAGGATTCCAAGAAGTAAAAGATTCTCGACTAAGGATTTAGAAAACCCACATTTAGGAGTTGGAATGTAGTTTAGAAGCATCCAATTGCTGCGATAAGCCCTTGTCGAGTATGCTGTACGCAACTTCTTTGATATGCACTACGTGAAGAATGAAAAAAGAAAGGTTATTACAAAATGCAAGAGGAGTGACTGTTCATGGAGGGTATACACAAGAATGATATCTGATAATACAAGTTACATTATTGGAACATTAAACGATACATATGAGTGTTCAACATTTCAATCAGGAGGGAAAAAGTCTACAACAGCACAGTGGGTGAAAGCACAGATCATCAATAATTTGAGGGGGAAACAAAAGCCTTCAGTAGCATCACTCCGCGAAGATTTCCGAACAAAATTTAGTTTGAACCTTGGGTACAAGAAAGTCCACAGAGCCCGAACAGAAGCAATAGCTGAAGTGCGTGATTCGAACGAAAAGTTATACCAACTAATTCCTTCATATTGCTTGACTTTGAAGAGGTTCAATCCGGGCACAATAGCTGAATACATTATAAATAAAGATGCACCTTCAATCATCTATTTATTTCATTGAAGGCTTTCCAAGATGCTTTTCTACATGGATGCAAACCATTCATATGTTTGGATGAGACTTTTTTGAAGGGAAGATACAAAGGTGTATTATTATTTGCAATCATACTAGATGGGGACCATTGGATCATTTCAATTGGGATAGCAGCAGTTGAGGTAGAATCTGGGAGTAGTTGGGAATGGTTTCTTCGGAATTTATTCTTAGCAGTTGGAGATGGACCATTCACCTTCATGTCTGATCGCCAAAAGGGTCTTCTTGATGCGGTACAACAAGTTTTTCCTCATTGCCACCATCGATTTTGCATGAGACATATTGTCAAAAATTTAAAAGGAAAGCCTTTTAGCAAAGGTGATCCAATTGTGGATTCACTATGGGATGTGGCTAGAGCATATAAAAGATTTGATTTTGAAGAAAAGATGGATGCGGTGAGCATTGTAAGTGAAGATGCTTAGAAGTGGTTGAGTGAGATACATGGCAAACATTATTATAAAGCTTGGTTCAAAGAAGACATACCCTCTAATCATATAGATAATAATGCTGCTGAAGCTTGGAATCAATGGATTATAGATCCTAGACATGCCCCTATTGTACAATGCTTTGAAATTATATGACACAAGATGATGACAAGCTTTCAAGAAAGGCGAGATAAAGCATTAAGATTCAAGCACAAGGTTGTGCCACGTGTGGTCAAAATTATTGCTGAAGCACTACCTAAGGCAAGACAAGCCTGTATCGTGAGCTACTGAGTTTGAATATGAAGTAACATAAAACACAAAATGCACATTAACAGGAAGATATGCTCACGCAGATAATGGCAACTAGATGGAATACCATGTATTCATGCATTGACAGTAATCATGTGGCCATTAAGGGCTAATCTCCAAGATTTCTGCTCCTTGTACTTCACAGTTGCCACGCATAAAGTTGTGTATGAAGCTCACATACATGGCATGCCAGATCCTGTAGATTATGATAAAGCACTTGAACCTTTTAATATCCTACCTCCCAACATTCGAAGAGCACCTGGTTGACCCAAGCTAAAAAGAAGTAAAAGTACGGGAGAAAATGAATCAAAGCGTAGAAGAATATCCAAAGATGTACCAAAGCAGTGTTGTCGTAGATGTAGGCAACTTGGGCATAATAAGAAGACTTGTAAATTCCAATCAGACCCAGCAAACCAGCATTCATGTGGCGGGCAAGGAAGGGGACTAGAAACGATAACGGATGACAGGAGAGCGTATGGTATATCTTTTTTTTTATATATAATCAATACCAATCATGCACATTACAATGTATTATAGGATTACAAATGCAATTTTTTTCCTCTCAAGTTGTTCACAACGAGGGAGAGGAGTAATCATCGGAAACAAAGGAACAATCCATCTATAATTTTTCTTTTTTAGTTGCTTATGTTCAACATTGGTAGGTAGTACAAACCAATGATAAAATTATCTCCTAATGTTTATTATGCAGGTGGAAGTCATAGGCCAAAGTTGCCATTAAGACAGAGACATAATGTTACGAATCCATCTACCAACTCTTATGTGACTATTCAAACATCACAACAAAGAATTGGTAACCTATTCATATGTTAAACAAATCATAATCTTTTTACATGCTATAGTTGCATTCCTTGATTGATAGAACCTCTTTATATAGTGGTCTCTTCTTTAGTTGTGGGCAGTACATCAAGTGTCGTCCAAGATGAATGAACTTATAGTTATTACTGCATCTCACATCACAAGTCAATCTAAATGTTTTGTTTTCTAAAATCTCATATTGAACAAACTCTTTTACTAGTTTTCACAGAAGGAATGCATTTTACCTATTGGGTTATGTTCATGGCTCTTGCAGGTTATTATTACACATGAGGAGTGCTTGACATTGGAAGCCCATAGTGTGACTTTTTTTGGTTGATGGATTCTTTTGACAAAATCGGTTCAGAGCCCAAACAGTGGATATGTTTTGAATGTCTATGTGATATCAAAGGAATTTATTATGCTAAACAGTGGATATATTTTGAGAGTCTGTGTGATATTGATGTAAATATTGTGCTGAACAGTAGATATGTTTTGAGGGTCTATTTGATATTGATGAAAATATTGTGAAGATATGTAATTTTCTAGAAAGTGGTTATAGATGACTCATGTCTCACATTTGTAGATGAAAAACAGGTTCATAATGGAATTAACTTTAATTATCATTTTGACTACTTTCTATCATAGTGGATCATATTTAAATGTGTTTTAGAGTGTCTACAGCTAATGCTCATTTATATTAGTAGAGCTTAAGATAATACACCTACGAAAACATCCAAAGCCAATTTTCAAAAGCAGAGCACAACAAATGACGAAAGTATGATAGTGCAACCAAATCTAGTATAGACTGTGTAAAATAAAACGTTAGCATACAACAAAAGTCTTGAAGTTCTGTAAAGTCTATATGAAATACAACATTAACATACCACAAAAGTCTATATCAAAACATAACTATCGTTGTTGTCTTAATCATCAATTTTTATTTTCCCCAAATCCTTCATGGCACTTGCTAGTTGCCTTTCTAATATAAGCTCTTTCTCGCGCTTCAAAAGAACAATTTCCTTCTGAGCTAACATTAACTTTTTTCCAACAAGTTCCAACTTCTTAGTCAACTCTTTTATCGTTCCTGCTTTGCCGTAAGTGCAAGTATCATAACTATTGCCTCCTCTTTCATAACCCCAAAATTCATCACACAATGCAAAAAATTTGCAGTCTTCTTGGCCCTATGCATAGAATTTTGTAATAGTATGTAAATACTAAATAATTTATGAAAGGATCCAACAATTATAGATAAAAATTATACAAATCTATACCATTTTAGGACATCTGTAAAACCAACGTTTTGGATTTGTTGTGGTATTCGACATTAATGTCTTACAAACACCTTTTCCACAAGGAAAAAAAATAGTTGGAAAACCTGTTGACTTTCCTCTTGATGACATATCTAGAGAAGTAGAAAAAGTTTATAAAAAATAAATATTAATTAATTCATGGACATTCATACACTCCTCTTGATGACATATCATTTTTCTAACTAACTAGAAAAAAATACCAAAAATACAATAGCATAGACAAAAGGAAAAAATTTTCATTTTTGAAACCAACGGGAAAAAATACCAAAAATACAATAGCATAGACAGAAAGAGAAAATTATCATTTTTTAAACCAACGAGAAAAAATACCAAAAATACAACAGTATAGACGGAAGGAAAAATATCATTCTGGGATTTAATTGATGGAACCATTGCGCAGGCATAATCCATACCATTTATGACAGACTACTACCAGGTTCAGTGGAATAATATGAAAGGAAATGCAATATTTCACGCTCTAAGATTCAACGTCCGAAGTTGTTATTTCAATTTCGGATATACCCAAAAGCATCAAAAAAATGAAATAAATACCTCAAATGGCCAGTCGTATGATGCACAACTCTTTCCTCCATGGGCACTCTCCCGCAGCTGCTCTCATCACTTGAAACCCAAGCTCAATTTTTATAACTCACACCAGGGGCAATCTGGGCATTTTTGATAAATTAGCAGCAACTGTAAAACATTTCTGTCGCTAAACGTAACAGTCACTGACGGCGTGGGCTTATCTGGAATTTTGGCAAAACATAATGAGTATATTTGAGATTTTCGAAACGTAGTGGGCAGATTTAGGAATATGGTCAAATGTAGTGGGTATATTTGGGAAAAGCCTTATATATTTTGAGATTTTTAAACAACTGTATATCTATATATATTAAAAATACCTCTATCTTTATAAATCTCAAAAAATCTATAAATGGTAAAATACACTTATATAAACAAGTGTATGAAGAAAAAAGTAAAAATAAAAAAAATATAAATGAGTTTTTCGAGATAAGTTAAGTAAAGCATTTGCTTAGTCTTAACTAATAAGATCACTTATATATATATATATACAAAAATAATAAAATTTTTAAACAAGTGGACGTAGAAAAAGGTAAAAAAAATAGATTTTTTAAGGTGAACTAATCGAACCATTTGCTTATCTAGGCTAAAGAGATCATTCCTCTATTAAAATTAGATCTACTTGGCCCGTATGACTGGTTCGACTACGCAATGGTATCTTCTCGGTAGCAACTGGATTAAGTAGTTAACTAAAATCTCCCCTGAATTTCTTATAAATTCCAAAAATACCTCAAAATTTATATTAAAAATGCCTTAACATTTCAAAAAATATTTTAAATTATAATTCACTTTTATATTTCTTGTTGAATAATATTATGCCCCAACGTCCTTCCCCTTGCCAAATGTCTAGGCTGCAAACAATGGTTTTTCCCCTGGTAATTAATTTCTGACATGTCGATCTTATTTATTTCACTCTTGATTGCAAGTGTTGTCCGTTTGCAAAGGAGTATAATCGGGTATATTTAAACCCGTAATCGGCTGACCAAGTTAAGTTGGATTACACCAACTCATATATTTAACTCACTTAGGGCATATTCGTTGGTGTAGAATAATGGAGGAGGGAATCACATGCAAAAGTCGAAACTAATTTATTTTTTCTACTTTTACCTTTACATTTACATTTAAATTATTTTTCATATTTTTCAATCATTTTCTTATATATTTTCATACAACTACTCTATTTATTTTATTTTATTTATTCCACTTTATCCCTAGTATATCTATTCTCATTTCTTTCCTCTCTATTCTCCTCTAAATATGGTATTTAATAAAATTTTAAAAAATTTTGAGTGAAAACTTTTTGTGTAAATTTTTTTAAAACAAGAAAAGTGACATAAGATGATGTGGGTAATAATAATGAGTAAACAGAATAAAATTAAAGTAAATACAGTAGTTGTAAGGATACTTATGAAAAAAAAATTAAAGATAGAGTGGTCATATAAGAAGATTTGAAGAAGTAATCAAAGTAGAGTAGTTATGGAAAGTGAAAAATTTTAAATTGATAAGTCTATGATAATGCCAAACTTACCTTTAATTTATGTAAATAAATTATTTGGTCATGAACTGTGAGCGTGTGTAACTTGTTAACTCGATAATTTAATTCATCAACTCATTTCAGAACCACAAAGTAAGAGTCAATAGTTTTATTAATGTTTATTTTCTTAAGTCACGTGTACTTGTTAATAATAGAATTAATATTTTTATTAAAAATAAATATGTAAATTTATGGTGACCATAGGCATCGCCCAGTTGGTACGCGTCCCGACCTCCATGCCATCTGGTTAGGATTTTAATCCTACGTGGGGAGCATTTGTTTCTCATTGTCAAGTAGTGCTGGTTTTCTTCTTAATCAAGTTCGGTTATAATTAGTTGAGAAAAATGGTAAGGTTATTCTGACATGATTAAGCTGTAAAACAAACATGACAAACAGGAGTATTTTGAGTCAGTTCTCGGATGGAGCAATAAAAATGCACAAATTTCTCTTTTAAAATAAAGTAAATCACTAGGACTAAAAATATTTAATGATGTATCTATAATTATATTTTAAATAGTTTACTTTTATTATTGAATCCACATAATTGGCAACACAAAACCCAACCCGTTAATGTTAAACAGTTTAAGGTTAATTGTGAAGTTTTATCAAAAAATTATAAATGGATTGAATCATTTTTAACGAGTCAGGTTCAGTGTCCACGTGTATAACCCGACCAGGTTCCACTTGCGTGTGCAGCATTATATATATATATATATATGGGAATTAATCGTGTGCATTCCGTCTGCACGGAAACTACCGTGCAGACGGCTCATCCGGCCGTTGATTTCGGCGGAGAAAATCCGTGCCGTCTGTTCGTTTAATGCGTGTTGTGAAGGAGGCGGAGACTCAAAATACACGCGGATGGGTGCTTTCCCGCTCGGAGGCAAAAACCGAAATCAAAATCCCGCTCGGAGACTCCTCTTCCTCGCAAGCTTCCCTCCTCAATCCCTCATAACCTAAATCGCCAGTCCTAAATCGCGTAGCAGGAATGCCTGCAAATCCCGCCCGCGCCTCCTAAATCGCGCAGCGGGCAGGCCAGCAAATCCCGCCCATGCTGCCCCCTCCTCCTTCGTTTCCCTAAATTGCGCAGCAGTTTAGCATCAAGGCGTCAGCTCAATCCGGCAACCGACCGACCGAAATCCCACCCAATCCCGTCCTCCTTCCTAGGCGCCAGCAGCTGTCCGTCCGACGACCTGCAGGCAGCCGCTCCCAGCAACAGCACGCGTCCGTCCGGCGACCAGCGGGCAGCAACACGCGTCTGTCCGGCGACCAGCATGCAGTAGCACCCATCCGTCCGGCGACCAGCAGGTAGCAGCTCCATCTCGTCCTGTCGGCGACCAGTAACAACAGCAACTCCGGCCCCAGATAAGCTCGAGCCTCCAGCGAGCAGCAGATCCGCCGATCAACATCTTCGGCGAGGGTTTGTTGCAATCTTGTTAATGCTTTAATTACTGAATGCAAATAATTTCTGTTTTTGGTGGATAGCTTGCCGAATTAGAATTTAAACTTTTTTTTATGTCGTCTTTTCCGAAAATCCGCATGCGGATTCTAAATCCGCATGCGGATTATATCTGTGCAGCAAAATACCTCCCATCGGACTCGAAAATCCGCATGCGGATTCTGAATCCGCATGCGTATTATAACTGCGCAGCAAGTGTACCTCCCATCCGCATGTATCTGACGCAAAAATCCGCATACGGATTCTTAATCCGTATGCGGATTTGAAAAATTAAATAAGTTTACATTTTGATTGAATGAGAACTTTAAATCTACTTCTTTCAAAATTGATTTTGTACTACGGATAAATGTAAATGTTTAACCTTCTCTATTGAACCAATGACAAATTTAAGCTGGACTCTATTTAGTTCAAGAAGTAGATTTCCAAAATCCATTTGTTTAGCCATTACTAATGAATCAAATTTTCTAAAATTATTATACGTGGGGTTGAACAGGTTGTTTGCATGATTTTTTGCTTATTTGTATGCTAGTATCATATGTCGCATACGTATGATGAGCATTCCTTGTTGTGTGTCTTCTCATAGTGCGTGCACAGAGAGAGAGAGAACACTCCCTTTTGTGTCTTCTCATAGGGACACGCACCCTATATCATGTGCATACACAGAGAGAGATGAGCATTCCTTGTTGTGTGTCTTCTCATAGTGCGTGCACACACACACACAGAGGGAGTGTGTGTAGTTACTCATTGAAGTCTTTGGCAGATTCACCTTAGGGCATGATAGCTGTTAATGCTAATCCTCCCATCCAGCTAGACATAATTTTTGTCATTTTTTTAATCCTAGCTTTGCTGCACTGTTTTTCATTGTGTCTTTTGGAATGAACTAATTTGCATATCATCTTACCTAAACAGACTGATGTCTTTTGGAATGAACTAGTATGTATATCATCTTACTTGACTGACTGATCTGGAGCTTTTTGACCTCAGCTGATCATTGATCCTGATTGAGCATTCTCCCTCTGGCACTTTAAAAGTTGGTTCTTGTTACGTAATTTCTACTGCTTCATTCATTCCTATAAACTGTGGTTGCTTTACCTTTCTCCCACACTATGCCAATCCAACAAACCTGGTTATAGTTGCTAATCAAACTTTTATCTTAAAGGTCATTAGTGGGAGTGGAAGAATATTTGCTTTGCTACTACAAAATGACAATGCATAGGCACGTTTAACCTACGATAGACTTTTGATGTGGATATGGTTAGATGATTACCTCCTGCTTAAACTGTAATTTTACCATTTACTAATGAAGAGGAGGGAAATTGTATACCTGTTAGATGTTGATTGCCTTTATTCGTTCCCTTACTGCCTGAAGGAAAAGAAAGGAAACACACATGGTTTAACAGCTGTTTCAGTTTGCATTTGCTCAAACTATATCCATCTTGGCTAACTGTTAGTTGATGAGCTTTTCCAGTCAAGGCTTGTAAACTTGTTGATCTCCATTTCATTCTTCTCTTTTCTATAGAGCTGGAAAATCTAGCTAGCTTGATTTTAGATAGCTCATTTAGGTTGAGTGCCGTTTGTCAATGATGCGTATAGTACCAACAACTTCTTTTGGAGTTGCATTGCCGACATCTTATTTTTCGAGAAATTTTGGAGGCAACAATATTATTTATTTATTTTTTGGGCTTCTCTCATGCATTGTCTAACCACATTTATTTGGGTTCCTGTCAGATAGGCTAAAACTATCTTTGTTCTGGTACTGAGACTAATTATACAGATTTAGTGTGTTCTTGACTTTGTTTATGTATTTTAGTGAAAATGTATGCATACAGATTTTGGGGGTGTTTGTTACTCTAAAACTTTTCACTCTTTACAAATATCTTGTTTTTTAATTATCTCTTTACTTTTACCTATATAACTACCTTACTTTTTAATAATTTTTACATAAGTACCCATACATCTTACTTATCTATTTTAACTTTGTTCTGTGACAGATTCCGCATGCGTATTTTATATTCCGCATGCAAATTCTAAGTTAGTGTGTAATCTACCTAGCCTTGCTCAACTAAAACATACAACTTTCCTAAGTTGTTCTTCGCAGGAAAAAATGGATGCGAATTGGAGGAAACGCTAGAGAAAATAAGTTAACGCTACAAACAACTTTCCACCAACATTTCAGAGTTGGGCTGAATCAGTTGGTTCAGACCATTCTAACAGAGAGTTGTTGGCCCATTTTGCTTGCTATAAAATGGTTACTTAACTATACAAAAAGGAAGAACTGCTTGAACCAGCTGGATTAAATAACTTATAAAAAAAATTTTAAAAATTGCGAGTCTAGCTTAATGGGACGAGATACAGATTTGATTCCAAAATCAATCAAAGCTTAAATCAATTGACATAAAAAAAACTGAAAAAAAAACTGCAAGTTTTGAGCATTTTTCTGGGTTTTTCCTCTGTTTTTTTTAGCCATTTTCCTGGTGGAATTCTGGTAAAATTTTTTCCCATTTTCTTTATTCATCCATCCCATGCATATCTAGAATTAGCAAAATGAGGTTCTGTTGTATGATTCCTAGAAGAATAACAGATATACTACAGTTGCAGTGTGGGATATTACCCTATTGTTGTGGTGGGTATGGTCTGTCTCTTGCTGCAATGAAGATAATGATTGGCATTGCCATTGATACGTTCAACATCTTTTTCTCTTACCCCCATAATTTGTATATAGAAAATGGCATGAACTTTATTCCCATAAGATGCTGATTGTCGTGCGACATGCATGAACTAATCATCCTACTTCATGGATTCCTCATCATGACAATCTTGACAAAAGGTGGGTAATGCGGAATAATGACAGATGCACTGTTGATAATATAACCTGTTTCTGCCATAATTCATCTTCAAATTGGCCATGCTTCAGCTCTAGTTGACAAACTTGGAAGTGAAAATGAAATAAGAAGCTACAGGACTTTGAATATTGATCTAGAAGAAAAAGGTGTTGTTTTTACGATGCTGGAATTTGAAAACATGTCTTCTGCAGAATTAGGTAGAGTAGCAGAATGCAGAATTCACATGTTAATGTTAAGAGTCTACATGCTAATTCTGAGTTACTGGCAACCCTTATCCACATATTGCTTTTTATGATATAATCCACATGCTAATTTCATATTTCTCATTCTGATTTCGAGTCAGTAACAATCCTTGTTCACATTCTTGCTCTCTATGCCAGAATCCACACGCTACTTCTGTATTCCGTATGTTGATTTGAAGTTAGTGACAACTCTTATTCACATTCGTACCCCTTGTGATAGAATTATCTGCATGCTAATTCTGAGTTAGTGACAACCATAGTTCACATTCATGCTCTGTGACAGATTCCGCATGCGTATTTTATATTCCGCATGTGGACTCTAAGTTTATGACAACCCAGATTCACATTCCTGTTCTGTGATAGATTCTGCATGCTATTTTCAAATATCTACTGACTTTAGCAAATTCGTCATGCTATTTTCACTATCCACATTGAATTTGAATTCCACAAATCACGTCTCAAGTGTGGCATAATCTGAATATTAATTTCATTTTCCGCATACTGTTTCTGATTGGTGACATTCCTTCTTTACATTCTTGCTGATTTATATTTCGCATGCTAATTCTAAGGTAGTATGCATTTTAAGAAATCATATGCCTCTGAAATCAGTATGCGGATTTGACAAACAGAAGAAATCACATTTTCTTTCTCTATCAACGCAATTAATCATTTTGTAGGTTTCAGAATACTATATTCCATGAAAACAGCCTATAGCTTACAACATGCACATGCAATGTGTCAACTTCACTTGATTTCTCGTTTCCACTTCACATGCATATGCGAAATGTCATTTTTTTAACGTTTAGATGTTTTCATTTCAGAAGTTAAATGGCAGGGACAAAGGGCAAAGGAAAGGGAAAAAATGTGAAAGAAGCAGCAAATGTAGCCGAAGAAGTAGCAACTAGACAAGGAAAAAAGAAAATCACAAAAATCAATGAGGATGCAACCACAGCAAGTGAGGCAGTGGCCGTCGTCAAGAAAGGAAAAGAAAAAGTGGCAGGAGAGGCAGCAACTACCAGAAGGAAGAAACAAAAAGTAATGGAGACTGTCATGGAACACACTATAGTTGATGAAGGGAATGAGGAAGAAGAAGACGCAGAAACTAGAAAGGGCAAACAAAAACCTAAAGACGCCGAGGATGCAACCACAGCAAGTGAGGTAGTGGCCGTCGTTAAGAAAGGAAAAGAAAAAGCGGCAGGACAGGCAGCTACCAGAAGGGGGAAACGGAAAGTAATAGAGACTGTTGTGGAAGATACAAAAGTTGATGAAGCAAATGAGGAAGAAGATCTAGAGGAGGAGGCAGCAACTACAAAGAGCAAACCGATACCTAAAGAGGCCGAGGATGCAACCGTGGCAAGTGAGGTAGTCGCCATCGTTAAAAAAGGAAAAGAAAAAGCAGTAGATGAGGCAGCTACCAGAAGGGGGAAACGAAAAGTAATTGAGACTGCTGTGGAAGACACTACAGTTGATGAGGAAAAAGGAGATGAAGCATATACAACATCTAAAAAGGGTAACCAAAAAAAAAGTAATGCAGAGGAAGCACCTAAGAAAAAAAGAACGACAACACCCAAAGTGTATGGCTACCCATCCAAATATTTTCATCGTGCTATGGATGAGGAAATCTACTTCAGGAAATTTGAAGATCGACCCTTGGTCAAGTCAAGAAGATTTCTAATAGATGAGTTTGCTGATTTCCCCTTCGCCAAATGGTTGCATGGACACGGAATTGCTCCATTTGCTAATGTTGAGTGCCACATTTATCCAGTCCTTGTGAGACACTTTTATTCTAGCTGGGGTGCTGATGGTTTTACACATGTAAAGGGTGTAGAAATAGAAATCAGTCCAATGATGTTGGAGAAGGTTTTTGGGATCCCTTATGATCCTGTGATGTATACAGGTTTTGTAGAGAAGAAACAGGAAGTATTTTCCGAGGTTTGCAAAAATCCAAAGGTGGGAGCTGAAAGAGTGTCATCTACTCAGTTGAAATCTGTGGACTTGAAACTTCTCCATTATGTTTCAGTGTACCACTTATTCCCGAGGAGTGGATCTTATACAGAGGTGACAGCCCACGATGCACACTTGCTGTATGCTCATGCAAGAGGCAACCGTTTCAACTTCGCCTACCACATATTCCAACATATGAATAAGAGTCGTGCTAGGAAGAATGGATCTTTGCCATATGGAATGATTATAACAAGAATCCTAGAATATCATGGCGTTGATCTCAGTGGAGAGGAGCACCAAAAGTACAAAGAAGCTGACACGATTGATGCATCTATCTTGACTAGATTAGGTTATTTATTTGATGAGCAGGAACAGGAGTGGAAACCAAGGCATGATGTTGAGGTTTCAAGCGAAGATAAAGAAGATGAGGCTGAGGCTGAGGATACGGGACGGCGACAAGGAGATGTGCGGAATAGAGGAGATCATGAGCAATCACTTCCAGACATGAAAGGAAAGAGCCAAGAAGCTGCTTCTACGCAAGCTCACCCACATCTGTCTTCACAGTTGCTGCAGTTTCGGGAAGATATCCTGAAGCAAATTGCTTCATTCATGTCACAATCAATCAAGCCATCCACTTCCACTTCTGTCATCTCCACACCAGTTCTAAGCCCACCATCTTCCAGTCATTTCGTTATGCCAACATATACTCCTACTAGTGTGGTAGATACTCCAACGATAGTACATTCGCATTCACCTAGTGGTATGGGTCAGCATCCACTTGCATCGCAGTCAGCTTTCTCGTTTGCCCATCCTACTACTTCATCTCCATCTTTTGCTGATCTCCTTCCCGAAGTTGGCCAACCTAGTGCTCCATTCTATGATCCAACTGTTTTTCCCTTCCCTCCTTTACCGACACCTTCCCCACCCTCTAATGTCCTAACAGGTGAACATGTGCTCCAAATGACAAGACATACCATGTTTCTTACAGGTAGTATTGAAAGATTGATTAGAGAGGTCGAACACATGCGGCAACGCATGGATGTTCTAGAGACTTGCTTAGAGGAGAGGAGATGCACACACTCAGGAAATGATGGTGCAAATGACGGTGCTGGAGATCATGGCGTTTAGATCTATGATATTTGTTGCATGCTTATAATTTTTTTTGGCACATTATATATTTTGATGCTGATATATAACTTTAGCATGGTAGTGTGTTTTATAAACTACTGGACTCAAATGCAATCATTGAATGAATGACAGAAATGTTAATCGAGTATATATGTTGTTGAATGGGTTGCTTCAGGTACCCCTAATTTTTTTCGTACTTGAGAATCAGTATGCGGCCTCCATGCGTATTACGAAAACAACGTGCGTATTATAAAATGGACAGGATATACAAACCTTCAGATCTCTCTGACTCGAAATTCCGCATCCTAACCGATGTGAGATGAGGGGGGGAGCCTGGGTTATAAGTGGAAGCCGCTAGGTATCTCAGTGAGGCGCCTTTTGGGGAAGGACGGGATGCGCGTGAACCCAGAGGGGCAAAACCGTGCGGGCCTAGGCCCAAAGCGGACAATACCTTACTGTTAGGCCTGGGGCGTTACAAATGGTATCAGAGCCGACTCCCGACCTCCAGCCGATGGTGTCTAGTGGGGACGCTGGAGCCCCAAGGGGGGTGAATGTAATATCCCACATCGGTTAGGATGAGGGGGGGAGCCTGGGTTATAAGTGGAAGCCGCCAGGTATCTCAGTGAGGCGCCTTTTGGGGAAGGACGGGATGCGCGTGAACCCAGAGGGGCAAAACCGTGCGGGCCGAGGCCCAAAGCGGACAATACCTTACTGTTAGGCCTGGGGCGTTACATAACAGTAAGGTATTGTGTGGAATCCCACATCAGTCCGGACAAAGGAGGGAGCCTGGGCTATAAGTGGAGGCCGCTAGGTACCTCAGAGAGGCGCCTTTTGGGGAAGGACAGAAAAGTGAACCCAGAGGGGCAAAACCGTGCGGGCTGAGGCCCAAAGCGGACAATACCTTACTGTTAGGCCTGGGGTATTACATAATGGTATCAGAGCTGACTCCTGAAATCCAACAAGTGTGTCCAGTGAGAGTGCTGGAGCCCTAAGGGGGGGTGGATGTGGAATCCTACATTGGTTCGGACGAAGGAGGGAGCCTAGGCTATAAGTGGAGGCCGCTAGGTACCTCAGTGAGACGCCTTTTCGGGAAGGACAGAAACGTGAACCCAGTGGGGCAAAACTGTGTAGGCCGAAGCCCAAAGCGGATAATACCTTATTGTTAGGCCAGGGTTCGGACGAAGGAGGGAGTTTGGGCTATAAGTGGAGGCCGCCAGGTACCTCAGTGAGGCGCCTTTTGGGGAAGGACGGAAATGTGAACCTAGAGGGGCAAAACCGTGCGGGCCGAGGTCCAAAGCGAACAATACCTTACTGTTAGGACTGGGGCGTTACATAATGGTATCAGAGCTAACTCCCGACATCCGACAGGTGTGTCCAACGAGGGCGCTGGAGCCAGGGGGTGGATGTGGAATCCCACATCGGTTCAGACGAAGGAGGGAGCCTAGGCTATAAGTGGAGACCACAAGGTACCTCAGTAAGGTGCCTTTTGGGGAAGGACGAAAACGTGAACCCAGAGGGGCAAAACCTTGCAGGCCGAGGCCCAAAGCGGACAATACCTTACTGTTAGGCCTGGGGCGTTACATAATGGGATCAGAGCTGACTCCCAACATCCGATAGGTGTGTCCAACGAGGGCGCTGGAGCCCCAAGGGGGGTTGGATGTGGAATCCCACATCGGTTCGGATGAAGGAGCGAGCCTGGGCTATAAGTGGAGGCCGCCAGGTACCTTAGTGAGGCACCTTTTGGGGAATGACAAAAACATGAACTCGGAGGGGCAAAACTGTGAGGGCCGAGGACCAAAGCGGACAATACTTTACTGTTAGGCCTAAGACGTTACATAATGGTATCAAAACTGACTCCTGACATCCGATAGGTGTGTCTAGCAAGGGCGCTAGAGCCCCAAGGTGGGGGGTGGATGTGGAATCCCACATCAGTTTGGATGAAGGAAGGAGCCTGAGCTATAAGTGGAGGCCATTAGGTACATCAGTGAGGTGCCTTTTGGGGAAGGACGGAAATGTGAACCCAGAGGGGCAAAATCGTGCGGGCCGAGGCCCAAAGAGGACAATACCTTACTGTTAGGCCTAGAGCGTTACATTAGGATACCGCATGTTTTGGATACTCAGTGTGTGTATCCTACATTATCCTATTTAGGATGTTGGATAATGATTTACGTATGGGTACCCTACCCAAGTTGCACCTCAATTGCGATCGGCCAGCCTAACCCCTTCGACTACACCATCTGCTCTTCCACCTCCACGACGACGGAGTAGACCAGTCTTTCATACACCCTTTTCTCGGGAAGGCCATCATGGGCCTAAAGAGCCCCTTCGACTGTGTTGCTTGCCCGCTCAAGTTTAAAGCCAACGACAAGGTCAGATTGCTTCCTAAATGTAGCCACTCTTTCGATCTCGAGTGCATTAATACGTGGCTCTTATCCCACTCCACATGCCCTCTTTGCAGAGGAGCAGCTTGCTGCGACTACTCCACCGGCAATGCCCACTCACTCTTCTTTTTCCTTGAATTAAGAAGCTAGAGCTCGGGAGAGATCTGCCCGGATGGAGACGTTATTGCTGCTGTGACATCCGCTGCAGAGAACACCCTAGAAGGGCGAATTCGAGTCTTTCCGGACTGATATAGGGAGGCAGAAGGTGGCGAGCTAGATCAAGGTGAAAGAAGTGGTGGCGGCAACTGGCTTGGAGGCTGTGGAAGAAAAAGTGGTTACGGTGAAGCTCACCAAGTTCCGAAACGTGAATGTTGTCCACGAAGGCAATGGTAACAGCAACAGGGATTACAATGTTGATGGAAGGAGATGCTTTGAGTTTTTGATGGACAACACATCCCAGCCGTAGGTACCAAGGCCCAAACACAGAAGCAGAGAAGCAAGAAAACTCTGCTGCGGCGGGTGGGTGGGGCCACCGGTACGCGATGTCCGAATGAATGCTACGAGAGGTGCTGGGATCCATGGCGGGATTGACAGCGCCAAGGCCAAAGTTGTTTTTCATCATAATCACGTCCGCTCTTTTGCAAAAGGAATTTTTAGAAATATGCTTAAAAAAATTTAACTGTGTTTCTAAATTTTTTGATATTGAAAGTATATTCATATAGTTTATATAAAATTACAAGTGTGTCTCTTTGTTATGACATATTTAAAATTTTCTGTAAATAATGATAATACTCTTTAAGCTAAGTAATACATCTATAATTTTTGCAAATATTATAAGTATATTTGCAAAAAAGTGTAAAATAATAATACATGTAAAAATATAAAAATAATAAAATAGTAAATATTTCTAAAATATTTGAAAAATTGCAAATGTATTACTTGAATTAAAAGAGGATTATTATTATTTTATAGAAATTCTAACAACGTCCTAACCAAAGAGATACCATTTTATGCAAATTTTATAAGCATATTTGTAATATCAGTAAACTTAAAGACATGGATGCAATATTGGTCAAATTGTGTAAGTATATTGCAAAATTTTCAACAGCAACAACAGGTGATTGTTCAGATTTTCTTCAAAGTTTTAAATCACAGTTTCATATAATGCCCTGTCATTGTCGTTGTTGCTGCCGGCTATGACAGCGCCATTGGAGGTGCTGTTATCCTCTCTCGTGCGCATCTCCCACAGAGGGATGACGAAAAAGGGGAGCGACAGAAGAGGAGAAACGGTGGAGAGAAAGAAGAGAACAAAGGAGAGAGGAGGAAGAGGCAAAGAAGTGCGTGAGAGGAGATTCGGCTACGATGATGGAGACGATTAACGGATCTGATGCAGAACGACACAATTTGGGGCGAGAGAGGCTTCACCCAGGATAGCGACTATGAATTTTTTTTTTTTTTTTTTTTTTTTTTTTTTTTTTTTTTTTTTTTTTTTTTTTTTTTTTTTTTTTCCATTTCGCCCTTAACATCCTACCAGGGACTATTGAAAAAAACTCCTCTCTAATCCCACCAAACAGTACAGGGACATTCGCCTAATCGGGCAACGTTGTCGGCGCTATAGGCCGACGAAGTCATTCGGACCGCATATGATTGGCCCTGATTTTTAAATGTGTAGTTATATACATAAATAGGGAAATAAATTGTGGTCATATTCAAACTTGTGGCCCATAGTTGTCAAAGGCAGGCAAGCATGCATTTAAGCAGAAGGCGCGGTTAGGCCTACCCCTTTGAAGAGACCAAAGTGCGCACCTAGAGTTAAGGTGCAAGCACTGAGCCTAGGCACCTTAGTAAAAGTGCAATATTTTTTTTTTCATTTTGGGATTTTTTAGTTTTTAATTGAAAATGAGTACTGCTCAATTTAGGGAATTCTTTTGCCCTTCTCATGCCAACTGTCCTTTGCTGCTGCCTTCAATCTCCCAAACATTGCAATGTTTGAAAGAAAAAAAAATTAAGAAAGAAGGGGCCCCGTCTGCTGGCAGGAAAACATTTTTGCATCTCCATCTTCTGCAGCAACTATACATTGCTTCTTATTTCTTCTTATGTTGTTGGCCATTGCTTTTTCTTCTTGCTGCTGGCCGACCAGACCAGTCAGAACATAAACTTGTCTCTCATCCCGTTCATTTGGGCTAGGCTTATTGTTTCCCTATTAAACACCATTCAGATCATCGGTTGGACCAAATGAACCCGTCTGACAGATAATTGGTACATGTTGTTATATATATACATATATTCTTTATAAATATAAAATGCTATTATTGTTATCATGTTTTTTAATTTGTAAACTAGGTTTTATTTATTTTATAGTATGTCATGAGCATTTACCAAACACAATTGTTAGGAAACTTAGATTAACAGAAATAGTCCCAAAAATACCACATGCACAAATTTTTGAATGAGCCTAAGCAAAGCTCGACCATAGAGCTTTACGCAAACTGGCACTCAAAAGAAACGTTTTCGCCAACTATGAAAAGGGCAAGAGTCAACAATTTTTAAAACATTCAGTTTCAATGAAGCGTATTTTCAAGTGTATCTCGAGGATGCTCGGGAATGTGGGAATGATGTGGGAATGATGTGGACGAAATAAGTAGATAGATGTACCACCCTAGCATGAGTGCAAGCAGATATAGTCTCCGAACTAGTCTCGACCTTGTGATGCCATGCATCTCTGATGTCCACAATCAGAGATCCCGCCTGCAAGAAAGTTGAATTTTGAAAGTGTATGATGATCCTTGGTAAGAAACTTCATAGTAACAGCTAAAACCAAATGAAACAACCTGCTATTACACGTCGATCAAATAGAAGCCTTGAAATTTCCACATAGTGAAAAGGCAGAGCCTTTGACCTATCTGAAAACAAAACAACAAACATATTGTGATTATGGGTCTACCTCATTTATGGTTTCTTGAGTTCTACGACAAAATGCAAAAATTAATAATCGAGCCAGTTTGTATCTTCTTCACCCCCACATCCAGGTACAATATAGAAGCATCATCAATACGTGCAACTAAATTTTCAACAACTGCAGAGCATACTATGACTGTAACACAACATCCTACAATGAATTTAGCACAAAAAATATAAAGGTTTTAAGAATTCCCCCTTTTTAAATGTGGATAAATAAAAAACTCATATGAACTACACATTCATCTCGTGAACCGTTAGGCTGGTACAGAGAAGCAGATCATCAGCCATGCTTCGATGCCAAAAGAATTGGGTGATAATATATTTTAGCAGCCAGAAAACTATGATGAGAGAGCTAGCAAATTTACAGACCATACTCATTGAAAGACATGGAAAATATCTAAGGTCGAAACTCACAAATAGAGATCCACTCAGGTGGTCAAATCATGCATTTATCCTATTTCTTCAGAGCTACTGCAAGCCATAGAGGTACTCAGGCAAGCGTTTGTAGAAAGAAGGTACCAAAATCAATACAATTGAATACAACTTGTAGGTATTGGATATTCTAGTGAAATTAATTACCTAGAGGAGTTAAAAACAATTTGTTTGTCAATCTTGGTGCACCAAAAATATTTTGTGGTTAAGTTTGAAGAACAAATTGGGTGAGAGCTGCAGTGATGTCAGGTGACATTTAAAACTGCCTAATATCACAACCTCTCATAATTCTTCTCTGCAACCAGAGGAATGGGTGATGCAAATACTGACATGAGGCACACCACATGGAGTACATAATGAAGAAAATGGAACGTCACATGATGAAGAAAACAGATGTCGTGGGCTCCTTAAATTCAGTCCACACCACTTTTTCTTTGTTTACTGTCAAGAAGCTCCAATTGGGATCACATTTACTTCGAAAACAATTCTATGGACATTCAATTTTAAGAGGATTGGTGATAAAAAAAAATATATATATTTAAGAATAACTCAATGCGAATGGAAATGCTTCTGTCCGCCACAGTCGTAATATATTGATAATTGATTAACCGACTCAGATGCGCATCCACGTGAATCATTCCTTTTTACTGAACTAAATATCAAACTGGATCGACTTCAATGCCCATGTGCAATGCTGGGAAATGTAGAGCATCAAGAATTCCATAAGAACTACAGATTAAAAAAGAAAAAGAAAAAAATATGAAATATGTGATAACACATCAAAGTGCTTGAATTTTATATTTTTGTGCACTTACGTGCTTTTTTTAAACGTTGGAATCCAACCCATCAATCGATTCAGCTTTGTTTGTCAACTCAACAGTTGATAAAAGGCTGCATCACAGTCTAAGAGGTCCAACATACAAAACAATGTAGAAGGCATGCCGGCACAGGCGAAGGTAAGATCAATATGTTAGACCGGACTAAGAAACCCAACCTAATAAATTTATTTTTAATTTTTCAGTACCTTGTTCGTTACTTTATTAATCTAGATGTATTTAATGTATCAATCAAGTTTTATTATTTTTGAAAATATTTATATATTTTTAAATTTTTTTAAACCTATAGGTATTTTAGCCATTTTTAGTTGTTGAAACTTACTGAAATAATCCTATATTTAAAAATATAAAAAAATACACATCTTCAAAAATAGTAAAATTTATTTTGTATATTAAATATGCCTAGATTAATAAGTTTAGGAAAAAAAATAAAAAATTTAATAGATTTTTTGGCCTGAGCTGAATAAGCAATATAATGACTTAACCTAAACTAACAAGATCATGCCACAGAAATAAAAATATTAAAAACCAAATTGTTATCTATGAATAGTTATTTTTTACCATAGCTCTAAATTAAAAATTTTTATTTAAATATTTTATTATGAAACATGACGGGCGAAATGATATAACAAATTTAAATAATCATGTTACTCATGCCATTTTAAAGTAGATTTTACAATTAACATCTATAAAGAAATTCTTTTAAGATTTTTATAAAAAATTATATAAGAAATCAAGCTCCAATAAATATCTAAATTTTAACCTACGTGATGACAATATTTTGAATCTATCTTTCAATATAATATAAATAGCCCTACTTCAATGCATCCATGAGCATTAAGTTTCAGTGGACGTAGTTATGTAATCTTTTTTTAGCATTAAGTTTCAGTGGACGCAGTTATATAATCCTTTTTTATTCTTTGTCATTAATATGTGAGTTCAAGCATAATATATCATATAATTAATAATTTTATAATATCTTAAAATTTAAGAAAATAAAAATGCATCGTTCATGTGTGAGTTTCGCATGACAACACAAAAATTTTTATTTTCATAATTTCAAATAAATATTAAAATTATAAAATTATATATAAGATGTTCACACTTTGGCTCATACTATTGTAAAAAATATTACCAAATTTTAAAAATTAAAAAACGTGATCACGCGACCATATTTACTGAATTTAATTCAATGCACATGGGTGAACTGAACCGAGCCTCCAATATAAATGTAAGTTTTTAGCCCTTACGTTAATAAAATTACAGAAATTGTCACCATATAAAAAAGAAAATGAAATTTATTATTTTCTATATCTCAATGCCTTTTTCGTCTTGTTTCTTTTTTATGACTTCAATTGAGTGGAAGGTACATTGAACGAAATTTTCTAAACTTACACCGGTCGGACCACTTCCACAAATTTTTAAAACCCGATGCTATCTCATGTGAGTAACTGTAAACATGGAACTCAAGTGGAAAACTATAAATTTTGCAAAAGTCCAGAGACCTTTTTGCAAAAGCCCTCTAAAATTCAGCTAACTAGTAATGAGTTTCCACGGTCCATGAAGGAGAATTTCAGCATTGAGATGAAATAGGAGCCAACAACAATCATCCATCTAACATTATAATCTTCCGTTTAATTTAGAACAAAGAAATAGATAATAGAACAAAGAAATAGATAATACAACATTCATTTATGGGCTCGCTTCTGTATAATCCAATTATATAAAAGTAATTTCATATAATCCCTTTTAAATTTTAAGCTTTTGATATTTGATGGAAAATTCGATTCATTTATTGTATTTAACATTTTTTGTTCATTTATGAATATTGTTATTTTTAAGCAAATATAACCAACGGATATTCATATATAAATTGGTAAAAATGCTTAAATACATTCACATATACACAAGAATGTAATAATATTTTAAAGAATTATTTATCCATAAAAAATAATATTTTAAATAGTTTAAATGTTGGAATTAAAAGCTAATTTCATGCTATTAAAGTTGAGGTTAGGTTCATCAACACCATTGAATTATTACCAAGGTATAGCTCATTTTGGTGGTACCTTGCCTTAGTTACTAATCAAGATTGAACCCATGCATTTTCTTAAAATTATTGTTTACCATGATATTAAAAATTGTTTTCATCAAATTCCTTGATGGCCCCATTTTGATTTAAAGTATTTATAATCATATATAAATCATGAAAATTATTTAACTACATTTCTGGATTGTTTAGAATGTTATAATAATTTATAAAATTATATATCTATCTAAAAATAATATTTTTGTATAATATAAACATTGAATTAACAACTTTAAAATAAATATAAAAATAGATATGGCTAAAGCTTATGACAAAGTGCAGTGAAGTCATCTTTTTCATGCTATGAGAAGATTGGGAATCAATGAAATTTGGATAGAATGAATATTCTCATGCCTATTTACTGTCTCGTATGGGTTAGTAATGAATGAGTACGCAATAACCGCTTTCAAGACAAATAGAGGCATTAGACAATGTGACCCACTCTTCTCATATTTTTCTTTTTCTCCGCTGAAGGGTTATCATCTTTGTTACAAGTTGCCCAAGACAGAAGGCTAATTAGTGGCATAAAGATTAGCAAATCAGGACCCAAGATATCCCATTTATTCTTCACAGATGACGAGCTCTTATTTGCTAAAGCCACAATGGAGGAGATTGATCACTTGAAGAATATTTTGAAAATATATGGAGAGTGCACTGGTCAAAGGTTAATATGGAAAAATTGGTCTTCTTTTTTAGTAAGAACATAAAGGACTCTACTAAAGCTGAGATAGAATAACAGTTTGGGGCTTGAGGCAGAAAAATTGAAATCTATTTCGGTTCGCTAGTGTGGCTTCGAAGATTAAAGATGCAGACTTTTCAAAGCATTAAAGAAAGAGTGTGGAAAAAAGCTCAAGAGTGGCAACACAAACTGTTATCATCAGGTGGAAAGGAGGTACTCATTAAAGCCGTGGCACAAGTAATTCCGAATTACACCATGAGTTTGAGCCTTCTCCCCAAAAGACTATGTGATGACCTAAATGTAATTATTAGTAAATTCTGGTGGAGTGAGAAGGATAGTCAAAGGAAGATAAGTTAGGTCTCTTGGACCAATAGGTGCAAGGCTAAAGTAGGAGGAGGAATGAGGTTTAGAGACCTTAAAAACTTTAACATTGCACTCTTGGCTAAACAAGCTTGGAGATTGGCTACTCATCAGGATTCATTGTGTTTTCGGATTCTACAGAAGAGATACTTCAAAGATGGTAACTTGTGGAGCAGTAAACTTCAACCCAATTCATCACACACTTGGAGAAGTATTATGAAAGCTAGAGATTTGCTTAAGAAGAGTTGTCGATGACATATTGGAAATGGGCTCAAAGTGGATTTTTTTGAGGACAAATGGACAAATGGTGAGTTGCAGAAGGCTGGTCCACTTCCATTGGAGTTTTCAGATAATGGTAAAGTTGCCGATTTCATTGACAAAGAAAGAATGATATGGGATGAATTCAAAATCAAAATGGTCGTGGGAGAGAGTGGACGGAATATCATCAAATAGATTCCTCTCCCATCTCATGAAGTTGAGGATAACTTCTTCTGAATTGGTGAAAATGATGGGAACTTTACAGTCAAATCGGCTTACCGATTCATTCAAGGAGAGCAAGAGTTGAACATGGATAATGGGCCCCAGCAGAGGGAGAAGCAGATGGATATCACTAGGATGCTGTGGAAGACTAAGTTTCCATCAAAGGTTTTGATCTTTGGGTGGAGACTAATAACTAATCCCTTCCAACAAGATGCAACCTTCAAAATAGAGGCATCCAACTATCAACCATATGTGAGTTTTGTCACACTGAAATTGAAAATCTTTTTCATTTGTTTTGGTTATGTCATGTAACAAAAAGGGCTTGATCAACAGATGGTAAGGTTGCTCACCTCCTACAATCCTACAAACCTTATTGATCTGTGACATGAGTTTACAAAGTTAGAATTAAGATTCCTTTTTGATGTTTTTCTCGTGTCTTGTTGGAGAATATGGTTTTACAGGAATACCTGCAGAAGTGGGCATATTTCAATTCCCACTACTGAAATTGCCGAAATTACAGATTGGAGCAAAAGGTTCATACACCAATAAAAATCTTCCAAGTGGCTAATGCAGAAATATTAGGATGTCCAAATTTCTCAAATCAGATGGAAACTGCCACCCCTTGGTAAGGTGAAACTTAATGTAGATGGTGGAATATGTAGGAAGTAAAATTTATGTGGAGTTAGGGCAATTATTAGAAAATCAGACGGTCAGCTACTTGCTGCATAGTGCTGGACGTGGTATGGTAATGCAGGCCCATTGTGGATAGAAACTTATGCTATGCTATTTGGTTTGACTTGGCGAAATGAATTACATTATAGAGAGGTTATATGTGAAACTGATTCCCTCATTTTGAAGAATATGATAGATGCAGAAGGGATTTAATCTACTATTGGATTTCTTGTAGACTGAATCAGGAAGCTGAGTAGCAGCTTCAATTTTTGTCAATTCACGCATGTTTCACACATTGGAAACAATGCAACAAATAGCATTGTACACTTTGGCTTACAATAGGAATTACGCATACACGGTTGGTGGAAACAAATTCCTTATTGTATTTTTTTTGGCATCATGTGAAGACATGGATATTTTTTTGAATGAGAATTTCGATCCGTCTCCCATCTCATTGCAAAATTGCTAATGTGTGGGAGTTGGATCTTCTTTGATATAAAAAATGTTATGGGATTAAGTGTGTTCGTATGCATGATGTAATCCACTTCATATAGGCCCCATATGATCATGAACACACCATCTATTTCATTTATTGTATTGATAATTATTTATTTTAATAATATACCAATTTTCATCCAAAGTGGATATGTGAATGGATCTCATCTAAAAATTATACAAATCATCATAATAAAATAATTTGATTTAAATAACAATTTTAAAGTTGTATTTTTAACCTATAAACTTTCTAAAAAATAATTCTTATATGGATAAATAATTATATAAAGTATTAATATATTTAAATATTTATAAGCCCTATTTTGCATTGTAGTATAGTGACAAGTGTATATTTTATCTTTATATTATTCTCACCCACATAAATATGAAAAGTTGCATTTAGAAAAGGTTTGATGGGGTAATTCGTTGAAAAATAAATTTTTCATCAAAATATTTTAGTATGGGGATTATTGTGAAAACATGGCGGCATAATTGCAAATTTTTATTCTAACTTTTGTAAAACCAAACTGCATGTACACGTACCCAGTATGGTGGTGGACTGCTAGATTCGGTACTGTATTAATCTCAATTGAAAATCGAGCATGGCCGGGGAAAAAAAAAATTCATAAGCTATGGGGCAATGTGGACCGCTCAGGCAGCTTTTGATTTTTGAGCCATCAACAAATTTCCCTGAAACTGCAAGAAAATTGGATTTAGCGCATGCCTGGCAATTCAAAACAGAATTCCAGCAGCGGAGAATATTGAATGGTAGCCTCCATCACCGCCTCTTTCTGCAGCTAGCAGCGTGTTCAATTCGGTACATATTTAGAAAGTAAAAAAATCAGCAGCAGCTCAGACGAGGAAAACAGCAAATCTCGGCCAAAAAGTGTTTTCGGCTATTTTATTTTGTGCTTTCAAAATCCAGCCATTGTGAAGATTAAGTTGAAATTATGGAACCCATCGTCTGTGCTTTGGTTTAGAGATATACCAACCTTGTTTCCAGCAACATTTTTTAGGACCAATTTCTTGCGCGCGACCAGCTTTCTAATTAAGCAACTCAGTAAGTGCGTAGTAAACACCGGTGGCAAATTCCGAGGGATAATGCGGATTAATCCAAGCCATTAGAGAATGCTCAAAACGCATTGTGTTCGTTCAAATTAGCAGTCCCACTTGCGTACTAAATCCGCAGGCAACTTTCTCTTGCTCATCAGGGTTCTCACTTTTATAAAAAGGGTGCCGTCGAGGCTTCAGGACATCAAAATTTTCATTTCAAGTTTTCAATTTTCAGCTCATGGGTTCAGAGAAACTTCGGGAGAGGAGATCTTCTTTGTGCAAGCATCCAAATTTGTTTTCTTTTGCTTTGGGTTTAGAGAAACTTCGGGAGAGGAGATCTTCTTCGTGCAAGCGTCCAAATTTGCTTTCTTTTGCTTTGTTAATTTTAAAATTTTATTTTCTTTGTTTTTAGTTGAATTTTGTTTACAGTTAATTTAATTGCACTTTAATTCTTAGTTGTAATGATAAATTAGTTTAATAAAATTTTCTTTTCCAAATAATTCAAACTTTCATTGCTTCTATGTGGATTCGACCTGTCTCACCATTATTCTACTCTATAATTAGTTGTTAGTTTTAATGTGACTAGTATAATTTGAGATTAGTGATCATAGATTCCTAACGGTACTTCCGTGGTTCTATATCATATAACTAACTATAATATAGTTTGATTGCACTAGATCATGTCTCATTGAATATTTTATTACATTAGTTTTGTACTTTTATTATCGGGGCTCATAAAGGTATTTGATGGAGATGAAACTAAGTGGAGGCTGCCAAGTACTTTAGTGAGCCGCCTTTTGGGAAGGACGGAAACGTGAACCCAAAGGGGAAAAACCGTGCCGGCCGAGGCCCAAAGCGGACAATACCTTACTGTTAGGCCTGGGGCGTTACATAATAGTATCAGAGCTGACTTCCAACATCCGATAGGTGTGTCCAGCGAGGGCACTGGAGCCTCAAAGGGGTTGGATATGGAATCCCATATCGGTTCGGACGAAAGAGGGAGCTTGAGCTATAAGTGGAGGCCACCAGGTACCTCAGTGAGGTGCCTTTTGGGGAAGGACGGAAACGTGAACTCAGAGGGGCAAAACTATGCCAGTCGAGGTCCAAAACGGACAATACTTTACTGCTAGGCTGGGACGTTACATAATAGTATTAGAGCCGACTCTCGACATCTGACAGGTGTGTCCAATGAGGGCGCTGGAGCCCCAAGGGAGGGGGTGGATGTGGAATCCCACATCGGTTCAGACGAAGGAGAGAACCTGGGCTATAAGTGGAGGCCGCCAGATACATCAATGAGGCGCCTTTTGGGGAAGGACGGAAACGTGAACCCAGAGGGGCAAAACCGTGAGGGCCGAGGCCCAAAGCGGATAATACCTTACTGTTAGGCCTGGGGCGTTACATAATGGTATCAGAGCCGACTTCCAACATCCGATAGGTATGTCCAGCGAGGGCGCTGGAGCCCCAAGGGGGGAGGATGTGGAATCCCACATCGGTTCGGACGAAGGAGGGAGCCTGGGCTATAAGTGGAGGTCACCAGGTACCTCAGTGAGGCGCCTTTTGGGAAATGACAGAAACGTGAACCCAGAGGGGAAAAACCGTGCAGGCCGAGGCCCAAAGCGAACAATACCTTACTGTTAGGCCTGGGGCGTTACACCTAATATGTTAATAACTATAAATATGCGTATATAAATAAATACATAATAGTTTTTATCCCATATTTAGGAATAAATTATTTTTTATTTGATTTTCTTATTTATTTTTTTATAAATTGTGTAGAGTTTATATTTTTCATGACGAATGATTATAATATGATGCAGATGATGTAATGTTATTTTTATATAGATAATGAGGTTGCAAAAAATGAGGACATAGACGTAAATAATATCAAAATAAAATTTATTATAAACTATAAAGTCTAAAATGTAAATAAATATTGCTTTATATTATTTAAACATCTATGTATATATGTATTTAAAATACTCTTATGTTTATATACATATCCGAAAAATGGTAAAACTTGATTTATATATTAAATACACTTAGATAAATAAGTGTATGAGAAAAGAAATAAAAAAATATTGTAAATGAGTTTTTTGAGATGGTCTAAGTAGTACATTTGTTTAGCCTGGCTTAATACGGTCACTCTTCTTATTTAAAATACCCCTATGCTTAAAAATTTTTAAAAATATTACATATATATATATATAGTAAAATTTTGTTTATATATTAAATATACTTAGATAAACAAGTGTATAAAAATTGTAAAAAATTATATTAAGTAGGTTTTTTGAGATGGGCTAAGTGAGTCATTTACTTAGCGCAGCCGAACCTCATCAATTCTCAATAAATAAATGATCCTTATTAATTAGTTTATAATTTTTGTTATGAGGAAGCTAATTCATGCGTCCAACCATGGGACCCATTTTTTTTATTTTTAGCTCTTTTATAAACATATAAAGTTAAGTGTATTTAATCTAAAAATCAAGTTTTACCATTTTTGGTTGCTTTTAAGTATTTTTTATTTTCAAACATAGTGACACTTTCCTAATTTTTGAGATAGGAAATTACTGAAATGCTATTTTATTTTAAAAGAAAAATACTTAAAAAATTCGGTAAAACTTGATTTTTAGATTAAATACACCTAATTTTATGTGTTGATAAAAAATTACACGGCCGAACTCATGGGATCACCCCTCAACCAAGTTTTATCATATTTTGATATATGTATTTATATTTTAAAAATTTTTAAAGATAGAAATATTTTAAATATATATATACACCTAGATGTTTAAAAATCTCAAATATATATATATATCAAAAAATGGTAAAAACTTAGTTTATATGTTAAATATACTTAGATAAACAAGTGCATGAAGAAATTTTTTTTTTAAAAAAGTGTTGTAAATGAACTTTTTTTTTTGTGGACTAAGTGAGAAATTTGATTAGCCCAAGCTAACAAATCACTTCTCATTCATAAATGCCTGCATTGTTATCGATATTCACGAATATTCTTTGCAAACTAATTAACAGTTTAAAAAGCAGGTATAAGCCAATTGTATTTATTCATACTTCCCGAATCGTCTTTTTTAAAATCTATTTTCTCAATCAAGGTAGGCGTGAACCAATATTATCAAAATAAGAAATGATACTGTTAGCCCTGGCTAAGTCACTTAAACATTTTTTTATTTTTTCTTCATACTTGTTATCTTTATGTATTTGATATATAAACTAAGTTTTACCATTTTTGATATGTGTAGATGTTTTTTTAGGTATTCAAAAATCTCAAAAAATATCTACATACACCCAAAAGTAGTAAAACTTTATTTATATGTTAAATGCACTTAGGTAAATAAATAGATGAAGAAAAAGTAAAAAAGGTATTTTTAAATAGATTTTTTGAGGTAGACTAAGCTGAGTCATTTGCTTAGCCTAAAAAAATCTACTTAAAATATATTTTTTTTTACTTCTTTCTACATATGTTTGTGTATGTTTATCTTAGGGTATTTAATATATAAACAATGTTTTTACCATTTTTGGATATGTGCAGAATTTTTTTGAAATTTTTAAATATAGAAGTATTTTAAATTTATATATACACATAAATGTTTAAACATCTCAAAAAAATATCTATAGATATCCAAAAATGATAAAATTTGGTTTAATATGTTAAGTACACTTAGATAAACAGATAGATGAAAAAAAAAGAAAAAAGTGTTTTTAAATGAGTGTTTTGATATAGACTAAGTGAGTCATTTGGTTAGCCTATATGGAAATTTTTTCTTTTTAGTATATGGAATTTATTTCCATAACTCATCGTTTTAAATTTTAAAATGCTGAAGGAGGATTGCTAGAGAAAAGCATGATAAAATATATGAAAAAACTTTAAATAGAATGATGTAAAAAAAAAAAAAAAAAAAAACGGAAGATAGAGGGAGACAGAAAGGAACGTGACAGAAAGGAAGATAGGCGCGTTTCATTTCAGAAATTTTTTTTATTATTCTCTTTCTTAAAGTTTTAGGTTATTTAAAAAAATATATTATAAAATATATAATAAGAGATAAACATATATATATATATATAAAATGAAACATAGCACTATTCATCCATTATGCATCTGAAATGAAAGTTGGCTAGGAAATAATGATGAAATAATAATAAAAAAAGTTTAAATAATATAGTATAGCAAAGGAAATCTCAATTAATGAGTTCACCGTGGTGATTAGGAACTTAGACTTCAAGCCATACGTGCCCACCATTTTATTCCAAACACTCTCTTTGTTTTAAACATGTGAACATAAAATTAAAGACTTTCTACGTGTATTCGTCCCATCACAACGGTGAAGCATGCTTGACTATTTTCCGCATGTGTTGAGTTCAACTCACGTCCATCCCTTTTCAAATGTTAACTTTAAGTTATATATACTTTTAATGAAAATTTTAAATAAAATTTAACTATTATTTTAAAATAACAATAAAGTCAACAATATAATATACATTATATCGTTGTTTATATTAACATCCACATTCTAATTGTAGGAAAAAAAAGGAAATGAAAAAAATTTTAAAAAAGAATTTTACTCTCTAATCACATTGGAAGGTAAGTAAGTATAAGGTAAATGTTATTTTCCTTGATTCGATATTATTGAAACATTTTCTTCGATTTCTTAATGTTATTAATTAATTTATACGTGTGTTCGTCCCACCACAATGGTGAAGTACGCTTGCCTATTTACCGTCCCTTTTCAAATGATAACTTTAAGTTATATATACTTTCAATGAAAATTTTAAATAAAATTTAACTATTAATTTAAAATAACAATAAAGTCAACAATATAATATACATTATATCGTTGTTTATATTAACATCCATATTCTAATTGTAGAAAAAAAAGGAAATGAAAAAAAAATTTTAAAAGAGTTTTACTCTCAATCACTCTGGAAGGTGAGAAAGTATAAGGTATATCTTATCTCCCTTCGTTCGAAATTATTGAAACATCTTCTTTGACTTTTTATTGTTATTAATTAAATGTGAAAATCAATTTAGGTTTCACTAGGTAATTAGGAAAAATGAGAGAAAATGGAAAGAAAATAATATGAAAAAATTTAGAAATAATAAGAGAGTAACATGATGTGATTAAGGGTAATGATTGGTTGCAAAAAGAATAAAGATAAAATAGATTGTACAAATGTATAAAAAAGATTAAAAATAATTAAAATATAAAGATAATAATAAAAAATAGAATAATTATGTATTTAAAAAGGTTAGTTCACTCATGTTTTTCTCTTACTTGTTAACAAACGGATCCTTGAGGAATAATCCAGTTAGTTCGGGCTAAGTTAATGTCGGACTTAACCTAATTAAAAATAATAATTTGAAATATTTTTTTTCTTCGTACTCTTGTTTATCTAAGTGAATTTATAATATAAACTAAGTTTTACCTTTTTGGATATGTTAGTCATTTGCAAGAAATAGAATAAAAAAGACGATCCCAGAAACATGAATAAATATAATTGGCTTACATATGCTATATAAATCGTTAATTATTGTCCAAAGATGAGCGTGAATATTGATGACAATGCCAACATTTATGAATTAGTTTCCTGGCAACAAAAATTACAAACTAATTAATAAGGATTATTTATTAATTAATTAATAGGTAAATTCTAATTCACATGTTACTCTATTTTTGTAAGCAAATTCTTTATTATGATTTGTGATATCCTACATCGGTTAGGATGAGGGGGGGAGCCTGGGTTATAAGTGAAGGCCGTCAGGTACCTTAGTGAGGCGCCTTTTGGGGAAGGACGGGATGCACGTGAACCCAGAGGTGGGGGATGCCGCACTTCCTGCGCAAGCGCCAATAAAAAAAGGAAAGATACGTGAAGTGGAATGGGTGGAGGCTGAGGACCCCACTCAGCCCTACCCCCAGTAATGGCTCTCCTGGCTTGGAATTGCCGTGGGCTTGGGAACCCACGAGCAATTCGGTGTCTGCTTGACCTTGTCAAGAGGAAAGTTCCCAGTTTGGTCTTCCTATGCTAGACCAAACGATCCAGAAATGAGATGGACTTTATGAGAAGGAAACTGCAGTTTGATTGTTGTTTTGCTGTTGACTCTGAGGATAGAAGGGGGGGGACTGTGCCTTTTATGGAATGATGATTATGGAGTCACAATCAAGAGCTTTTCAAAACACCATATTGATCCGGATATTCGAGGGTGGCGTTTCACGGGCTTTTATGGACACCCTGAGGCTCGGCGGAGGACCGAAAGTTGGACTCTTCTCTCTACGCTCTATGCCCAATCGGCGGCACCTTGGCTTATCATGGGGGACTTTAACGAGGTGGTGGGCCCTTCCGAATATAGAAGCTGCAAGACGAGATCGGAGAATCAGATTGATTTCTTTCGAAATATTATGGACACTTGTAACTTAATTGATTTGGGTTTTGTTGGTCCCCCAATGACATGGCGAAACAACAGGAGGGGAAGACAGAGGGTTGAGGCACGCTTGGACCGTAGCTTGGCATCCCCACAGTGGATAAATATCTTTCCTTTTGCAAAGGTATATCACTTGTCGTCCGCCTCATCTGACCATCATCCTATCCTCCTCACTCTCGAACCCATGCAGCAGATGAGAAAACCCAAACGTGACTTCAAGTATGAGCTGTTTTGGGCCAGAGATAAAGAAACACACGATATCATTGAACACACATGGACAACAACTAATATGACAAGATCCTCTCCTCGTGAAATTCTGTTGGAGAAAATTCAGAAGTGCAGTTTCGCATTATCTAGGTGGAGCAGAAACAAATCGGGAAGCCTTGGCAAACTTATAAATCAAAAGCAAAGGAAATTACACTCTTTGTACTCCCAAATACCTTCTGATCAAAGAGATGCTGCTATTCAACATACAAAACAACAAATTCATTTCCTCTTGGAAGATGAGGAGTTATTGTGAAAGCAAACAGCAAAAGTTCATTGGCTTCAGCATGACGACAGAAATACTTCTTTCTTCCACCGTGTTGCGTCCAATCGCAGAAGACGAAACTTTATTGAGGTTCTTAGGGATGACAGGGGAGTTCGGATCACTGATACATAGGGGTTGCTCGCACTCACTCTATCATACTTTGGGGAGGTTTTTTCAAGCTCCACTCCTTCTGATATTCACCGTATCACTGGCTTAGTTACGAGGAAGATCTCAACCGCTTCACAAGTAAGTCTTACCAGACCCCTTTCCATGGACGAGGTGTGGAAAGCGGTAAAGAATATGAACCCCTCAAAAGCTCCTGGACCTAATGGACTTCCTGCTGGCTTCTACCACACACACTGGCATACTGTTGGGCATGATGTCTTCTCGGTGTGTAAAGCTTTCATGGATGATCGAATTCAGTCGCACCAGTGCCATCAACTCCTTGCACTCAACCACACTAACATTGTTTTGATTCCAAAAAAAGATGGTGCTGACACTCTTGCGGATTTTCGCCCTATCAGTCTCTGTAACGTCGCCTATAAGATTCTGGCAAAGGTACTGACCAACCGTCTGAAATGCTGTCTCACTGATGTTATCTCCCCCCAACAGAGTGCGTTTGTCCCGGGCCACCTCATAACCGACAATATGCTGATTGCGTTGAAGTTATTCACTCACTTCGTCGGAGAAGGAAGGGAAATAAGCATGAAATGGCGGTCAAACTGGATAAGTCCAAAGCCTATGATCGGGTTGAATGGGACTTCCTGAGTCACATGATGGCAGCCATAAACTTTGGCCTGGTGTGGATTAATTGGATTCGAAGGTGTGTGCAGTCTGTCCGATACAGAATCCTGGTGAATGGGCACAAAACCCCCCTCTTCACCCCACATAGGGGACTGCGACAGGGTGACCCTCTTTCTCCATATCTTTTTTTGATTTGTGCAGAAGGCCTCTCTCTTCTTCTTGCCCAGGCTCATCTCCACTAGTCGCTCCACGGTATCCGGCTCTGTCCTAGGGGACCCTCCCTATCTCGCCTTTTCTTTGCTGATGACGCCCTCATTTTCATCCAGGCCACGGAATCCCAAGCACGTCAGCTACTCTCCTTTTTGCGAACATATAATGAATGTTCTGGACAAGTCATAAACATAAACAAGACAGCGCTCTTTTTCAGTCCCAATACCAACCCGGGGGTGAGAAGCTCTATTATTGGGGTCTTCGGGTCGTGCACTCTGGAATTTAAATCTTATCTGGGACTGCTTGTTTGGTTAGGGAGATCAAAGAATGATATGTTTCGAGAACTCAAAGATCGAGTATGGCGGAAAATCCAGGGGTGGAAGGGGCGACTACTTTCTTAGGGCGGCAAGGAGATTCTTATCAAAAAATGTAGCACAAGCAATCCCGATATACTTTATGAGAATCTTCCTCTTTCCCATTAACTTCTGTCATGAAATTGCAAGTATGCTGAGTAAGTTTTGGTGGGGAGAGAGCAATAGGAGACGCAAGATGAGTTGGGTAGCATTGAAGGATATGTGCAAGACTAAGGCAGCAGGCGGTATGGGTTTTCGTGACCAAATCTCCTTTAACCATGCATTGCTGGCCAAATAGGTGTGGCGGCTGGTTTCAAATTCTAATTCCCTTTGTTACTCTGCTCTTAGGGCCAAGTATTTTAGTCATGGAAATCTTTGGGCCTGCACGGCGAAGCCAACTGACTCCTTCACTTGGAGGAGTATTCTTCGGGCTAGGGATGTGATCTTGAGGGGGTGTCGATGGCGTGTTGGATCGGGTGACCGAGTGAACTTTTTTCATGACAAGTGGCTCCCCTCTCCGCTCTCCAAGATTGGGCCTTTACCTGCACACATCCCCGATGACGCCAAGGTTAGTCTCTTCCGAAATGCATTGGATGGTCAATGGAAGGAAACCCTTATCTTGCAGGCGGTTGGCGAGGTGGGGCATAATATCATTTTCTCATATCCACCTCCAAATGGGGGGGAGGACGATCTTTGTTTCTGGGAACCGGAACCGGATGGTCATTTCTCGGTGAAATCTGCATACCGGCTTCTCACTCAGGCAACGGATAGGACTTTGGTGGATGGTGAGGCCGACATTGACAATGACCGGGGGATGTTCAAACTCATCAGGAATACCAAACTCCCGAGCAAAATACTTATCTTTTGGTGGAGGCTGTTACCGGATGCCCTTCCCACTCTCATTAATTTGCAGCGACGTGGAATTTCTGTGGACACCACGTGTCTTTTCTGCAAGATGCATACGGAAGATATATTTCATCTTTTTATTAACTGCCATGTCACCTAGCCGGTCTTCTATAATGTTTTGGGCGATCTGCTTCCCTCCGTTCGGGGCACCTCCATTTTGGCTATCCTTCGGGCTATCATCTCTACAAATCAGAAGGATGTTTTTCTTCTTTTCCTCATATATTGTTGGCGTATTTGGTACCTACGGAACCAACTCCGGGTGGAGGGCATCCCACCGGAGGTCTCGGATGTGAAGGAGTGGTGCTTAAATTTCAGAGACCAGTACGGGACGGCGATGGCAAAAAGGGGGGAAACTTTTTTTGAGAAACCCCTGGTTGCTAGATGGTCTAAGCCCATTGGTGGCACATTCAAGGTTAATGTTGATGGTCGAATGAATTCCCAACACAACTGCATGGGATTGGCGGCTGTCATTAGGGACTCAAATGGCTCCTTTATTGCGGCCAAGGGCTGGAAATGGCGTGCACATCTGGATCTGCTGATTATGGAAGCTACCGCTGTATGCCTGGGACTTCGGTGGGCGTTGGAGGGTTATTTCCACAACCTCCAGGTGGAATCTGACTCGTGGAACCTTATTGACTTTTTGGTTGGTGATCGTCCCATTAGGGCTCCTGTGGAAACCATTGTCTCACAAATCCGTCTGATAGCCCTACAGGCTCATTCCTTGTCTTTCACCCATGTGCTACGGTCAGGGAACTCCGTGGCTCATCTTTTGGCTGATTTCGCATCTTTTAATTTTTTGCCTGAACAAGAATGGTGGGGTAATCCCCCCTTTTTTCTTCATGATAAACTCTGTACAGATAACTTTTTGGCAATGCTATATAGTAATAGGCTTATCCCCTCCACCTCTAACCCCTCTTGTGTTCAGAGGTTGGCAGGATAGGGGTTCATCTTTTCATCAAAAAAAAAGTCCAAATGTCAAGAGTGTCCTCACTTTTTCTACTCTATTTAACTGTGTCAATTCTATGCTGGAGACTAATGACAAATGATGACATTTACTGGGAATGCTTGTCACGTCGCCTTCGTTGACGATTGAACACACTTCCCCTGAAATAGACACCGCCAGATCATGCATTAGGTCATGCATTTTGCAACTTACTATGTTTCCTTCGTCATCTTCCTCGGGCTCTTGAAAGAAAGACCGCCACAATAAATTCCTGAAGATATCCCTACCCGTGTCTTCCATCTCTTGTCTTCCTTGAGTTGGTTGAATGAAACCTTCCCCCATCCACATCAAAATGAGTTCATGAGTGTCAATTTGATGGTCTTTCGGAAAAATCGAACAGTATTCAAAGCATTTCTTTAACTGTGGTGACAAGTTATAATAGCTCAACCTTAAGGCAGGCAAAATTCCTTTTTCTCCTTCCGGCAAATTCCAAATTTCATCATCTTTAATGACTTCCCACTCTCTTTCACTTGTTCTTAAAAGCATTATGCTTCCAAGTGCCTTTGCTGCTAAAGGAACACCACCACACTTCTTTACAATTTCCTTCCCAAGAGCAACAAGGTTTGGATTTTCCTCTTGTCCTTGCCCAAATGCTCGCTGCTTAAATAGTTTCCAGCAATCATCATCAGATAATTTTCTCAAATGGCATGGAGGAAGAGTGCCCATCAATAAAGACACTTTTGCACTGCGTGTGGTAACAATGATTTTGCTGCCTGCTGCGCCTGATTGAAGATAACTTCTTAGCCGCTCCCACTTCCAGGGATGCTCCTCCCATACATCATCCAACACAAGTAAAAAGTTTCTCCTCCTCAGTTGTTGCCTAAGATGACGTTGCAATGCATTCAGTTCTTCGGAATTGCACTTTTCGGTAGCAAGGGAATCGATAATGACTTTTATTACCTTCTTCATGTCAAAGTCATCAGACACACAAACCCAAATTCCCACATCAAAATGTGTCATCACCCTTGCATCGTTATAGACAAGCTGAGCAAGCGTTGTCTTGCCTATGCCTCCCATTCCTACGATAGGGATGACCGAAAGTTCTTTCCTGTCCACATCAAGTAATGCTTCAATAAGGGATCTTTTTTCTTCGTCTCTTCCGCTAACCTCAGACTCAATTACCCAAGAGTCAGTTATTTTCATGACTTTAGTATCAAATACTTCTGTAGCTCCTGCAATCAAATGGAACTTGGACTGTTCCTCAGAAATTGCAGACAGTATTTTTCTCACATCCTTGACCTTGCGGGCTATATATGAGGGGAATAAAACTGGGTTGGAAGTTGAAACTGAAAGGTAGTTGCGCATCTTCTTTGTAAGTGGGTCCTGGCTTTCCAATTCCCTTCTTGAAGCTTCACTCTTGAACTCATCTAATACGTCATCCACATCATAAGCAGCATGTTTCAGCTTCGCCAGCCAATCCTTCAATGTTTTATTTTTCAATTGCTGCTTCTCTGCGTCTACAACTACAACCAGTATGGCAGACGAAGTGCTTCCTAAACTTTCAATGTCTTTCTCAAGGTCCTTAATTAACCCAAACTCATTTTTGATCAATGACATGAGTTCATCAAAACCTTTCTGTAGTAGATATGACAGAGCAGCTGTAGCCATTCTTCCTAACTCAAGAAACAATCTGAATGGATAATTGATAAAAATGTGGGAAAATTTTATATAATTTTGGAAAAATGATAGAGTAATATGAGATGATAAGAGCAATATTAGAAGTAAAAAGAATACAGATAAAATAAATAGTATAATTAAGGGTGAAATTGGGGCAGGCCGACCTGTGATCCGGCCTTGACCTTATTCATTTTTTATTGCAGAAAACTAATGATTTTTTTTACTCAATTTAGGGATATGTTAAAAATTTTAACTTGAATTCAAAAATACGGTCGAGGTGGGTCAACTGTGTCCTGACTCGCCTCGCGTATATTAATTTATTAAAAATTAGAAGCCTATATTTAAATCTTATTATTATTTTCTTTCAAAATTTTCATATTTTTTATAATTAACTACATAAAAATCAATTTATCTAAAAAATGATATAAGAATTAATAAAAGGAATTTGCATATACATATAACTCTTACATATAATTATATATTAACCTATTTTAAAAGAAATTTTTGCAAATATGCATACAACATTTGACTAATATTACATCCATGTCCCTAAATTTGCCAATATTGCAAATATGCCTACAAAGTTTATATAAATTTGTAAGCATGTCCCTTCCATTAAGATGCCATTAAAATTTTATGAAACGACGATAATACTCTTTAAGTCAAGTGATACACATAATTTTTGTAAATATTTTACGTATATTTGAAAAATCTAAAATAATAATATATATAAAAATATATAAAAATAGCAAATATGTTTACAATATTTGAAAAAATACGAGTGTAACACTTAGCTTAAAAGACACATGTAAACTTTGTTGGCATATTTGTAATATCGGCAAACTTAGGAACATGGATGCAATATTGACCAAACTTTGTAGGTACATTTGCGAAAATTCCTCTAATAAATTTATACTATATTTTCTCATTTTTTTATTTTAGTAACGATGTGTTCTTTAATAATTACTAAAATATTGTAGCATGTAACATTTTAGTCTAGATATATATCTTTATGTTTGATAGATATATAAATTCTTAAAATCATCTTATTTGACCCACATTTTTTACCTGATTCGGTATTCCGAAATCAGTCCAATACCAACCCAAAGTTTGTCTTGGGATCAATTTTTTTAAAAAAAGAGGGTCAAACAAACTTTTTCCAAACACAATATAAAAAAATGATCAAACTGAATTTTTTAAAAAAGTAAGGTCATGGTTGAGCATAACCTGATCTGGTACAGCCTGCCTCGATTCCCACCCTTAAGTGCAGTTGCATAAAAAATGTAAAAAAAGATACAGCTAAATATAAAATCAACGATAGAAAAGTAAGTCAAATAGATATTTCAAATGTTAAAGCATATAAAAAAAAAGTTATATATGGAGTGACATTATTCTCCCAAATACCAAATGAATCCCAAATGCATTCAAAATAGTTTTTCTGATAAATCAAAACCTACAAGCTTGATATTTATTATAAAAGTACTCTTTTGAGATTCTTAATGAATTAAATAGTAAAATTGATTAATTATCACTTATCAAAAATTGATTAATTATCCCTTTTATAATAATATGTGAATTTTTATTAAATTTTTTAATAGACCCTCATAGTTTCATTAATATTATTTGATTTATAAACTGGGTTAAACTAACTAAATTTTATAGCGCTGAGTTTTAATTTATACAACTCCAATCCTTCAAAAATCGAGTTTGGTTAGTTGGGTGAAAGACTAACAGGTTAGCCTAAGTGCCCAACCTATCATTCTCTTGCTAAGTTGAATAGCATGAAATTTACTATTCTCAAAAATCATTTTGCACTTTCTCATTTTCCGGTATATAAATATCATTTCTCATTTTAATTAATCTTTTTAATATTCAAATACAACATAATCTCCTCATTCAACAGTTGAGTGTAAGGTGCATGTTTGTCACCATAACTCACTAAATCTTGATATGAGACGAGTAGGGTAGTACTAACTCATTTATCTTACTAGTCCAAATCAGGATTTTCAAAACCACTAACATGTTGATTGGGTATAGTCTCCTTCACTCATCTAATTGTCTCACTAGTCTAGCTCAAGGATTTATTTTTTAAGCATCGATTACAAAATGCCTTGTCGACTAGGGACAGTTCTTTGTTTGTGTTACAAGCCCAAATCAAGATATGCTTGAATCTGCTTATTAAAAAAATCAGCTTATTAATTGGGAATGGTTCCTTGGTGTCGATGTTATTATTGCTATCTTCCATGAATCTAGTGCATTAGATTCAAATGCTCCATTTTCATTGTATTATTGCAAATCTAAGAAGATCAGAAGAGAAAAGAATGAGATTAGAATGGTATGAGATTTTTAATTCTCAAAAAAGCTTTTTTCATTCTTAAAATAATTTTCGATTTTCAATATATAATAATCTTACTTTTTCAATTTCTAATAATACTTTTATCATTCCTAATATAATTTTACACATCTCCATACACGAACATACTTTTTATCCAATCTCTTTTATCACTGTCTAGTTCCACCATTCTTATCATTACGTGAAAAAATTCTATCTTTCTGTGCACTCATCAGATGTAATTTTACATTTTTAACTACTTCAATTTTTATTTTTATTATTTAATTTTTATTATCTATGTTTATCTTAATTTTTCACATTTTTACATAAATCATTAATTTATTATATCTTCATTTTCTTACTCTTATTTAATCGTTACCTTCATCACATCATATCTTCTTTCAATTTTTTTAAAATGTGTTCGAGAAGTGATAAAATTTTTGGATGTAAAATTTTTTATGTAAAAGTTGTTAAATTGATAGAAAATTATATGGTATGGCAGAGATAATGATGAGGAGTAAAGAGAATAAAGTTAAAATAAATAAGTTAGTTGTACAGGTAATTGTATAGAGAATAAAGTTAAAATAAATAAGTTAGTTGTACAGGTAATTATATAGAAATAATTGAAAAGTAAGATAATTATAAAGAGTGAAAAGTTTGATGTGAAAAATTTTTCTTATAGTCAAACACCCCTTAAAATTATTCCCTACCATTAACATTTTGTTAACCGATTATGAAACACACCCTTAGCGTTAATCTCCATAAAAACCTTTGTGAGCAAGAGTTGAGTTGCATCAATGTTATCAGAACCGAACCGATGATTGAACCGGTGAAAGAACTGATCTGGTTCGAACCGGTTCGATCGGTTAAGCAAACTGGTTTGAACCGATGATGTCAGCATAATATTTTATGATGTCATAAATATTAATTAATTTTAATTAATTATATATCTATAAATCCTACTTTTATATATTAGATTTTAACCAACACAACAAAACATGTAGGAAAAAATAAATAAATAATTTTTTTAAAAATCTTTAAGCATGAATGTTAAAACATTTAACTATATTAACTGATCTGAAATATGTAATAAGCCTTAAAGTTGATGTTTGACTCTTGAACCCTTGTTATTTATCTTGGTATGTTTTTAAATCATACTTCTGTAAACATATTCAACATAATAAGAAAACAATAAATCAATAATCGTTAAAGGATTGAAAAATTAAATAGTTTATAATAATATTTTCCCTAAAAAATAATTCGTAATAATATAAGAATTAAGCAAAATTCATGTGCTCAACAAAAATGAAAATTTAAAAGTCTACAAACAAATCATTCTTATCAACTATGAACTTTTAAAAGCCTATGGAAACATTAGTCTCATCAAAGATAAAAGTTCATAAACGCATCATTCTCAACAAATATCTAAATTATTTATTTTATTTACAATTTTTTGACATTTTATTTGCTGGCCTATAGAGACAATTTTAGCCTATGAATTACATGAAAAGAACAAATCAAATAAAAAATTAAAAACTTCCTATGCAATCTTCTTCCGGGATGCAATTATATTTGGGAAATTCTCAAGCATTTTTCTACTGGTAGGATGGGGGGATGGAAATTAATTTGAGAAATTAGGAGAATATAATAAAATCGAGTTAGGAAGTTGGAAGTTGGTTTTTGGTTTTTTAAAATTTTGTTTTACAACTGAACCGGTTGAACCCGGTTCGACCGTGGTTTGGCCGGTTTGAGCGGTTTAATTAACCGAACCAAAACCGGATTAATTGAACCGGAACCAGGACCGGTTCCTAGTCGGGTCGATCTAGTCCGGTTTTGACAACACCGAGTTGCATACGCATAATATTGGTAAGCAGAACTCGGTGCATCAGAATCTTAACTCAAAAAATAAAGAACAAAGTTGAACTAAATCTGATATAAAGGAGGTCCATCAAAACAAAAATAAAAAGCTGACATAAAGGAACCTAAAAGCCTGGAATTTTCTCCTTTGCTAATTCATTGGGCTGAATACATCACATTTCTTAGAAGCTAAGATTGTCGGGATGAAACATTATGAAATTGCACAAGAAGTTAAGCTAACTTGCCAAGGATATTACAAAGAACCTCAATACTTATCCTTTTATTTGATAAATTATCAGAAAGGACGGTTTACCAGTAGTTAGGCACAAAAATTTCAGTGTTTCTTTCTCCTTATTAATCCATTAGGATGAATACATTCAGTTTGCAGTCCATAGAGCACATAATGGAAACGTTCCTGTTTCACCTCAAGAAAAAGGTTCAGATCTCATGTCTCCTGAAGATAATTGTGTTTAATCTATCAGACAAACATATTATCAGAAGAAATAAAAAAAAAGTGAAGGATTTTGAATAAGATTGGTAAACAAAGGGATTAACCAGATTAATGATCACGAAACAGAGCAACTAAAACAGGCTTATGTTACACAGCAAAAGAGTTTACCATAAAACAACTATGTGCCAGGTAATCGGTTTTCCATGCAAAATACCACTGGCTGTAAGAAATTTTGGGCAATCTTAACATGACATAAAAAAGTAGGGTGCATGGAATCCAACTATAGTCGATGAACTACATTAATTACAGTGCATTTCATGTGAAGATGAACGGATCCATAAAGAACTATCAAATAAATTCTACATCGATGTGAAACATACCTTGATTCAAATATTTCAAAAGAGGTGAGTACTGAGAGTAAATTAGTAGTTCAATTTTGCAATCATATATACAAGAAATATATTATTATCAAATGAATTCTAGTTAGATATGAAAAATAGTACCTGAATGAAAGATGTTCAGTCGTAGTTTCAACGGTGCAGCAGAAAATCGGCAGATGAAGATGGAGAACGACTAAAAAGAGAGTCAGTCAACAAAGGAATAGTAGGTATGAGGCACTTTTTTTCATTAGGCAGCGCGTGAATAGAAGTGGCAGTCAGGAAGTTTCTTACGCATTTTTTTTTTTCACATTTAATTATCTTATTTTTTTTCATTTTTAAAAGTTCTAAAGCTATATAATATAATGGGAATGAAGGAGAATATAAATCATTTTTATTTATTTTGACTTTATTTCTCCTTTTTTTTTCTATCATAAGATTCATAACTTGTTGCTCTCACTTTTAACAAAAAAAAAAAAAAAAATCATTTCTGCTTTCATTCTCTGTTGTCACTGTCAGTCTACCGGTAAGAAAGCGCGGGCTGAATTTTCTCCGTTCAGGCACTGCCAGTGAAATCGCTTTTCGGACCGACCGCCTTGTTTCTTCATTGTCTCACTCTACGGAAACTTCAAAGAAGCTACTGTTCCTCGAATCCTTGTTGTTATTGAGATTATTTACACTTTGTGGGTATTGATGTAATTTAGAGTAAAATAGAAGAGTAATACTTGAGATTATTTATACTTTGTGGGTATTGTCAACGCAGAAATTTCGTGTTGTTTTCGTGTGCATTCGAATGAAAGTGCATCATAGAAAAGACAAAATCATAATTATCAAAAAAAAAAAAATCATATTATAATAAGTGCAATTGAACGTGTTTTAGAAAAGAAAACGGATGATCAAAATAATAATCGCAAAAGTTAAAAAGCAAAGAACATTAGAGGATAAATAGCTGAAATACTGCATGTAGAAAAGATAATGATTAAAAAAAAACTCCCTTTTTTCTTTTTTTTTTCCCCTTTTTTTTTATGAAAGGATGCATGATTTTCTTGTTATGTTTCATTGCTGCAAATGCCCGTATTTCTTCGGTAAACTACTGGTTTTCGTGTCCGCGTTGTATTTCTACGTGCTTTCGGTATTTAAGAAAATTTTTGAAAGAAAAGTTTTTTAAATGAAAAATGTGATGTGAAATAATAGAAGTAATCATAAAGAGTAAATATAATAAAGTTAAAATAGATATAATATTTATATGAAAGATTATAAAAAATAATTGAAAAGTAAGATAATTATACAAAAAGATGTGAAAAGATAATTGAAAAAAATAATTATAGAGAAAAAAATTTTAAATGGAAAACCTTTGTATAGTAAATAATCAAAAGCACCCTAATGTGTTTTTTCTTGAGGAACATGATTGTATGCGTCTAAGTGCATTTAATTTTGGTATGCCCAGGTGCAAATATCTATTTTTAAAATTTTTTAGAACTTTCTACGCAACTGTTCATCTAAGTGTATTTAACATAAAAATACTAAAATGTTGTTGATTTTTAAAAATTCAAAAAATATCTAAAAAACTCTAAATTTGGTAAAAATTAGTACATATGTTAAATATACTTAGATTAACACTTATATGAAAAAATTCAAACAAATAAAAATAAATTAAAGGCACCCCATTGCACCAGTCCTAAGTGCACTCAAGTGCAAGGAATCACGTCCCTTTTTCTCTTCTTGGGTGCTTGTATTGGTCCCGAGTTGATGACAATTACCCAAGAGGGGAGGGGTCAATTGGGTATTAAAAATTTTAAAACCTAAATTAAATATGTTACTCCGATTTAGTTTTATCCCATTTGATAAGATAAATGGAAAGTAGAAAGATAATGAAAGCAAAAATAATAGACAAGATTTATAGTGATTCGGACAATCTTCCTTACTCCATTCTTCCAAGCTCACACTCCCTTGTGACTTGTGTTCCACTATGTATTCCGTGAATACAACTAGAGTCTCTGCTCTTTTCTAGATTCTAGCTCTAGGGGGCATATACAACTAGAGACTCCGCTCTCTTCTAGATTCTAGCTCTAGGGGGCGTATACAACAAATAGCATAAGTAGGTGACGAGTTCCACGACAATCGCAACCCTACTTTGCTATAACTTGATTTGAAATACAAAACTCAAACAAGTCGATGTTGGAGTCGACTTCGTTTGCGATTTGGCTTTTCTCTGTTGCTAAGTTTACTTAACCTTTCTTGAAATATCTCTTGCTTGTTTAACTTCTTCTTCATAAGTATTCTTCTTTTAATTTTCAATACTTGAAGTTCATTTTGTATAGAAGTTCTTTAGCTTTATGTCTATAGAGCTTGAAAAACTTGAACCTTTGTATGCATGAACAAGTCCAACATATACATTTTGATTAAAATAGATGAATTCATGCATCTTGCTTGCTTTGGACTTTGGATTAACCTTCATATGTTCCAAGTCGAATATTTAAGTTGACTTGGTCTTCAGTTTGACTCAAGTCTGTCTTGAAGTTGACTTGGTCTTCGACTTGACTTCTGAAATTCTGCCCTGTCTGACTGAAGTCGATGCTGGAGTCGACTTGGCTTGCGACTTCACCCAAGTCGCATGTGGAGTCGACTTCGTCTGCGACTTCGGCACCTCTTGGTTTCCAATTTCAACGCTGGACAAAAATAGGCACTTGAAGTCTGCTAGAGTCAACTGGGGGATCGACTTTGCCTAAGTTGATGCCTAAGTCGACTTGGAGATCGACTTGACCTTTTATACTTCATATTTTTCATTTTTATAACTCAAACAATACACAAAACACATTAAGTTAAAACTTACTCAAATTGTGTTGTTTAATCATCAAAACACATGCTTGGGATATTTTGTATTTGATTTTATCAATTGTTTCCAACAGCTTGAAAAGCTCTCCTTACCTTTTCAGAGGGTCATGCTTTCGTGGAGCATAAATTTTATTGGACTAAAGCCACGAACATGACAAAGTAAAATTCAACCAGTCACATTTTTAAATTTTTTTGGTTTTATGACCACATCAAAAATCATTTCGATCGTAGCTTTGGGTTGGATATAGCTACTTAAATATATCTAATTATATATAAGTTATTAAAAAATATTTAGATGATTCGTATACATATTAACATATCATAATAATCATCCATGTAGGAAAAATAATTTAGTTGAACTAGATATTATATTAACAACTTAAAGAATGAGACAAAGACTTATAAAAATATGAATGGAAGTAATTAAATAAAATAAGAAAATGTTAAAAATTACTTTAAAAAACTTAATTTATGATCGTTAACAAGAGTGCAACAAAATCCATATAGTTTACCCTCATATAGGTGGAAAATGCGTTGCCTAATATATTAATTTTTCTTTTTTGATGTAACTAGAGACTACAGCTCTAGCCCAAACTCAAGACCAGAATCTCACTTATGCACATACATAGATCAAATCCAGAACTTAGCTATGCCCTGAGCTTCATCCAACACATTAATTTCATATATAATAATATCATAATGATTTAATTTCCCATCCACTTACAATAATTTTAATAAAAATTTTAGGCAAAATTCTTACGTCTTAGCTTAATTCACTTATCACGAAGGTTAACATCATCTATTTGCACTTTTCATTGGAAAATATGTTAGCGTTAGAAACTTTTATCAAAATTTTCTAAGTAACCTTACCATTCAAGGGGACAGTAATATTTGAAAGCTTTTTACATTAAGGAAATGGTAGGAATAAAATGGGATGTATATTTTTCTTTTCTTTTTTTTCTTTTTCCTTTTTACTGTCGTTCATGAAATATGAGCATGTAGTAAGAAAAAATTCATGTTAGGATGTGAACTAAAACCAGATGACATGATTTTGTAGTTGATCAACTTGAACTTTAGCTCTTTTTCATCAATTTCTTAACTAGAAGGAAGGCAACTTTTCCGTTTGACATGAGAGGCTTGAAGTGATAAAACAAAATATTATTCTACTTTTTACAGACAATGCTAATAAAATTTCTCTAAGTAATAAGTGCAAGTAAAATATTTTCAACTGATGGTGTATTGGAGTGAATGTCTGAGTCTTCTTACCACTTTGAAGTATGTGCTTTAACACTGCGAGATAATTTTTGTGATTCTTTGCGCTTATCTTTGCCAACTGTGGATTTATCATTGATAGGCATGACATGATCTAGTGTGAAATGATGAATACTTAATAAGATGTAAATTCTTTGATGATGGAAAGTCCTTCAATGAAAGTTCCTTTGACGTGACTTGCCTTAAATTTGTTATATTTCACATGATTATTCATTTATGAAGTTTTTATTATGTTTGAGCAGGAACTATAGAGGTGTAGCCACCGAATATGTCAAAGAAAATATCATGAAGATATAAGAAGATGCTAACTTACTTGCTGAAAGACCTTCAAGTATTAAGACACTTAAAATTTTCTTATCATGCTATTGATGAATAATGTATTTACTTTATTAAAAGTTTTTAGCTCTGTTTATATTGTAATTAATGACAAAGCATATAATTAATTATAATAAAAATTATTTACTTTGCAATTCTTTATAGTTTTATATTAAGGGCACTTGCGACTAGATTCATTATCACTTGTAATGAGCTTCATTCTCAACTACAATGGATTTTATTATCAATTACAACGAAATTGTTGCTGGCTAAATTTTTTTTTTTTTTTTTTGATAAAAAAAAGAGGAGATCCCGCTATCCCTACTGCCTCAAAACATTAGAGGGGATAGAGATAGAAGGATCCTCGCAATTCATTACCAAAAAATTATCTGTACAAATGTTCCCAACAATAGCACTGGGAGGGTTTCCCTGCCAACACTGTTGGTTAACACCAGAACACAAAATCAATTCGGCTAAGGAGTGAGCTACAGTGTTACCTTGCCGAAGAACATGGTGAATCGAAAAGGAAGCATTGTTAGAGAGAATGGAACATATCTTTTGGACAATAAAGCCCACATCAGAGAAGATAGGAACCGAGTTTGAGATATAGTCATATAGATTGAGTCAACGTCCACAACAAACTTAGTGTTAGAGTCAATTTTATTAGGTCTAAACACAGGGCATCTAGCCACTTGTAATAATCTAAGAACAAAGAAGGTGCCTAATATCTACCATTCCTTTTTATGTTGAATTTCTTTTTATTTCTTTGTCTTCATCTTTCAATATTATGCTGCCCCATCTATACTAAACATCTTTCAATTAAGGGTAATTTTCATATTATATGTATGAGAAATGACAAAACTTTTGAAAAAAAAGTTTTGAATATAAAAGTTTTTGAAATAAGAGAAAATAATGTGGTATAAAAGGGGTAATGATGAAAAATAAAGAAAATAAAGTCAAAATAGATGATTTGTTGGATGGAAGATTCTGTAAAAATAACTAAAAAGTAAGGTAGTTTATATTGAAAGATGTGAAAAATAATTAAAAGATGAGGTAGTTGTGAAGAGAGAAAAGTTTTAAATTGAAAAGTTTTACCATGAAACAAACACACTCCTAACTATAATTCATAATATCAAGTACTCAAGACTGAACACTCCTAACAAATATATCTTATCTTCACGTGAAATACCTCTCATTAATAAATACAGTTGGATTCCAAGTACCCTACTATTATATGCTCATGTTGAGATTTTGCTACTCCTTGCTGCCCAAAATTTGTTACAGACTAGCATTTTGGATGGCAAATATGCATACCAATCAGGTGCAACTTGGTACATATGTGTTTTCTCAGAAACTCTTTTGCTCTTATGGTAACATAAAGAGCCTGTTTCAATTACTCTATTTCATTATCATTAATCTAGTTAATCCCTGTGTTTCCAATCTTATTCAAAAGTTTTCATCTGATGAATGTTGTCTCATTGATTGAACACAATTATCTTTAGGACACCGAAATCCCAACCTTTTCCTTTAGATGAAACAGGAATGTTTCATTATGTGCTCTATAGACTGCAAAATGAAGATTATACAATGGATTAATAAAGAGAAAGAACACCCAAAATTCTGTGTGCACCATCCTCTTCTGATAATTCATCCAACCCAAGGATAACTATGATATCTTGAGGTTCTTTGAAATGTTGGGAATCTGCCTTTCTTGTGTAGTATTTAATTGAACTTTTGTTTTTCACTATAATTTAAGATTCCGATGCCCCGAGATTTGCTGACCAACATCATGTGCATGCAACTCAACTCTTCCTGAACCAACTTATGGGGATTAAGGGGACGTTTGTTACAGTGGCTGTGTGGGGTGGCATGGGATATCATGGGGTGCACATTTTCTAGCAAATAAATTTTCTTCCAATAACTCTATTTTTTCAATTTTGTCTCTATTCAATAATTCTTTTTTGAAATTACTCTATTTATTCCAACTTTACTACCATTATAATTCTCAAAGTATTTTCTTTTTCACTCCTCAACTAATATCACAATCTCACCAAAATTTACCGTACCAAACATTCCTTAACACTAAGGCTTCCTTTGGCTATGCTTATAGACGCCAAAGGCTCTCCCATAAATAACTTTTGCTTCTTTGATTTTTATAAAGCATTATCTAAATTTGAAAAGCGAGAGATGAAGCTAAGTTAAAAAAAAAAAAAAATTAATTGTAGTAAAAATTTTCAAAGGTGAGAAAAGATGTAACATGATAAGGATAATGATTGATTGCAAATAAAGAAAATAAAAAAGTACAAAAGTGTGAAAAATGATTGAATTTGCAGGTAATGACATAAAAAAGTAAAATGGTGAGGTGAGTAAGGATGTAAACTCATAAGAAAAAGTGCCTAAAAAGGTATGGGGTTTTCTTTACCAACCAGACCCTAAATACGATAAAGAAGTCCGATTATATAAATCATGATATATTTTAAGTTAAATATTTATTTTTTACAATTATTTGTGTTTTTAAATTTTTAGTAAGCATGTTTTTAAGTGTATTTAATTCATAAGCCAAGTTTTTTTCCATTTTACCATACTTTTACATATTTATGTTTGATTTTTAAAAATTAAGTTTTTAAGGGCTAAAAATGACTTAAATGCCCCTGAAATTGATGATTTTTTCAAAATAAAGAGTAAACATGCACACTATTGTAAAATGGCTGACTTGATATTAGATTAAATGCACTAAGGAAAACTTTAGAAAATATATTTATGAAGAAAAATAGAATATAAAATAAATATATAATACATTTTTAGCTTAAAATATATTCATAATTCTACAAGGACATGGCACGGGGAAGATTATTACAGCATTTATACCTTCTTTCATCCGCACAAATGAGAAAATTGAAGAACTGTTCCCAGTCAATAAGCCATTTTTTAATAATCAGCGCTTTAGAAAATGCCGTGGGATGGCAAGACAAATTATTGGTGTTCCTAGTCAACATGACATATTCGTAATCTGTGCTTTAAAAAAACACCTGATCTGGACTAACAAGGCCTGTCATGAAACTAGCAAAACCCGCTTTTTGAAAGGATCGAGTTGCATAAATCATATCGTATATTAGAAAATTTGAGTTAGTTTAAACCGATTTGTAAATCAGATAATATTGATGAAACTATAAGAGTATATTAAAAAGCTTAATAAAATTTTTATATCTTCATAATAGGGATAATTAATCAATTTCCACTGCCGATCATTAAGAATCCTAAAAAGGTCCAGTTGCAATTGAGAGCATATTCTTTGATTTCGATTTTTAAAAAATATTTTGAATGCGTTGTGAGCTGTTTGGCATTTGGTAAACAAACGTTCTCACCCCATCCTACATATTTTGATATGTTTTGATATTTTAATGACCAATTATAATACTTTTGCTAATATTATCCTTATATTTTAATATTTTTTACAATTTTGCGTTCAAACTCCGCAAATCGATTTTATTTTCATTTACTTTATTCCTAATGATTGCCCTTGTCATCTCACATTACCCTTAACACTTTTTAAAAATATTTTCCATAAAAATTTCCCCATATTTTTTACGAATTACCAAAAGGACGTTTAACTTATATTTATCCACCAATCTAATTTGATGAAATACAAAAAAAAGTAAAAATAAACCCCAAAAAAGACTTATGCAGAGATTACCTGAGATAACTCTGGGTTGTATATTTCTTATGCCATTCCACATTCTATTATAAACCTTCGAATCTCAAAATCATTAATTTACTTGCAAATCGAACCAGATAATTAGATTTAGGATGAGCATATTTGTTTTCTAGTCATGTAGTTAGAAACGGTTATCCTAAACATAACCTAAAGTCATGAAATAAATGAAACAATCTACAAGTTAAAATATACATGCCTTTGATTGCAAATTTTCTTTCATTCATTTCATTAATGAGAAACAATGAATGCTTTGGTTCATTTCATAAAATGTTGCTCAAATTTTGACATATGTATGCGTCATGCATAAATTTCTATGTCATGTATTGTTTTGTGGTTCAAAGCATGGCCTGGCATAAGTATTGAATACAAAGCATAATTAGATGGAACATGTGTTATGTATAAGATTAATATGCAATCTTTTAGTTTCATGAGATCATTTTCTGGAGAACATGTAGCCTCACCACCCCACAAAGGCCTCAATTTTGGTCCTTTCAATATTGTGATGAAGAGCAGATTCTTCTCTTGATCATATTTGGTCCTCCAATTTCATAGTCAGTATTTTGCTGTAGGCTAAACAGAATGCATCACATATACATATTTTAGGCCCCGTCTTCGGAAACGTCTGAGTCGTCAATTAGATTTATTAGTAGAAAAATGAAAGAAAATTAGGTGGAATTTGAGAGGAAGAAGCAGAAAAAAATGGAAGTGGTATTTGGAGTGGGGTATGCTATTAATTTGTTGGGATGGGTCATGTGGAATTATTAAGGATTTTCTTGGGAATGCATGAGATGTTTTGAGGCATTTTATCGCATCCATCATCTAGGACTGTGACGCTGTCATAGGGATTATTTTTCATAAAATTTGGGAAAATTCGGTAAAGTTTTCATAAAATTCAAAATAATAATAATCACTAAGTAATGACATCATAATCTATACTAGTCATACCTCATATACACGAATTACGCTTACAGGGGGAAATGTAAAAAAATGCATTTATGAAAAGTTAACCTGAGTTAATTCTAGTTAATTCAAATTAAACTAAAAAAATTTGTGTTATTTCGCGTAATTTTTTCATAAAATCAAAAAATAATAATGGTTGAGCAATAACATCATAATGTGTACTAATTACAGTTCGCATATATTGAACATACACTCAATAAGGAAAAGTCCAAGAAAGTTGCATTTATGAAAAGTTAACCTCGGTTAACTCAATTAATTAGAGTTAATTTGGATAAATTTTTCATAAAATCCAAAAAATAGTGATCGCCCAGTAATGATGGCATAACGTATACTAATCACACTCCACATACAGTAATAGTACACTTTTTAATGAGACAAAACGCAAAAAATTGCACTTATGGAAAGTTAACTTTAGTTGATTTGTATTAATTGGAGCCAAAGCTGTTGATTCGAGTTAATTGGATTTTTTTAAAAAATAAAGATAAATTGAAAATTATCCATACGCGTTATAGTTGGTGAGAATGTTACTCACGATTAAATCACTAAATCGACATTTTATTCTTTATTTAATTAGGTTGGATGCATAGCGAGTAGAGCCAGCTCTAGCTTCCCTACTCATCTATCCATTGCTTCTCTTCATGGTCTTTGCTAGTTTTATAATGTTTATCAATCATATTAATGATTCATTTTTAATTGGCCAGCCAGATCATAAAGAATTAACGTTGATTTGACCAAGCTAATATTAGGGTTGAGAATACAATGCAAGCACACATGACACACGGAGAATATAAGTGGTTTGTCTAGATGCCTTCGAGAAAAAAGTTATTTACTAATCAATAAACAATCACAACTTTCCTCTCACAGGCAATTGATTACTTCTCTCTCAGAATCTCTTGCCATGATTTGTTCTATTCTCTATGATGTTAAACCTCATAGACCAAATATCTATTTATAGCTTTTAAATATGTGCAATCCCATAAGCAATCTTAGACTCACACGTATGTGAATTTGTACACACGACTAAATATGCATGATACAAGACACATTCAATAAATTTTCACCTTGGATTCAATTTTGCACACAACAAGCCAACTACCTCGTAGAGAAATTTATGTCTTCGACCACTTTACATTCTTTCAGTTGAGCTCAAACTTGTATGATCACACACACCTCTTTTGGATATCATGTATAATTTACTTCTACCATACGATCTTCGGTGGCTTCATCTCCCTCATCACTCTATTGAATCTCAACTAGAGTTTTTTTCATTGACTATATAAGTAAACTTTGCTCTATCTTGTTTGCCATCCTCAACTAGAGTTCTATCAAACATGTGAATATGTATTATACCTATGCCATCAACTTTGCTCTATCTTGTTTGCCATCCTCACAATATCCCCACTGCACTCCTTATACTTACTAAATTGTTTCGGGGATGCACATACGTGAAAACAAAATCTAGAATTCAAAATCCAATAATCATCATTCATATGCTTCTATAGTAAGCAATGCACATTGTTCCACAAGTAGCTAGTTCAAAGCTTTAGTTGTAGCCATATATCCACCTGGGGGTGTTAACATATCATGTTATATAGGTTAGAGCGTAATTATAATCCTAACTCATTTAAAATATCCAAATCTTAATCCATTTATTAACTGATTTATGAATTGGCAGATTATTAAGGGGTTGTATAACAAATAATCTAAAGGCCTCTGACAAACAATGATATCGAATAGAGAAGCAAATGAGTGTTTTCAGGATAATGGAAATAGAAATAGTGTAGTAATAGAAAAATAGAATTAGGGCAGCAGTGTAAAAATAAAAATTAGGTAGTGGAAGGAAAACTTAGCGGGGAAAACAACCAATGGATTTACATATAGATAACTTTAATGAGTTAAATGAATTAAATTGGTTGAATGGGCTAAATGGATCAAACAGGTTACTAAATAAGTTGACGGGTTATAAAATCTTAACACTAAACTATTTATTTAATTAAATGGTTGAACAGGTTGTATATTATAAACCATTTATTCAAAAACCTCAACCCCTCGATAACATTTATAAATCAATGATACTGCCAACCCCTATTTCCACCATCACCTTCCAACCAATGATCTACTCCATCTAAATAGCTCCTCATTGTGTTTCAACATCGCCCACTGATTCACCGCACCGAATCGCTGCTCCGTTTGTCAGAAATCTAGACCTGGGAAAACAACCACACTGCCTTCTTCTTTGTTGCTGTTAGATGTTATGGTGGGAAAATGATTAGTTGCAAATAAAGAAAGTAAAGATAACATAGATAAAATTAGCGAGATAGCTAAAGATGTAAAATTATATGGTACAGTGAGCAAGAAGATGTTAAATTTTCTTTGTCAACTAGACCCTAAATACAATAACGGAGCTTGATTACATATATCATGATGTATTTTAAGTTAAAATATGTTATTTATTTTTTATAGTTAGTTGTATTTTTTGATTTTTTAATAACCATGTTTTTCTAAGTATATTTATTTCGTAAGCCAAATTTTGCTATTTTATAATATTTTTATATATTTAGTTTTAATTTTTAATTTTTAAAAATTTAAAGCAACATGATCATATACCACTGGTCATAATAGTCATTTTTTATAATTTTTGAAAATATTTGATAAAATTATTAATATTAATCAAAGTATATATTATCTATAATTTGAGTTTTACGATTTTGAAAATGTGTATATATATTTATTTTATATTTTTAAACCAAGCATATTGTGGTCATTTAACTCTTGTAAAGATGACCACAATATTTCTATGCTTAAATTGAAATATATATATATATATATGCATATTCAAAAATAGTAAAATTTTGATTAAGATAAAATACAACCAAATTAATAATTTTATTAAATTTTTTGAAAATATAAAAATGGGTAATATGACTAGTTGCCATTTACGATCGGCCGTAGATGATCTTTTTTTGAAGAAGAATGACTTAAATGCCCCTGAATTAATTTTTCATAAAATTAAAAAAGATATTGTTAAGATTATTGTAAAATGACAAAATTTGATATATGACTTAAATAAACTTAGAAAACATATTTAGAAAGAAAAATTGAAATAAAGCAAAATAAAATATATATTTTAACTTAAAATACATGACGAGGTATATATTTGGGCTCGTACAATGAAATGGGGCGTAGTCACAACATCCATACCATCTTCCCTCATATGCACAAATGAGACAATTGAAGTACTATTTCAGGTCAATAAACTTTTTTTTTATAATCAGCAGTTTAGAAAAATGCCCCGATCTAGGCCATTAAGACAAACTATTGCTCTTAATCAACAAGACATTTTCGTAATCTGTGCTTAAAAAACCCCTAATCTGGATAAATGAGTCAAATGAGTTGGGGCTGCATTATTTGTTTGATGTCAAGATTTAACTCCTGATGGGTTGGGTTAACCTGCCACGAAACTAACCCGACTCACTTTTTGTAGGGTTTGAGTTGCATAATTCAGAACACATATTATAAAATTTAAGTTAGTTTAACCCAACTTGTAAATCAGATAATATTGAAGAAACTATGAAGGGTAATATTAAAGAAAGTGTAATAAAATTTTTGTATACTTTTATAATCAAAATAATTAACCAATTTTGTTGTTCAACTCATTAAGAATCTCAAAAGGGTCCAGTTAAAATAGAGAGCGTGTTTTTAAATTTTGATTTTTAAAAAATATTTTGAATGCACTGCAATCTGATTGGCACCCCATCCTACCCGTTTTGACTTTTTAACAACTAAGCAACTATCATACTTTTTCCAATATTATCTATATTTTACTGCTTTGTAATATTTTTTCATACAACTACTATAACATACTTTTATAATCTTTATTCCTAGTCATTACCTTTATCACCTCACATTACCCTCGACACTTCTTAAATTTTTTTCATAGTAAAATTTCTCCGCATTTTTTACATATTACCAAACAAATTCTTTAACTTGTATTTACCTGCACATCTATTGTAATAATACTTTGATGAAATCCAAAAAATAGTAAAAATAAACCCCATGAATAGTTTATGCAAAGATACCAAAGATACCTCTAGATTGTATTTTTTTTCTTATACCATTGTATATTCTAGTATAAATCTTTGCATCTTCAACTCATTAATTCACTCCCATATCAAACTAGACAATTAGACTAAAGATGAGATTATTTAACCAACCGAGGCTAGCTCGGTTGGTCGACCCTGCTGTTGGTGGAGCGTTCGAAGCAGAGGTCTAGAATTCGAATCCCACCTTAGGATTTAGAAGAAAAAAATTATTGTGGGAGTGTTGGTCTCCCTTTTGGTTGGTGGATGGAATAGTTAGAAAAGATGATCCTAAACTTAATTTAAAGTGATGAAATAAATGAAACAATCTGCAAGTTAAAATATTAATTGCCTATGATTGCACATTTTCTCGCATTCATTACATTAATAAGAAACAATGAATGCTTTGATTTAATCTATTAAACGTGTCGTGGTAGGGATTTGAAAATAAAAAGGGAAAATTTAAGGAAAGTGGAAAATATGCGAACCGAAATAAATTACTTCTCCAAGTGTGTTACAAACATCACTTTCTTTAATACAATAACAGTTAGAAAAGATGATCCTAAACTTAATTTAAAGTGATGAAATAAATGAAACAATCTGCAATTTAAAATATTAATCGCCTATGATTGCACATTTTCTCGCATTCATTACATTAATAAGAAACAATGAATGCTTTGATTTACTCTATTAAACGTGTTGTGGTAGGGATTTGAAAATAAAGAGGGAAAATTTAAGGAAAGTGGAAAATATGCCAACCAAAATAAATAACTCCTCCAAGTGTGTTACAAACATCACATTCTTTAACACAATAATTGCACCTTCATAGTTGTTTTGTTTAGGGTTATAGCAATTTTGCCCCCAGAATACAAAAATAATAAGCCTCCCTTCTAGAACTTGAACCCTTGATGACAAAAACAGATTTGAACGGAATTGATAAAATAAAATAAATCAACAAAAAAAAAAAAAAACGGGAACCAAAGAGAAGGCGAGCACTTTGAATGGTTGGCTAATGGCTATATAATGATAATTGCAAGCTTCCTTTGAGCTGAGACAACCAACAACCTATATATAGGTTATGAAATAAAACTGAAACACCAGAATTATGGATCTTATGCTTCGGAATCTCAGCCACGTAATTATGGAACGTTCAAATCAACATTTATGTGGAATGTTTCATTCAACGTTCACTAAAATAGCGCACCCGTTCAAGCTAAAACACATGAAAAATTCAACGCTGAAAAAACCGTCTCATATTTCATGTGTGATATGCCTTTAATATATTATATAAATTTTAAAGCCTCTGCCTTAAATAACTTTTGCTTTTTGGATTTTTGAAGCATTATCTAAATCCAAAAAGCTAGGAGAGGTGAAGCTTAGTGAAAATAATAATAATAATAATAAGTTAATGATAGGGAAATTATCAAAAAGTGAGAGAAGATGTAACAGGATAAGGAGAATGATTAGTTGCAAATGAAGAAATAAAGATAAGATAGATAAGCTCATTATATATATAAGTATGCAAAATGACTGAATAAAGAGATAATGACATAAAAAGTAAAATAGTAAGGTGGCTAAAGATGTAAAATCATATTGAAAATGTGTCGTGAAAGGCATGGAATTTTCTTTTCCAGCCAGACCCCAAATATAACAAAAGAAGCCCGATTATACACACCATCATATATTTTAAGTTAAAATACAATATTTATTTTTAATAATTAATTGTATTTTTTTAGTTTTTTAAAAATATATTTTTCTAAGTGTATTTATATTCACAAGCCAATTTACGATATTTTTACATGTTTATATTTTGTCTTTACAATTCCAGTTTTTTAAGGGGCCAACAACGACTTTTTTTTTAAAGCAACAAGCGAACAATGACTTAAACACCTCTAAAATTGATGGTTTTTTAAAAATAATGAATAAAAAGGTAAAAGTATTATAGAATGGTAAAACTTGATATATAGATTAAAGGTAGATGTGCAACTCAGGTCAGGTTATACTGAGTTTAGGTAGATCCAAATCCTAATATTAGAATTTGTGTTCGGGTCGGGTTGACATTAGTTTCAATCTTTCTTTTAGATTGAAATTCGAGTGATTTTCAAACCAATAAAATTTGAAATTATTGATAGAGATAATGAATTTTTTGAACATTATTACATTCGTATGTAAATATATTTATATGACCTACGATATCTTTAGTTTCGGTAAAAATTTGTCTTCTAATTAAAAGATAATTCTGAGTACAACGGATATAATGAATTTACCCACTAACAATCAAGGTAAGAAAAATAAATGAGATCACATGTTATTATCTAAAGTTTAATAAAAGTGAAACTTACATATCCCATAGTTAATTAGCATATATGCAATAATTTTAAAGGTTTTGTATAATTATAATAATTTGCAAATAAAGTTACTTTAGATGCAATAGATTCAACTTTTACAGATAAATGTAGATACATTTAGGTTTTAGAATGAACGTTTTACAATTTAATTAAGTTATCATTGGATTAAAGAACTTTTATCATAATTATAGTTAAAATGCTTAATGCATAAACAAATATAATTATCTTAATAATTTAGGGAGAATATCATGTTTGGACTAGGTTGGGTTTTGATACTAGGTTAACATAAACTAGCATTGGTTTCGGGTTCTCCCGGGTCAGTTTGAAATCGAGCTTAATTTGGGAAAAATCTCAAAAACAAAACTCAAATTTAATCTTGAAACCGGGTCGGGTCAGTTGGGTTCAGACGACCCAGTACCAAGTTGCACCTCTAATTTAAAGGATCACATATGAGTTTCAAAAACTTAAAGAAAATTTTAAAAAAGGATTATATGAGTGCCCTAAAGCTAAATGCACTCAGCTACACCAAATCATAACTCTAGGTTAAATGCACTTAGAAAACTTACGAAAATATGCTCACCAAGAAAAGTAAAAAATGTTGGTCCCGAGTTGATGACAAAACCCAAGAGGGGAGGGGTGAATTGGGTTCTTATAAAATTCTTTGGTAAATTAAAACTTAACCCCTTGAAAGCTAAATCCCCTTGATTGATATAAATAGAGAGCAGTGTAAATAATGAAAGCGATAAAGTAAAACAGTGGACAAGATTTATAGTGGTTCGGGCAACCTCTCCCTACTCCACTCTTCCAAGCTCACACACCGTTATGACTTGGGTTCTACTATGTATTCCGTGAATACACTTAGAGTCTCCGCTCTCTTCTAGATTCCAGCTCTATGGGGCATATACAACTAGAGCCTACGCTCTCTTCTAGATTCCAGCTCTAGGGGGCATCAACAATACTCAACACAAGTAGGTGATGAGTTCCACTCCAATCACACACTACTTTGCTTATACTTGATCTTAGCTATCCAAGCTAAATCAAGTTCAATACAACAAAATGAGAAATAAAGAAACTCTACACTTTACTGAGTTGTGTAGCAAGTTTCAGCTCGAGGAAGATTTTGTAGAAGCAACTGGTTGTATATCGTTTGAAGCTGTTTGCAACTTTGAAGCTCGATCTTCCCTTTCAAGAGTATAGATCACTCAAATTTAGAGAAAAGAAAATATGAACTCTTTCTTGCACTTCTTTTCTTTTTTTAGACTATGTAGAGTGTAATGCTATGTATTGATCTGTATTGATGCCTATTTCCACGCTTGCATGAGTGTCTATTTATAGAATGAGGAAGATTTGAACGTTATAGAAGTAGTTGGTGCGTAATAAATGTTGCAATGTTCAAAAATTCGAACGTTACTTCCCCAAGTCGCAGGTGGAGTCGACCTCGTCTGCGACGTGACTTCCCAAGTCGCACCTGGAGTCGACTTCATGTGCGACTTCAGTTTTCCAATTTCCAAGTCTGAGTGCTGGGTCGACTTGGCTTCAGACTTGTCCTCAAGTCGATCTTGGAGTCGACTTGGCTTGCGACTTGACTAGTTCTTGTGCCAAAAATGCTTTGAACCTTGTTTGATTATCTTCTATCTTGCTTGGCTCCTTCATTAACATCATCTTGGATTTGCCTTTGAGAAACTTGTGAATCTTTGGAGAACTTGAATTATGTATTGTTGATTCATTGTGCTTTGCTTGCTTTTGATTCATATAGATCTTCATATCTTGGGTTTTTCTTCATCTTGAAGTATGCTTGAAGATTTGCCTTGGTCTTGAGAGACTTAAGTTAATCTTGAACTTGCGCCCTTGATTTGATCTTAAGAATGTTCAATTTGTTCATGAAAGTGAACTTGAATCTTCATCTTTGAAATGTTCTTGAAGATTTGCCTTGGACTTGAGAGATTTAAGTTGATCTTGAGTTTGTACCCTTGATTTGATCTTGAGAAAGTTCAAGATGTCTTTGAGAATGAGCTTGAGTCTTCATCTTTGAACTTTGAAAGTCTCAAGTTGATCTTGGGGTCGACTTCATCTGCATCTTCACCCAAGTCGCAACTGGAGTCGACTTCGTCTGCGACTTCGGTAAGTTTCTGCCCCAGATTCAACGCTGTATGATTTTTCCTGTTTGGAGTCGATGCTGGAGTCGACTTCGTCTGCGACTTGACTTCCAAGTCACAAGTGGAGTCGACTTCGCCTGCGACTTCAGTAGTGTTTGGTCCCCATTTTCAACGCTGACCTGAAAATGACATTTGGAGTCGCATGTAGAGTCGACTTGGGTATCGACTTCACCTCAAGTCGAAGTCCAAGTCGACTTGGGAATCGACTTGGCTATTTCCTTCCTTAAACATTCAACATATGCATTAGTATTCAAGATTTAGCTTTGTTAATTATCAAAATCACTTTGTTAATCATCAAAACTCATGCTTTTGTCAAATTTGTTTCTTTTAAACATTGTTTCCAATAATCTCCCCCTTTTTGATGATTGACAAAACTAATTTTGAGTTTGTATATTTCAAAAGAAGCATATTCATATAATTTTAAAACAGAGCATTTTCAAAACCAAAGTAATAACATAAGTTGATCATTAATCATGAAACACATAGTTTGAACATAAGCACAGGTTTCATATTTCAAACAAAACATTGTAAGTATGAAGCACATATCATGAAACAAATTTCATCTTTCATATTTCATAAATCAATCAATTTACAGATTACAAAGTAAAGCAAAAAATAAAACCTAAATACAAACTACCCGACCCAAAACGCTCAAAAATTCAAAACCTATTCTATCTCCCCCTGTTTGTCAACTCCTCAAAAAGATGGTTCAATCACCAAGGATTTGGTGAATTGAAACTGGGAAATTGGGTATGGGGTTTGAGTAGGTTTGATGGGATGGATATGGGCCGATGAATAAAACGAAGATACGGGAGCTGGAGTGGGATCACGACGAACCGATCCGGAATCGAACGGATCAAGTTCGGGTATGGCCCGATTGTGATGTCTCCCGGAGGCAAGATGGAAACTAATGGTATGCAATTCCCGATCGATGCGATCTTACCGGGAATGCATATCCATTATCGCATTGAGGACACCGGTGACCAGGTTGGTCATTCGGTTCTCCTGTTGGCCCATTTCTTCTCGGAGAGCAACCATCTCGTCTCGGATACTCTATAGTGAGACCTCTTGTGATGGAGGTTGAGTTGTTCGAGCTGGGATAGCGGATCCCTGAGGTGAGTAGGAACCATGAGATGCAGAAGACGCCGGCTCCTCTGGGATATCTTGTGGTGGAGCAGGTGGTGCCTCGGGAGGCTGCTCCCCCTCAAGTGGTGCCTGTCTTTCTTCATGGGCTTCCGCTCCTGCCCGTAGTTCAAGCACATTGATCTTCATCTGTTGGATCAATGCTTTATTAATGACATTGGTGGATTTCAGCACTTCGAAGGGCTCGCCTTCAATATCCACTCCAAAATATTCAAGGATCTTTGTGATCCAGGTGTCATATGGTAAGACTCCCCGGGGATTGTCCTTTCTGGAGGCCAAGACTTCAAGAAATAGTCTTGGTAAGCTAACCTTGACTTTGTTTGTGACCTTCCAGAGTATCCGGGCTTCTTGTGGATTTAGTTGATTTCTTCCACCGCCCTTTGGGTAGACGCAGTGGGCGATGAGAAGTCTGAGTACTCGAAGCCTGAGGGAGAGATCCATGTAGTGAAGAAACTTGATTTCTGGATGGTATTTATTGCTCCGAGTGAGCTGATTATACATCTGATCCAGTGTAAGATCTTCAGGAAGTGGTTCTTCTATATGTGGAACTTCAAGTATCTGTCCTATATTTATCATAGCCTCCTCCAAGCTAGGAGTTACTCCTACTCCAAAGAACATGTCCACTCCTTTGACGAAGCTTCCATAGTATTCTTCGTCCCACAGATAGTAGAAGATTCTGGTAAGATCGGGATAGACTCTTTCATCTTCTTTTAGGAGCTTCGTCCATCCTTGGAAATCCAATAAATCTTCTATGTTGGATCCATAATCCTTTAAGAACTTGAAATCAATGATTTTGGGAATGAATACCTTCCGCTCGTAGAAGGATTTGTAAAACCGACTGTGCTGGAGTTCGGTTTTGAAGTATGACGTTGGCATTTTCAACACTTGAGCTTTTGCAGCTGTGTTGCCTCTTCGACGTGCCCCAGATTGAGTACTTTGTGAGGTTTGGGCATGTTCCTCACGACCAGTTGTATTTGATGGCATTCCCGCTTGAAATCGCACTCGTCGACCCGTGGAAGTGGATGGTTCTTCCCGGGGACGTTTTGACAAAGTACGTTGTCTTCTAGGTATGTCGTCATTGATTTGAGATGGGGACTGTCTGGGCACGCGTTTGAGAGATGGTTTTGAGACAGCCATCTTAGGAGGTCGAGATTTTGGAGCCATTTGATGGGTTTTTGGAAGAGTGAGAGATATAGGGAGAAATGGGGGAAAATGAGGAGAGAGAGTAAGGCTGAGAGAGGGAGTGAACTTGGGAGGACAAAATCCGAAGAAATGCCGAAAAATGGGAAAATGATTCGCCAGAGGAGGAAATGGAGAAGAGGATTTGCCGGAGGAGGAGAGAAGAGTTTGACGCGGGAAATGAGAAAGAAAGAGGAAGAAGAAAGAAAAAATAGAAAAACTGTCCGGAATTCGGACGGTCGCGCGCGCGGAGTCGACTTGCCCTAGGCGAAGTCGACTTCGCCTATGGGCGGAGTCGACTTCGACCCTGTGGAGTCGACTTCGCATCTGATGCGAGGTCGACTTCATCCTGCCGAGTCGACTTCACTGAAGTCGACTTGGCCCCTATGGAGTCGACTTGACTCATCGACTTGGCCTTTTTCAAATTTGATTTTCTTGTTTAATTTTTCTTAATTTAGCTCTATCATCCCCATATCATTCCTAATCTTATAAAATGACTCCTTTGCTAATGGTTTGGTAAAAATGTCAGCAATTTGATTTTCAGTTTTCACATATTCCAAACAAATATCATGATTTTCAACATGTTCACGAATAAAGTGATGTCTTACATCTATATGCTTGGTTCTTGAATGCAATACGGGATTCTTAGTTAAACATATAGTACTTGTATTATCACACCTAATAGGAATATTAAAATAATCAATGTCATAATCTTTCACTTGTTGTTTCATCGAAAGTAGTTAGGCACAACAGCTTCCTGCGGCTATATATTCGGCTTCCGTAGTAGATAGAGCAACACTTGTTTGTTTCCTTGAGTACCATGAAACCAACATGTTTCCAAGGAATTGACAAGTTCCACTTGTACTTTTTCTATCTACTTTGTATCTGGCAAAATCCGCATCTGAATAGCCGATTAAATCAAATGTTGACCCCTTTGGATACCATAGTCCAAGATTAGTAGTGTTTATCAAATATTTAAAAAATCTTTTTACAGCCAATAGATGTGATTCTTTAGGACATGCTTGAAATCTAGCATACATACATACACTAAACAAAATGTCAGGTCTAGAAGCAGTAAATACAACAATGATCCTATCATGCTTCTTTAAAACTTTTGATCGATACATTTACCACTTTCATCCGTATCGATCTTGATTGTTGAACTCATTGGAGTATTTGCTCCTTTAGCATTTTGCATTCCAAACTTCTTTAGCATTTCTTTGGCATACTTGGACTGATTTAAAAATATTCCTTCGCTTTGTTGCTTTATTTGCAGTTCAAGAAAGAAATTTAGCTCTCCCATCATGCTCATTTCAAATGCACTCTGCATGATCTTAGAAAATTTTTGGCATAGATTTTCATTAGTAGCACCAAATATTATATCATCTACATATATTTGTACAATTAAAATATTTTTACTTTTATATTTAATGAACAAAGTAGTGTCAACTTTCCCTCTTTGAAACTCATGATCAATCAAGAATTTATTTAACCTTTCATACCAAGCTCTTGGAGCTTGTTTTAGTCCATATAATGTTTTGGTCAATTTGTAGACATATTTTGATTGATCCTTTTCTTTAAAACCAGGGGGTTGTTCAACATATACTTCTTCATTCAAATATCCATTCAAAAATGCGCTTTTCACATCCATTTGAAACAATTTGAAATTCATGTGAGAAGCAAATGCTAGTAAAATGCGTATGGCTTCTAATCTTGCCACGGGTGCATATGATTCTTCAAAGTCAATTCCCTCTTCTTGGGAATACCCTTTGGCTACTAATCTGGCTTTGTTTCTAATTACAAGCCCGCTTTCGTCTAATTTGTTTCTAAACACCCATTTGGTACCAATGATTGTGTGACCATTTGGTCTAGGAACTAAATGTCATACATTGGTCATCTCAAATTGGTTTAGCTCTTCTTGCATTGCTATAACCCAGTTTTCATCATTGAGAGCTTGTTCAATGGTAGTTGGCTCGATTTTTGATACAAATGCATATTGTCCATAAACATTTTGCTTGGAACTTCTAGTTTTTACTCCTTCATACATATTTTCAATGACTTGTTCAATTGGATGGGCATTTTTGAACTTTAAATCAGTTGGAGATTTGTAAGAGTCATTACCTTCACTTACCTCTTCTTCCATGAAGTTTTCTGGCTTGAGCTCGATTTCCTTTTATTGTTCTTTTCCTTTTGTTTCATCTGTATCACTTAATTCATTCTCCTTTCTCGGAGTTTGGTTAAATTCATCAAAGACAACATGTATTGATTCTTCTATAGTTTGATGTCTTTTGTTGAAATTCTATATGCTTTGCTATTTGATGAATAACCCAAGAAAATAGCTTCATCGCTTTTGGCATCTAATTTTCCCAGATTTATTTTTCCATTATTTAGCACATAACAAATACATCCAAAAGTATGAAAATAAGATATGTTTGGTTTTCTGCCCTTCCAAAGTTCATATGAGGTCTTTTTCAATATAGCTCTAATGGTAACTCGGTTCAATACATGACAAGCTGTACTTACAGTTTCACCCCAAAATTACTTGGATAATTTACTCTCATTTAGTATGGTCCTAGCCATTTCTTGTATTGTTCGGTTTTTCCTTTCAACAATTCCATTTTGTTGAGGAGTTCTTGGTGCAGAGAATGTATGATGAATTCCTTTTTCATTGCAAAATTCTATAAATCGGTTATTTTCAAATTCACCACTATGGTCACTTCTAATGGAAATGATTGAACTTTGTTTTTCATTTTGCACCAAATTTGAAAACGAGACAAACATTGAAAAAGCTTCATCTTTGCTGGCTAAGAGTATAATCCAAGTAAATCTAGAAAAATCATCCACAATCACATATACATACTTTTTCCCACCAAGAGTTAAAATGTCTGATGGCCCATAAAGATCCATGTGTAACAATTCAAGTGATCTAGTTGTCGATATTTCCTGTTTGGTGGAAAATGGCATTTTTGGTTGTTTAGATAGTTGGCAGGCTTTACAAATCTTATCTTTGTCATATTTGAGCTTTGGTAAGCCTTGTACCAAATTCTTTTTCCATAAAGTTTTGATATTTGACATATTTATATGTCCAACCCTTGCATGCCATTTCCATGGATCATTTTCTATGACTATTAGACATTTTCCTTCTAAGTCATCAAGGCAAACCAAATATATATTTTCATGTCTTTTGCCACTAAAAATTATGCGCTTATCATCATCAACAATATTACATATAGAGGATTCAAATACAACTTTATATCCTCTGTCACACAGTTGACTAATACTCATTAGGTTGTGTTTGAGTCCTTCAACAAATAGAACATTTTCAATACATGCATTTGAAACACCATAGACATTTTCTTTACTTTTTATTTTACCTTTTTCGTTGTTTCCAAATGCTACTGTTCCTTCATCACATGGGTTAATTTTGTGAAATAACCCTTTTTCTCCTGTCATATGTCTTGAGCATCCGCTATCCATAAATCATACGTTATTGGCCTTGGCTCTAAGACAAACCTGCAAAAACTAATTTAAGTGGAGCTCATCCTTTTGGTACCCATTTTATGGGTCCGTTTGGGTCAGTTAGCCTTTGAAGTTTAAGTTGATCCATCTTTGATCCCTTAAACCCAATGCTTTTTGGCATCCAAACTAATTTGGCACCAAAGTTTTGCAGTTTTCTTAATTTACACTGATAAATCTTATGTCCAAGTTTGTTGCAAAAATTACAAGCTCCCGGAAGTCTAGAAATAGGGATCCATTTGGTAATTTGTTCATTATTTGGTCTTTTAGTCCAAACTGTTTGATTTATCTTTGGTTTAGTAAAAATGATTTTGATATTATCTCTTGAGGCGTTAGTCTTTGTTTGTTCAAGTGTATTGTACCTTAGTCCTTTCTTACAAGTTTGGGTTGTCATTTTCAAAAATATTTTTACATTTTCTCCTGGATTTGAGAACTTGGCAAGAGATTCAATTAATAATTTATTCTCATTTTTAAGTTTTTGTAATTCATTTTCTAAGATATTGTTTTCATCTTTTAACTTATCCAATTTCTCAGCAAGTTTACCATTTACAATTATTACTGCATCACATTGTCTTTTCTTAATTGTAAACTTGTTTCCTAATTTCTTTATTTCCTCATATAGTAAATCATAAGCTTGTTGGAGTTCCTCTAATTCAGCATATTTAAGACATTCATTTGTAGAGAAATTTGAAAAGGATTTTTATTTAGAGGTTACCTCTTGGCTATTTGTACAGTCCGTTGAAGTGGCTTGTTCCTCCAAAATTTCCATGGCTGCAAAGCATACGTCAGTGCTTGCTATGCAACAGATTCTTGCACAATCTGCTTCGCATTCTTCACTTGAGGTGCTACTCGTTGTAGACTCTTCTTCATTTACGTACATGCCTCTTCCTTTATTTCTTTGAAATCTTTTGTTGTCCCTTTGATCTTTTCTTTGCTCTTTTGCCTTGTTTTCTTCGGTTGTTGGACATTGAGCTTGCATGTGTCCCGAACCGCCGCATCGGTAACATTTCGTTACTTCTTTCTTTTTCTCTTTGAAATTTCTTTCTTTGAAGTTTCTGAAATTTCTGCCTTTCCTCATAAATTTTCTGAATCGTTTTGTGAGTAAAGCAATCTCATCGTCATTTTGTGAAGATGAGGTTTCGTCTGATTCTTGTGCGGCTTTCAAGGCAATTGCTCTTTTCCCTTTGTGATGATCTTCATTTCTTTTCTTAATTAGCTCATGTGACATTAATGAGTTAATTAGATCTTCTAGCTTCAATGTGTTGAGGTCCTTGGCTTCTTCTATAGCAGTGATCTTTGGAGTCCAAGATTCCGGTAGAGCTTTCAAAATCTTCATAACCTGCTCAGATTCAGATATAGCCTTTCCAAGACCTTTTAAAGCATTAGTAATTTTTGAGAATCTAGCAAACATTTCGAAAATATTTTCTGTTTCTGACATTCTAAAGTTTTCTAGTTCTCCAATCAAAATGTTCCTTCTCGTCCCTTGGACTTGAGAAGTTCCTTCATAGATAGAGGTTAATGTATCCCATATCTCTTTGGCAGTCAAACATGAGGATACTCTATCATACTCAGATGCCGTAAGAGCACAAAACAGTGAATTCATAGCTTTGGCATTGCTCTTTACAATTCTAACTTCCTCATCGGTCCATTTGGAAGCTTTATCTTCAATAGGCAAGGTCACACCATCTTGAATCGCAATCCAAGAGTCCATATCGGTTGCCATGATGATTTGTTTCATACGTAGCTTCCAATATCCAAAATTGTTCCCATCAAACAATGGTGGCCTAGTAAAGGATTGGCCTTCAGCAAATGCGGGAACAGAAGTTGATTGGGATGCCATATCAATAAGATCTCTTTGGTAAACTCAAAGACCTGCTCTGATACCACTTGTTGGTCCCGAGTTGATGGCAAAACCCAAGAGGGGAGGGGTGAATTGGGTTCTTATAAAATTCTTTGGTAAATTAAAACTTAACCCCTTGAAAGCTAAATCCCCTTGATTGATATAAATAGAGAGCAGTGTAAATAATGAAAGCGATAAAGTAAAACAGTAGACAAGATTTATAGTGGTTCGGGCAACCTCTCCCTACTCCACTCTTCCAAGCTCACACACTGTTGTGACTTGGGTTCCACTATGTATTCCGCGAATACACTTAGAGTCTCCACTCTCTTCTAGATCCAGCTCTAGGGGGCATATACAACTAGAGCCTACGCTCTCTTCTAGATTCCAGCTCTAGGGGGCATCAACAATACTCAGCACAAGTAGGTGATGAGTTCCACTCCAATCACACACTACTTTGCTTATACTTGATCTTAGCTACCCAAGCTAAATCAAGTTCAATACAACAAAATGAGAAATAAAGAAACTCTACACTTTACTGAGTTGTGTAGCAAGTTTCAGCTCGAGGAAGATTTTGTAGAAGCAACTGGTTGTATATCGTTTGAAGTTGTTTGCAACTTTGAAGCTCGATCTTCCCTTTCAAGTGTATAGATCACTCAAATTTAGAGAAAAGCAAATATGAACTCTTTCTTGCACTTCTTTTCTTTTTTTAGACTATGTAGAGTGTAATGCTATGTATTGATCTGTATTGATGCCTATTTCCACGCTTGCTTGAGTGTCTATTTATAGAATGAGGAAGATTTGAACGTTATAGAAGTAGTTGGCGCGTAATAAATGTTCCAACGTTCAAAAATTCGAACGTTACTTCCCCAAGTCGCAGGTGGAGTCGACCTCGTCTGCGACTTGACTTCCCAAGTCGCACCTGGAGTCGACTTCATGTGCGACTTCAGTTTTTCAATTTCCAAGTCTGAGTGCTGGGTCGACTTGGCTTCAGACTTGTCCTCAAGTCGATCTTGGAGTCGACTTGGCTTGCGACTTGACTAGTTCTTGTGCCAAAAATGCTTTGAACCTTGTTTGATTGTCTTCTATCTTGCTTGGCTCCTTCATTAACATCATCTTGGATTTAGCTTTGAAAAACTTGTGAATCTTTGGAGAACTTGAATTATGTATTGTTGATTCATTGTGCTTTGCTTGCTTTTGATTCATATAGATCTTCATATCTTGGGTTTTTCTTCATCTTGAAGTATGCTTGAAGATTTGCCTTGGTCTTGAGAGACTTAAGTTGATCTTGAACTTGCGCCCTTGATTTGATCTCAAGAATGTTCAATTTGTTCATAAAAGTGAACTTGAATCTTCATCTTTGAACTGTTCTTGAAGATTTGCCTTGGACTTGAGAGATTTAAGTTGATCTTGAGTTTGAACCCTTGATTTGATCTTGAGAAAGTTCAAGTTGTCTTTGAGAATGAGCTTGAGTCTTCATCTTTGAACTTTGAAAGTCTCAAGTTGATCTTGGGGTCGACTTCATCTGCAACTTCACCCAAGTCGCAACTGGAGTCGACTTCGTCTGCGACTTCGGTAAGTTTCTGCCCCAGATTCAACGCTGTATGGTTTTTCCTGTTTGGAGTCGATGCTGGAGTCGACTTCATCTGCGACTTGACTTCCAAGTCGCAAGTGGAGTCGACTTCGCCTGCGACTTCAGTAGTGTTTGGTCCCCATTTTCAATGCTGACCTGAAAATGACATTTGGAGTCGCATGTAGAGTCGACTTGGGTATCGACTTCACCTCAAGTCGAAGTCCAAGTCGACTTGGGAATCGACTTGGCTATTTCCTTCCTTAAACATTCAACATATGCATTAGTATTCAAGATTTAGCTTTGTTAATTATCAAAATCACTTTATTAATAATCAAAACTCATGCTTTGGTCAAATTTGTTTCTTTTAAACATTGTTTCCAACAAAAAATGCATTTTTAGCTTAAAATACATTATGATACATATAATCCGACATCCACAAGGAAATGGGACAGGGATGATTAGCATCCGAATTTAATGCACTAGCTTTTGGGAAGATAGCAACCATAGCGTTGATACCAACGTCGCTCATCGCACAAATGACATAATTGTAGAACTAATCCCATCCAATAAGCCATTTTTATAATCAGCACTTTAGAAAATGCCCTGGGTGCAACTCGGGTCGGGTTATACTGGGTTGGAGTGAACCCAAATCCTAAACCAACCGGATTGGAGTAAACCCAAACCCTAACTCCAAAAATTTAATTCGAGTTTAGACCGGGTTCACATTGGTTTTGGTTTGGTTGCGGGTTAGAATTCGAGTTATCAATAAAATGTTTTTTTCCAAATTTAATTATAATCTAAAAGAAAATTATTGGAATATACATACCTATGTTTATGAAGTCAAGCCTCACGCTGAATTTTGCAACATCCTTTCAAAGAATTTTGCAACATCATGCTGAATTCTGCAATATTCTTTGAATGAACTTTGCAAGCAATTTTTCGGCACCCTATAGATGCAAATAAATGACAAATTAGTTAGTTTTATGACTAGTTGGTCATTTCTATTTAATAGCTAATGGAAATTGCTCAAGTGTAGCAAATAGAAAATGAACAAATCATACCAACTATTGTAGTTGAAACTAAACACTATCATACAAATTGCTGAAATTGAATTCAAACCGAATATTTATCATACAAATTGCTGAAATAGAAATTGACCACTTGTCATACCAATAAACTTAAAATATAAATCAAATTTATACTACAATTTGAAATTCAAACTAACAGATTTCTCATACTAACAGAAAATATAATATGAAATAGATTTATCATACCAACTCAAATTCGAACATAATCCACATAATAGTTATTCAAAGCAACTAAATCTAAATACACTAAGCATAATGATTCAGCATTTCAATCTAATTTAAGTGCAATCCAAATTTAAAATAACAATATAAACAAATCTCAAGTTTAAATAAGTTTACATCCACTTTTAAATAAGTTTACATACACTGGTCACCTATATATTAATATTACAAAAAATGTATAATTTATGAAAAAATTATATAAATTACACCGGTTCGGATTGAGTCGGGTTTTGGTACCGGGTTGGTGTGAACCCAGTTTTGTTTTCGGGTCTCTACGGTTGGGTTCAAACCAGGTCTATTTTGAAAAAAATCTAAAAAATAAAACCCATTTTTGGTTTTGGTACCGGGTCGAGTCGGCCGGGTTCGGAGCGACCCAATACCAAGTTGCACCCCTAGTTGCAGAGATCATATCGCAGATTACACAAATTGAGATAGTTTTACCCGATTTGTAAATCAGATAATATTGATGAAATTAAAAGGGTATTAAAAAGTATAATAAAATTTTCATATATTTTTGTAATAGGGATAATTAATCAATTTCTATTGTTCAACTCATTAAGAATATCAAAAAGGTCCACTTACAATCGAGAGCATGTTGTAGATTTTGATTTTTAAAAAGTATTTTGAATGCATTGCGATCTATTTGGCATTTTCTCCCTATCCTACACATTTTGATATGTTTTGATATTTTAACAACTAGTTATAATAATTTTTTAATTATTATCCTTATATTTTAATGAGAAATGATCCTATTAATTGGGCTAGGCAAATATCTCGCTTAGATCATTTTTTACATATGTATGTCTCACGCATAAATTCTATGTCATGTATTGTTTTGAATAATGCAGAATTAGATGCAAGTTGGAACATGTGCTACGTATAGGATTAGTATGCGATATTTTAATTTCATGAGATCATTTTCTGTAAAATCAATATGCTTTTGACCCGGTACAGGGATATGTCAGAAATTTTAACCCGAATTCAAAAATTGAGTGTGAATGAGTTGACCATACCTGAAGAGTCCCAACCCACCCTGCATATATTAATTCATAAAAATTATAATCTTATGTTTGAATTTTTTTATTATTTTTTTGAAATTTTCACGTTTTTTATAATCAACTGCATCAATAATAGAAGAATTAATTTATTCAGAAAATAATATAAGAATCAACAAGAAGTATTTGCACATATATAACTCTTACATATAATTGTATATTAATCTGTTTTAATAAATTTATACTATATTTTCTCATATTTTGTTTTATTAATGTTGTGTTTTTTAATAATTAATAAAATATTAAAGTATATAATATTTAAATTTAATATAGATGTATTTTTATGTTTGATAAGTATATAAATTCTTAAAATCATATTATTTGATTTGCATTTTTTACCCAACTTATCGTCTCGAAATCGGTCCCATATTAATCCAAAATTTATTTCGGAACCTATTTAAAAAAAGTGTAGGTCAACCCGATCTTGTTACAACTGTAGTATAAAAATTAGATTAAATTTAATTTTTAAAAAATGAGATCAAAATTATAAAAACCTTAGCCCCGTGCGGCCTCGATTCCAAGCCATTCCACAAAGGCCTAAGACTTTGGTTCATTTCAATGTTGCGATAAAGAGCAGATTCTTCTCCTTATTATGTTTGGTCCTCCAATTCCAAAGTCAATATTTTGACGTAAACTAAACAGAGCGCATCACATATGCATATTCTAGGCCGACTTCTGAAACGCCAGAATGGCCATTTTGATTTATTTAGTAGAAAAATGAAAAAATTTATGTAGAATTTGAGAGGAGGAAGAAAAAGAAAATAGAAGTGGTATTTGTAGGGATTTTGATCCTACTCACCTAAGCGCACTTAGCTTCGGTGCACCCGGGTGCAAATACTTATTTTTTAATATTAATTTTTCAAACTTTTTAAATTACTAACAATGCCACTGATTTTTAAAAATCTAAAATAAATATCTAAAAATCTCCAAAACTAATAAAAATTAATACACATGTTAAATACATCTAAATTAGTAATTGTGTAAAAAAAGTTAAAAAATATTAAAAAATAAGTATTTTCACCTGAATGCACCGAAGTTAAGTGCAACTGGGTGCATAAAATCAGTTTCCTATTTGCAGTGGGGTTTGCTGCTGGGTGGGATTTTTTTGAGGAGGCCCAACCCATGGGAAGTGCTTCCCTTGGGAAAAAAAAAGGAAGCTGGGCATTTTGGTCATTTTACAGCGAGAGTATAATAATTTAAAAACGTGAGTATGTTTTATTTTTTGATAAAATTTGTATTATATATATACAAAATCTCAATCTATTCCATTCATTTGATAGATCAAATATTAAAATGTACGTGGACATAATTTCTCATCATTTAAAAATTTCTAAAAAATTTTTTGTACCAAAAAATTATTTTTAAAAAGATTTCATTATAATTGGTAAAGTTAGAAAATATAAATTTTATTAGAAGTTATTTTATATTATTTAAAGTTAATGTAATCATGGTACTCTCAAAAATAACAGCGTCTAACATTTTTCTCGAATTTTTGAAAATTTATTAATATTTTATTATTTTCTGAATATAATAGGATCTAACGTCATCTAACAGCATCTAACGGCATCTAACAGCATCTAACAGCATCTAACAGAATCTAACAGCATCTAACAGCATCTAACAGCATCTAATTTTTAAAATTAATAAGTTAATCCTAATTTAACACCTGTAATATAATCCTAGGTCCCTTATAATATCATTTAGATCATAAATTCAGAATTTGAAACTCATATTATATGATTTAATAAAATCATCATAATCTAACAGCGTCTAACAGCGTCTAACAGCGTCTAACAGCATCTAACAGCATCTAACAGCATCTAATCGCATCTAACAGCATCTAACAGCATCTAACAGCATCTAATTTTTGAAATTAATAAGTTAATCCTAATTTAACACCTCTAATATGATCCTAGGCCCCTTATAAGATCATTTAGACCTTAATTACAGAATTTGAAACTCATTTAATATGATTTAAAGAAATCCAACTCAATCTAACAGCGTCTAACAGCGTCTAACAGCGTCTAACAGCGTCTAACGGCATCTAACAGCATCTAACAGCATCTAATCGCATCTAACAGCATCTAACAGCATCTAACAGCATCTAATTTTTGAAATTAATAAGTTAATCCTAATTTAACACCTCTAATATGATCCTAGGCCCCTTATAAGATCATTTAGACCTTAATTACAGAATTTGAAACTCATTTAATATGATTTAAAGAAATCCAACTCAATCTAACAGCGTCTAACAGCGTCTAACAGCGTCTAACGGCATCTAACAGCATCTAACAGCATCTAATCGCATCTAACAGCATCTAACAGCATCTAACAGCATCTAATTTTTGAAATTAATAAGTTAATCCTAATTTAACACCTCTAATATGATCCTAGGCCCCTTATAAGATCATTTAGACCTTAATTACAGAATTTGAAACTCATTTAATATGATTTAAAGAAATCCAACTCAATCTAACAGCGTCTAACAGCGTCTAACAGCGTCTAACGGCATCTAACAGCATCTAACAGCATCTAACAGCATCTAATCGCATCTAACAGCATCTAACAGCATCTAATTTTTGAAATTAATAAGTTAATCCTAATTTAACACCTGTAATATGATCCTAGGCCTCTTATAAGATCATTTAGACCTTAATTACAGAATTTGAAACTCATTTAATATGATTTAAAGAAATCCAACTCAATCTAACAGCGTCTAACAGCATCTAACGGCATCTAACAGCATCTAACAGCATCTAACAGCATCTAACAGCATCTAATCGCATCTAACAGCATCTAACAGCATCTAATTTTTGAAATTAATAAGTTAATCCTAATTTAACACCTGTAATATGATCCTAGGCCCCTTATAAGATCATTTAGACTTTAATTACAGAATTTGAAACTCATTTAATATGATTTAAAGAAATCTAACTCAATCTAACAGCGTCTAACAGCATCTAACGGCATCTAACCGCATCTAATCGCATCTAACAGCATCTAACAGCGTCTAACAGCGTCTAACGGCATCTAACAGCATCTAACGGCATCTAACAGCATCTAACGGCATCTAATAGCATCTAACAACATTTAATTATTGAAATTTTATAAATATTTTACCTAATTTGTGTATTTGGCACAAGATATATAATTAATAATTCATTTCATAACTATGGAAACCTTTCAATAATTTTAAAACTAAATAAATAATAATTAAAAATATTAACTAATGAAAAATAATTAAAATCAAAATTTACGTAAATATATAAAATTGTAAAAATTATTATTTATGCCGCTATAAAACTAAAATTGTAAGAAATTATATATAACTGTAATTTATATTTAATATATAAATATATGTTTCTTTTTTGGATTGGTTAAATAATCAATTGAGTAAATAACTACGTTTAATAGTAATTTTATAATGAAAATTATTTACAAATTATATTTTGTAATTACATATATAATGAAACTATAATAATATTATTACAAATTATATTACAAAAATATAATAATTGTAATTTTTTGTTGCTATTATTAATTAAGTTAAACAAAAAATCCAAATTTATTTACTCCAAATGAACTTAATGTGGACTAATAATTTATCTAAAAGAGAAATGTTGAATATAAAATTTATACAAAATTTCATGTTAACACCTCTAAAAATGATCGCTTGTGTTATATCTCATGTAAATTTTCTTTATAAAACAAAATATTTGTAGAAATCAAATATTCGTTTTTGATTTAAACTCGCGGATTTATTTTAGAAAATAAAACAAATCATTTATGAACGCCCGTGGGACGTATATTTTTAGTGGCCCGTGGGATACATATATATTTTAAGAAAATAAAATATTTATTTTTGGACGCCCGCGGGACACATATATATATTTTTAAAAATAACATATTTATTTTTTGAAGCCTGCGGGACACATATATTTTTATAAAATAAAATATTATATTCATTTTTCGACGCCCACGGGACACGTATATATATTTTTTTAAAAAAAATATTCAATTTTTGAGGCCCGTGGGACATTTATAAATTTTATAAAAACAATACGTTCATTTTTTGAAGCCCGCGGGACACGTTTAAATTTTTATAAAATATTATATTCATTTTTCGACGCCCACGGGACACGTATATATTTTTCAAAAAACAAAATATTCAATTTTTTAGGCCCGTGGGACATTTATAAATTTTATAAAAACAATACATTCATTTTTTGACGCCCGCGGGACACGTATATATTTTTATAAAAACAAAATATTCGTTTTTTGAGGCCCGTGGGACATTTATATATTTTATAAAAACAATCCATTTATTTTTGGAGGCCCACGGGACACGTATATATTTTTATAAAATATTATTTTCATTTTTGGACGCCCACGGGACGTGTATATATTTTTATAAAAACAAAATATTCATTTCTTGATACCCGTGGGACATTTATATATTTTAAAAAAACAATATATTCATTTTTGGACGCCCGCGGGATACGTATATATTTTTATAAAACATTATATTCATTTTTGGATTCCCACGAGATACATATATATTTTTATAAAAACAAAATATTCATTTCTTGTGGCCCGTGGGACATTTATATATTTTATAAAAATAAGACATCATTTTTTGAAGCTCCCGGGACACCTTTAAATTTTTATAAAACATTATATTCATTTTTTGACGCCCACGGGACACGTATATTTTTTTAAAAAAATCAAAATATTCATTTTTTGAGTCCCGTGGGACATTTATATATTTCATAAAAATAATATTTTCATTTTTGGACGCCCGCGGGACACATATATATTATATAAAATATTATATTCATTTTTGGATGCCCACGGGACACGTATATATTTTTATAAAAACAAAATATTCGTTTTTTGAGGCCCGTGGGACATTTATATATTTTATAAAAACAATCCATTTATTTTTGGAGGCCCACGGGACACGTATATATTTTTATAAAATATTATTTTCATTTTTGGACGCCCACGGGACACGTATGATTTTTTATAAAATATTATTTTCATTTTTGGACGCCCACGGGACACGTATGATTTTTTATAAAAATAAAATATTCACATTTTGAGGCCCGTGGGACATTTATATATTTTATAAAAATAATACGTCATTTTTTGAAGCTCGCGGGACACCTTTAAATTTGTATAAAATATTATATTCATTTTTGGATGCCCACGGGACACGTATATTTTTTTAAAAAAACAAAATATTCATTTTTTGAGTCCCGTGGGACATTTATATATTTTATAAAAATAATATTTTCATTTTTGGATGCCCGCGGGACACATATATATTATATAAAATATTATATTCATTTTCGGACGCCCACGGGACACGTATATATTTTTATAAAAACAAAATATTCATTCTTTGAGGCCCGTGGGACATTCATATATTTTATAATTTTAAAACTATTCAAATATATAAATTTATATAAAAAAATTAACTCTTCTTGATAAAATGAAATAGAAATTTACTTGGAAATATAAAATAGTTAAAATTATTATATATATGACGCTGTAGAACTAAAATTATGATTAATTATATATAACTATAATTTAGATTTAATTAGTAATGTTACTCTATTGTATTGTTAACTGTAATTATGAAGAAAATACATGTTTATTCTTTTGAATATACATGTTGACTCTTTTGAATATACGTTACGATTATATATAATTGTAATTTTATAAGAAAATTTATTAAAATTATAAAATATTATTATTATAGTTTATGCCGTCTAAATTTAAAGTATTAATATAATAATTGCAATTTATTGTTACTATTATTAATTAAATTAAACTAGAAATACAAATTTATTTACTCCAATATGGACAAATGATTTAATTAAAATTTACGTTGAATATAAAATTTATAGAAAATTTTATGCTATGTAACACCTCTAAATATGTACCCTTCTGTTATATCTCTTGTGAATTTTCTACTAAAATGTGTTTATTTTATAATTTGTTCTAAATAAGTACCTTTCTACGAAATGTTACATTCATAAGTATTTTTTGAAAAACTATGCGTCACCGAAGGCATGTTTACGGGAGATGTCAGACTTGGTCAAAATCGGTCAAAATTGGGCATTTTTCAGTCAAAATCGCTGCATTATTTTGACCATGGAAAATACGTGTATCTGTGCGAGGTTTAACATGATGCGGCAAATGCCTTAATTAATCGCAAATTCACTTTTGGGCACATATCTGAGTTTGTTATTTATTATGGATTAGCTCAATATTTTTCTTTCTGTATATTTAGCGAAATTATGTAATTAGTGCAAAAAGCACACAAATTAGAAAAGATTAAAATTTTTATTGAATCTTTAATAAAAAAAATATGAAAAATTCTAAAAACACTGCAGGCATGCCTACAAAGGAATTTATTAGAACAGATTTCAGAAACATATGTAAACAAAAATTTTGCACAGAAGATTTTAGAATAACAAAATATTCATTTTTAGAGGCCCGCGAGACATATATACATATTTAGAAAATAAAATATTAATTTTTGAGGCCCACGGGACATGTATATATTTTAGAAAAATAAAACATTCATTTTTGGAGGCCCGCGGAACACATATATATTTAGAAAACAAACTATTCAGTTTTGGAGGCCCGCGGGACATATATAGATTTTTAGTAAACAAAATATTCATTTTTGGAGGCCGCAGGACACATATATATTTTTAGAAAACAAAATATTCATTTTTTGAGGCCCGTGGGACACATATATATTTTTAGAAAATAAAATATTCATTTTTTGGAGGCCCGCGGGACACATATATTTTTAGAAAACAAAATATTCATTTTTTGGAGGCCCGCAAGACACATATATATTTTTAGAAAACAAAATATTCAGTTTTGGACGCTCGCGGGACACGTATATATTTTAGAAAAACAAAATATTCATTTTTGGACGCCCGCGGGACACGTATATATTTTAGAAAAATAAAATATTCATTTTTTGGACGCCCGCAGGACACCTATATATTTTAGAAAAATAAAACATTCATTTTTTAAGGCCCGCGGGACACATATATATTTTTAGAAAACAAAATATTCATTTCTGGAGGCCCGCGGGACATGTATATATTTTAGAAAAACAAAATATTCATTTTTGGAAGCCCGCGAGACACGTATATATTTTAGAAAAATAAAATATTCATTTTTTGGACCCCTGCAGGACACCTATATATTTTAGAAAAATAAAACATTCATTTTTGGAGGCCCGCGGGACACATATATATTTTTTGAAAACAAAATATTCATTTTTGGACAACCGTGGGACATGTATATATTTTTAGAAAATAAAATATTCATTTTTGGAGGCCCGCGGGACACATATATATATTTAGAAAACAAAATATTCAGTTTTGGAGGCCCGCGGGACATATATAGATTTTTAGTAAACAAATATTCATTTTTGGAGGCCCGCGGGATACATATATATTTTAGAAAAACAAAATATTCATTTTTTGGACGCCTGCAGGACACATATATATTTTAAAAAAACAAAACATTTATTTTTGGTGGCCAGCGGGACACATATATATATATTTAGAAAATAAAATATTCATGATCTAAAACTAAATATTATATAAAACAGTAAAAATATTATATATATGATGCTGTAAAACTAAAATTGTTGTAAATTATATATAACTGTAATTTAGATTTAATATATAAATATATGTTACTTTTTGGGATTGGTTAAATGGTTAATTTAGCAAATAACTATATTTAATAGAAATTTTATAACAAAATTTATTAAAATTATAAAATAATATTATTACAAGTTATATTAAAAATTTAAAGTATTAATATAATAATTATGATTTATTATTATTGTAATTAATTAATTTAAAATAAAAGTGTAAATTTATTTACTTCAAGTGAGCGAGAAGGAGAAAAAGGTTGCATGTGGCTCATGTTCGGTAAAAAATGTTCTGCGCGTGCATGATTAGCTGATGGACCGTCGGAGTACTGTTAAATCGTGTTCCATCACTTCCGTATACATTTTTGGACGCCCACGGGACACGTATACATTTTTATAAAAATAGAATATTCATTTTTTGAGACCCGTGGGACATTTATATATTTTATAAAAACAATACATTCATTTTTTGAAGCCCGCGGGACATTTATATATTTTTAGAAAACATTATATTCATTTTTGGACACCCACGGGACACGTATACATTTTTATAAAACAAAATATTCATTTTTGAGGCCTGTGGGACACATTCAAATTTTTATAAAATATTATATTCATTTTTGGACGCCCGCGGGACACATATACATTTTTATAAAAACAGAATATTCATTTTTTGAGACCCGTGGGACATTTATATATTTTATAAAAACAATACATTCATTTTTTGAAGCCCGCGGGACATTTATATATTTTTAGAAAACATTATATTCATTTTTGGAAGCCCACGGGACACGTATACATTTTTATAAAACAAAATATTCATTTTTTGAGGCCCGTGGGACACATTTAAATTTTTATAAAATATTATATTCATTTTTGGACGCCTGCGGGACACGTATACATTTTTATAAAAACAGAATATTCATTTTTTGAGACCCGTGGGACATTTATATATTTTATAAAAACAATACATTCATTTTTTGAAGTCCGCGGGACATTTATATATTTTTAGAAAACATTATATTCATTTTTGGACGCCCACGGGACACGTATACATTTTTATAAAAATAAAATATTCATTTTTTGAGGCCCGTGGGACATTTATACATTTTTATTAAATAAATCTATGATCTTTTTAGGCTCGTGGGACATTCATATATTCTAAAAAATCCAAAATATTCATTTGTGAAGGCCCGCGGGACACATATGTATTTTCATAATTTATTTTTCAGAAAATACTTCTAGACATGGCCTACAAAATGATAAAAAGAATATAAAAACATATGTAAGATAAATTCAAGAGGTAACTCGACGACTATATATAATTACTTTTCTTTTTAAAAATATTTATTCATTTTTTAGAGGCCCGCAGGACATATACATTTTACAAACTTTGAAAATATATTAATGATTAAAATTTACTTTTAAAAATTAGTAACAATGATTATATTATGTAAACATATAATTTAAAATATATGTACAATCATAGATTCAATGATTATATCACGTAAATGTATAATTTAAAATGTATATTCATGCATCCAATTTGATATTTTTTTTAAATTTATTTCATTTTAAAATTTTTAAAATGGGCGTTTGGAGAAAAATGAATCCAGACATATATCATGAGCAAAAAAATATTAATTTAAAAATTTCCAAATTTTACCAAGAAAAAATTTAAAGGGCATTCAAAATTTATAAAATAAATAAAATATTAAAAATAAAATTTCAGATTATACATAAATTGTGGCATTTATATAGCTACTAAGAAACTCACTTAAAATTTAATTATCATATGTGCTACATAATCGATGTGAAGATGGATTTGATTATAACGATTCATGTGTTATGGAAGACAATATCAATTTAAAAATAGAATAATAGAAAATTTTAAATTTTCATTAAAATACTAAAAAATATTACATATTTTGATTTTATAATTTAACAAGTATATTCTCTTTATAATACTAAAACATATTACATATTTTGATTTTATAATTTAATAAGTATATTTTCTTTATTGATTTATTTTAGTCAAATTATGTAAGCAATCGTAATTCTGAGGTTGTTTGAAATTTCAAGTTATTTCGCCCAAAAAAAGTTAGTGTGTACAATTAGAAAATGCACCGCCGGAGCATCGTTTTGGTGCTCCATCACCATCGTCTCAACTCCCCACCTAGAGCACACGCACAAGAGCCATGGTTGTTATTGGGTTTACAAGATCCTCATCACTAGCGACGACAACTGGATAATCAAAGCCGACTAATAAAGAGGAAATCTCAGAAAAGTGTCCATACCATCTTCTTCATTTCCGATCATCCATAAACCTTCCTGATCTTCAAGCCCGACACCAATAAGGGGAATCTGTACGAAAGCCAGCGACAGCAACCTCCATCTCCACCATTTTCGGTAGTATCCCAAACGAGATGGGTCATGACTGCAAACAAGTTTTCAATAACTGGATTTGTAAAAATGTGTTAGTTATCGCTGCATTGATCTTCTGCGTTACCCATCTTCCATACCTCAATGAGGCAGCCATGGCATTATCGATTCAATCTCCGCCGGCTATCATCCAAAGATCCAGTCCATCAATCTGACGCCTAATAGCGAAGCCACAACAGATTCATACTCTATCGATAAATCTGCTAAAAAATCAATGCCTACTAGCAAGAAAAAGACGATAAAAACCCATTAAATCATCCGATGCCCAATCTTCCATGGCCAACTGGTTGCTGGCCACCGTTAAGGAAGAAGAAGATAAAACCCATTAAACCTACCCCAACAATGAAGATCTCCATGCATCCGCTTCCCTCTTCAAGTGTCTTCGAATCTGGCTGCTTCTCTCTTCAAATATGTCGTCTTCGAATTTGAGACGAGGAAAACCGAAACCCATCTCCACTGCCCTAATAATCAAATGGCAAATTTCCATTCATTTCGTGAGCTCCGACAATCCAGCCGGCGAGTAGGACGACTTCATTTCCATGCCTAACTTTTGTTTTTTCAGTTTCCTGAAATGCCCCCTCTCATCCTAGCCTTCCGTTAGAAATTGACGGTGGAGATGACGCTTCCGACGAGAAAAACGTAGAAAGCGCTTCCCATGGGTTGGCCCTCTTTTTTGAGAATGCATGAGACGTTTGAAGGCATTTTTGTCATATGCATCATCTACCACTGTGAGGTTGTCATACGGGTTTTTTTCTAATAAAATTTGGGTTGATTTGGTAAATTTTTCATTAAATTCAAAAAATATCTCTAAGTAATGACATCATAATCTATACTAATCACACTTCGTATATGCTAACTATATGCTTACAGGGCGAGATGCAAAAAAGTTGCATTGATGAAAAGTTAATTGAGTTAATTCTGGTTAATTCGAATTACACCGAGTAAATTTGGGTTAAGTCGGGTAATTTTTCGTAAAACAAAAATAATAATAACTAAGTAATAACATGGTAATGTTTACCAGTTATAGTTCGCATACATTAATCATGATACGACTCTCCATGACGCGTCGTGGGAAGCCAATTTGCCCCCAACGGGCTTATCTGGCTTTGAATGCCTCCAGCTGTGTGTGGGTGAAATGTTGTATCCTGTCTATGTACGAGTAAAATATCGCGTCCTGTCTGCAGGTCAAAATTATAATATCCCATTTGTATGAGGACTTCACGGAAATATTCCTCAATGATTCGGGGACCATGAATGCACTTGATTTGTAATATCTGTTATCATATCGTATAAATACCAATAACAAAAATCATATGCTCGATAATCCAAAACACAAAAAAGTTGCATTTATGAAAAATTAACCTAGGTTAACCCAATTAATTCGAGTTAATTTGGATAAATTTTTCATAAAATCCGCAAATAGTGATCGCCAAGTAATGATGGCCTAATGTATACTAATCATATCCCACATATACCAACACAGGCATGATCTCGTACGGCTTGGGCTAAGTAATGGATTATTCTGCCTCAGCTAAAAAACATATTTAAATTTTTTTTCTTTTTTCATAAATTCGTTAATTTAGATGAATTTAAGATATAAATTAGAGTTTATCATTTTTTAGATGGTTATACAATTTATTTAGATATAAGCATAAGATTATTTTAGTAATTTTTAACCATAAAATGGCTAGAACACTCTTATGTTTAAAAATCTAAAAATATATACATATTTTTAAAAATAGCGAAACACGGAAAAAAGCAAGAAAAGAAAAAGAAGAAGAAGTGAGCTAAGTAAATCGTCATTTGACTTTGGCTAACAAGATCATACCTCATGGTGATAAGATAAATGATCCTATAAGCTACCTAGGCTAAGTGATGACTTACTTAACCTACATTAACAAATTCATTTAAAAACTTTTTTAAACTTTTTTTCTTAAACTTGTTAATTTAAGTGCATTTAATATTTAAATCAAATTTTATCATTTTTAGATTTGTTTATATATATATATTTTTTAAAACATTAAACATATCCAAAAATAATAAAATTTGATTTAAATATTAAATATACTTAGATAAAAAAAATTGTATAAGAAAAGGAAAAAAAATTTAAATAAATTTTTTGTGATGGATCATCTCTCTACTAATAATACAGTCAATGAGTCAAAACGCAAAAAATTGCACCTATGGAAAGTTAACCTTAGTTAATTTTGATTAATTGGATTTTGAGCAGTTAATTCAAGTTAATTAAATTGAAAATTATTCATAATTGGTGAGAATATTATTCCCAAGTAAATCACTCAATCGGCACTTTATTTTTTAATAGAACTCATATTTAATTAGCTCGGATGCATAGCGAGAAGAAGCAGCTCTAGCTTCCCTTGTCATCCATCCATTGTTTCTCTTTCTGGTTCGTTGCTACTTTTATACTGTTTATTAATCATATCGATTGATTCATTTTTTTTTTTTTTTTTTTTTTTTTTTTTTATAATTGATCGGCCAGATCATGAAGAGTCGAGGTCGATTTGAGTTGGCTGGGTTAGGCCTTTCCCATATACGAGAGAATTTCATCAGGTCCGAACACCGGGTATCTAGCTACTTGCAATAATCTAAGAACAAAAAAGGTGCCTAATGTCTACTATTCCTTTCTATACTGACTTTCTGTCTTTCTTTCTCCATCTTCATCTTCTACAATTCGGCTGCCCATCTGAGGATACAACTAAACATCTTTCGATTCAGGGTATATTTTTCACGTCTAACTAGAATTCATAATATCTTTGGTTTTGCTTGTGTGTATGATTGCAAAATAGAACAAGTAATTACTCTCAAGATTGACCACTAATATTTGAATCAAGTTATGTTTCACAGCCATATTTTGGGTTCCACTCAAGATGTATGGATCTCTTCATCCTCAAATGAAATACAGTTGGATTCCAAGTACGTTACTTTTATATGCTCATACTGAGATTTTTCTAGTCCATGCTACTCGAAATTTCTTAAAGACAGTTTCATCAAAAAAATAAAAATAAAAATAAAAAAAATCCGCAAATACAGTGTTATTTTGCATAGCAAATACCACGTCAATCAGGCGCAACCTGACACATATTTGTTTTCTGAGAAACTCTTGAGCCCGTTTCGATCACTCTATTTTGTCCTCATTAATCTGGTTAATCCCTTTGTTTACTAATCTTGTTCAAAATTCTTCATTTATTTATTTATTTATTTTTACCGGATTATATGTTTGTCTGATAGATTAAACACGATTATCTTCAGGACACTGAAATCGCAACTTTTTCCTTGAGATGTAACAGGAATGTTTCCATTATGTGCTCTATGGACTGCAAAATGAAGATTATATTCAGCCTAATGGATTAACAAAGAGAGAAAAAAAACCCAAAATTTTGTATGCACCATCCTCTTCTGATAATTCATCCAAGTAAAGGATAACTATGAGAGGCCCAACCCATGAGAAGCGCTTTCTACGTTGTTCTCGTGGGAAGCGTCATCTTCACCGTCAATTTTCAATAGATGGCTAGGATGAATTGGGGCATTTTGGGGAGCTCGAAAAATGTAAGGGAGGCAGGGAAACGAAGGTTGCCTACTCGCCTGCTCGGTTCCGTGGGTTATCAGCTTCAATCGAGAAATCATCAGCTTCAATGGAGAAATCATGCGTGTTTGCTAGTCGATTTTTGGCCGGGAGAGATGGGTTTCTTTCTCTGATCAGGGGACGCCGTAGGTCGGAGTCGCCAGATCTGCGATGCTTTCTGTTGACGGATTTCAGAGAACTCACTGGATTCTATTGATGGTTTTTCTGTTAGATGCAGATCGATGGTTTTAGTGGAGGATTGCCGGATTTCAGTGGATCGTGGCCTGTTGCCAGTTGGCCATGGAAGATTAATGAATTTTTTCTTCTTCTTCATTGTCGGTGGGTTTGGATTTTTTGGCAAATCTAGAGTTAGCATTGGAGAGGACGGATCTATTATGGCTTCCCCATTAGACATTGATGGATTAGATTTTTGAATGATAGCCGATGTAGATCGAATCTGGGTTGGATTGTGCAGCCTTGGTCGCCTTGTGCGAAAGATGGGTGATGGAGAAGATTGATGCAGCCATAGCTGCTGCATCATTTTCTGGCTCTTTCTGGCAAGAGACGAGCTTTTCTTCTTTCATTGGCTTAAAACTCAAGGCAACCCACGCGTTTGGAAACTTCTCTACAGCCATGACTCGTTCTGTTTCGGGAAGGATGGAGGAGAGGGAGCACCAAAATTAGTGCTCCAGCGAGTGCATCCAAAATGTTGCACATGCGTTTTGGTACTCCGATAGTGTATCAAAAATGTTACACATGCAACTTGATTGTTGAACTATCTTAACCATAAAAGCACCGTCTAATCTAATTTATCATTTTCGAGTTTGTTTATATTTTCTAAAAATTTCAAAATTAAATCAAAATAATAAATTTATTACATTTATAATTAATACCTATTGTTAAATTAATAATTGAATATTGATTTAATTTGTTTAAATTAATACCTATTGTTGTTTAAAATTTATTATTTTAACTTGAATTATAATCAAAGATTAAAAAATTAATGTTGATATAAACTTTATTTTGATTTGCAAAAAGTTTATAACAAAAGAGGATGAGCGATATAATTTTTGCTATTAAAAATGTAAATATCTTTTGTTTAAATTTAATGCCTCCGGGTAAGAAATTTAAAATATTATTAACTAATATATAAATATAATATTTAATTATAAACTCAAACACTATATGATTTTTCTGTAAAAATGTTCTAGTATTAATTCATAAGGTCTAAATTATTTGATTGAATCAAGTGAACCAAATTATATCGTATTTTTGTTTTAAGTGAACTACATCATAGTGATCTTTGTTTCAAATTAATTTATAAGATTTCTATTTAATACATAATTTTGTATTGATTTAATGCAATTATAGTTAATATGTATTTTTCAAAATTTATTGATTTGAAATTGAAATGAGCAATTGGAGAGATGAGTGAATATTAAGGGTTACCGCATATTTAACTCTTAATATCGAAAAAAATATTACAACGAAAATGCATATATCATTATTCTTAAATCAATACGAACTGGTCACATATATTTATATTATTAAAGTTAAATTATAGTTATATATAATTTAAATAAAAATAATTTATTACAATTTTATTTTTAAAAAATCATATATAATAATTGTTATAGTTTTATATATTTATGTGTCTTTATATTATTAAATTTAAATTAATTATTATATTTAATTATAACTTTATATATTTATTTAATTTTAAAGTTCTACTTATATTCTTGCTTTCATGGACGATCTTGAAGATACAAATAGTAGTGAATATTTCCATGAAATAATGAAAAAGATTTGATTTTTCCGGCTATTTGACACTTATAAATCTTGAAAAAAATTCAGCTATTCAATTAGAGACTCTGCTTCTTATCAAGTTGAAACTGATTAAAATGAAACTTTACTTCGGTTTAATGAAAAATAATAGTAAAATAAAGTTTAAACAAAAAAATGTTAATAACAAAGAACAAAACAAAAATAACAGTCAACAAACAAAAAAGTTTAAAAAAACAGTAAAGTAACAAAATAAAAAAGGCTAAAACAAGATTAAAAATATTTTTTTGAAAAAATGTTAAAACAGAAAAGCTAAAAACATTAAAAATAAAAACTGCTTTTTAAAAAAAGTTCAAAAGGAAAAACGTTAAAACCAAAAGAAGAAGAAGAAGCATTGAAAAACCACGTAAAAAAGAAAAGGAAAAGAAAATAACCTCCAGGAGAAACAAAAAAAAGGGATGTTCAAAAGAAATAAAAGGAAAAAGTTAAAACTAAAGTTTAGATCTAAACCAAGAAAAATAAAAGGTTCAATAATTTTAAAAAATAATAATAATGGCAAAACGAAAAAAACGTTAAAAAAGAAAAGCTGAAAACTTTAAAAAAAAAAAAGTAAAATCAAGAGCGTCGACGAAAATAGTTTAGAAAAATAAAAATTAACTGTAAAAACTGTTTAAAAAGTAGAAGTAATTTCATCGGGCCTCCAAAAATGAATATTTTGTTTTCCAAAAATATATGTGTCCCGCAGGCATTCAAAAAATGAATATTTTGTTTTATAAAATATATATGTGTCCTGCGAGCTTCCAAAAATGAATGTTTTGTTTATCTAAAATATATACGTATCCCGCGGGTGTCCAAAATGAATATTTTATTTTTCTAAAATATATACGTGTCCCGCGGGCGTCCAAAAATGAATATTTTGTTTTCTAAAAATATATATGTATCCTGCGGGCCTCCAAAAATGAATGTTTTATTTTTCTAAAATATATACGTATCCCGCGGGCGTCCAAAAAATGAATATTTTATTTTTCTAAAATATATAAGTCCCGGGCATCCAAAAATGAATATATTTTTTTCTAAAAATATATATGTGTCCCGCGGGCCTTCAAAAATGAATGTTTTATTTTTCTAAAATATATAGGTGTCTCGCGGGTGTCCAAAAATGAATATTTTATTTTTCTAAAATAAATACGTGTCCCGCGGGCGTCCAAAAATGAATATTTTATTTTCTAACAATATATATGTCCCGCGGGCCTCCAAAAATAAATGTTTTATTTTTCTAAAATATATACGTGTCCCGGGGCGTCCAAAAAATGAATATTTTATTTTTCTAAAATATATACGTGTCCCGTGGGCGTCCAAAAATGAATATTTTGTTTTCTAAAAATATATATGTCCCGCGGGCCTCCAAAAATAAATGTTTTGTTTTTCTAAAATATATACGTGTCCCGCGGGCGTCCAAAAATGAATATTTTATTTTCTAAAAATATATATGTGTCCCGTGGGCCTCAAAAAATGAATATTATATTTTTATAAAAATATAGATGTGTCCCGCGGGCGTCCAAAAATGAATATTTTGTTTTTTAAAATTATATATGTGTCCCACGGGCTTCCAAAAATGAATGTTTTGTTTTTTTACAATATATAAATGTCCCATGGGCCTCAAAAAATGAATATTTTATTTTTTTAAAAATATATGTGTGTCCCGCGGGCCTTCAAAAATGAATATTTTGTTTTCTGTAATATAAAGATTTTTTATAAATTTTTAATTCAATGTAAATATTTATTAAACTGATAATTTTACATTGATTTGACTAGAAGTAAATAAAATTTTATTTTTATTTTAAATTTATTAATTCTAGTAACAATAAATCACAATTAGTATATTAATATGTTAAATTTATAATATAAACTGTAATAAATTTAGAGGTGTTCTATAACATGAAATTTTCTATATATTTTTTGTTCAATATAAATATTTATTAAATTGTTTGTTTACATTGATTTCACTTGAAGTCAATAAATTTATATTTTTAGTTTAAATTAATTAATTACAGTAACAATAAATTAAAATTATTATATTAAATCTAAATTACAGTTATATATAATTTATTATAATTTTAGTTTTTAAAAGTCATATATTTAATCATTATTACAATTTTATATATTTATGTTAATTTCTATTTCATTTAATTTAAATTAGTTATTAAATTTAGATATAACTTTTTATATTTATTTAGTTTTAAAATTATTTAAAGGTTTGCATAGTTCTGAAATAAATTATTGAGTATATATCTTTTGCAAAATACACAAATAATGTAAAATATTTTTGAACGTATTACTTTATGATATTGTAATGGCCACAAAATTCAATGGTTGATATGTTTTAAATCAACATAATAAATTTATTACGTATATAATTAATATCTTTAATTTTTATTTTAATTCTAAATAACATTTATTTTTATTATTATACTTAATTAGTAATTTTGCTACATATATGTAAATAATCAATTAAATTAAATATTTTGTACCAATCCAAGTTTTGGGATAGTTTAAATTATGATTTTCGGACATATAATTAATAAACATCCAAAAAAAAACTTGATGATTAAATTAGTCCAAAAAAGTCATGTATTCATTTAGTTTATTTAAATCTGAACTATAGTTTAAATCTCTTGAACGGTCAGGATTATAGATCAAAAATTTTATGCATGAGTGTAGAGGCCATCAAAAATTATTTCTTTTTAAATTAAAACATACAAAATACATAAGTTTAAATCAATCCCAAAAATCATATATATTTAGTTTATTTAAATCTAAATTATAGTTTTATGTCAAAAATTTTCATTAGACTTTAAATTTGATAGGATTTTATTTAGAGGTATTCTATAACATGGAGATTTTCTATAAATTTTTAATTCAATGTAAATATATATGTGTCCTACGGGCCTCAAAAAATGAATATTTTATTTTTATAAAAATATATACGTGTCCCGCGGGCGTCCAAAATATATATTTTGCTTTCTAAAAATATATATGTGTCCCGCGGGCCTCCAAAAATGAATATTTTATTAATTTAAAATATATATGTGTCCCACGGGCCTCAAAAAATGAATATTTTGTTTTTAAAAAATATATACGTATCCCGCGGGCGTCCAAAAATGAATATAATATTTTATAAAAATATATATGTCTCCCACGGGCCTCCAAAAATGAATGTTTTGTTTTTTAAAATATATAAATGTCCCACGGGTCTCAAACAATGAATATTTTGTTTTTATAAAAATATATGTGTGCCCCGCGGGCGTTCAAAAATGAATATTTTGTTTTATAAAAATATATGTGTCCCACGGGCCTCCAAATATGAATGTTTTGCTTTTTAAAATATATAAATATCCCACGGGCCTCAAAGAACGAATATTTTATTTTTATAAAAATATATATATGTGTCCCGCGTAGGGGTGTTAATGGTCATGGTCAACCCGTTAACCCGCTCGTTCAACCCGTTAATAAATGGGTTTGGGTTGGAATTTTTGAATAAATGGGTTATGATCCGCCAACCCGTTCAACCATTTAATTAAATAAACGGATTAGGGTTGAGACTTCGCAACCCGTCAACCCGTCCAACCCGTTTATTTAACCCGTTCAACCCGTATAACTCATTTAATATAATATATTATAATATATATGTAATATTTATAACAGGAATTGGCATTAAAGAGATGACTTGAGATTGGAGTTGATGTTTTCAAGCCAAAATAAATTAAATTCAGATATGTTAGCTTCGAATTATTTAATTTATTTAAATTTACATACTTTATTAAAGATTTTTAGTATGAAAATTAGTAACAAACACAACCCGTTAACAACCTGTTAACCCGTTTATTAAATGGGTTGTAAATGGGTTAGGGTTGAAGTTTTTTAAATGGGTTAATAAACGGATTAGGGTTGAGATATATTAAATGGGTTAGGTTTAGGATTAGGCTCCAGCCCGTTCAACCCGATCCGTTAACACCCCTAGTCCCGCGGGCGTCCAAAAATGAATATTTTATTTTTTAAAAATTTAAATGTGTCCCACGGGCCCCAAAAATGAATATTTTATTTTTATAAAAATAATCATGTGTCCTGCGGGCATCCAAAAATAAATATTTTATTTTCTAAAAATATATATGTGTCCCGCGGGCCTCCAAAAATGAATATTTTGTTAATTTAAAATATATATGTGTCCCACGGGCCTCGAAAAATGAATATTTTATTTTTATAAAAATATATATGTGTCCCGCGGGCGTCCAAATTATTTATAATATTTTTTACTATTTTATTTCTTTATATAAATTTTTATTTCTTTTAATCAAGTGGTGTTAATATTTTTAATTATAACTTTATATATTTATTTAGGTCCAAAATTATTTAGTCCTCGAATGAATATTAAAGTATATACATTTTGCAAAATACATAGATTAGGTAAAATATTCATAAATTATAAAAAAAAATTAGATTCAGTTAGACACGGTTAGACGCGGTTAGACAAGGTTAGACGCGGTTAGACAGGGTTAGACACGGTTAGACACGGTTAGATTATGGTGATTTTAATAAATCATATTATTTGGGTTCCAAATTTGGTTTTGAAGACATATATGATCTTATAAGGGCCCTAGGATCATATTACAGGTGTTAAATTAGGATTGAATTATTAATTTCAAAAATTAGACACGGTTAGACACAGTTAGACACAGTTAGACGCGGCTAGACACGGTTAGACGCGGTTAGACGCGGTTAGACAGAGTTAGACACGGTTAGATTAATGGTGATTTTAATAAATCATATTATTTGGGTTCCAAATTTGGTTTTTAAGATATATATGGTCTTATAAGGGCCCTAGGATCATATTACAGGTGTTAAATTAGGATTAAATTATAAATTTCAAAAATTAGAAACGGTTAGACACGGTTAGACACGGTTAGATGCGGTTAGACACGGTTAGACACAGTTAGACATAGTTAGACACGGTTAGATTATGGTGATTTTTATAAATCATATTATTTGGGTTCCAAATTTGGTTTTTAAGATATATATGGCCTTATAAGGGCCCTAAGATCATGTTAAAGGTGTTAAATTAGGATTAAATTATTAATTTCAAAAATTAGACACGGTTAGACGCGGTTAGACAGGGTTAGACACGGTTAGACATGGTTAGATTAATGGTGATTTTAATAAATCATATTATCTGAGTTCCAATTTTGATTTTTAAGATATATATGGCCTTATAAGGACCCTAGGATTATATTACAGGTGTTAAATTATGATTAAATTATTAATTTCAAAAATTAGACACGGTTAGACATGGTTAGACACGGTTAGACGCGGTTAGACACGGTTAGACACGTTAGATTATGGTGATTTTTATAAATCATATTATTTGGGTTCCAAATTTGGTTTTTAAGATATAAATGGCCTTATAAAGGCGCTAGGATCATATTGTAGGTGTTAAATTAGGATTAAATTATTAATTTCAAAAATTAGACACGGTTAGACATGGTTAGACACGGTTAGACACGGTTAAACAGGGTTGACACGGTTAGATTCTATTATATTCAGAAAATAAAAAAATATTAATAAATTTTCAAAAATTCAAGAAAAATATAAGAAATTGTTATTCTTGAGAGTACCTTAATTACATTAACTTTAAATAATATAACATAATTTATAATAAAAATTATATTTTTCGACTTTACCAATTATTATGAAGTCTTATTAAAAAAAATTTTTGTACACTAATATTTTTAAAAATTGTCAAATAATGAAAAATTATGTTTACATACATTTTACTAATGGATCTATCAAATGAATGGAATAGATTGAGATTTTATATGTATATAATATAAAATTTATCAAAAAACCAAACATACTCACGTTTTTAATGAAACATACTCACGATGGAAAATTACCAAATTGCCCCTGCTTCCTTTTTTTTCTCATGGGAAGTGCTTCCCATGGGTTGGCCCTTAACTATGATACCTTGAGGTTCTTTGAATTGTTGGAAAGTCTGCCTAACTTATTGTGTAGCTTCATAGTGTTTCATCCCAACAATCGTAGGTGCTATCCAGCCTAGTGAAGAAGAAAATAACAGGTGAATAACGTTGGCTGGGAGTCAAGTCAGCTGCGAGCAGCTTAAACCAATATCAATCAATTCCAAAGTTTAAAATAGTATAAATTTCCAAGTGGCATTGGCCATCAGCATGATTCACATGGAAAGCGCTTCCAATATTTTTCTTGCAGGAAGCAACATCTTCACCGTCAATCTAGGGTGGATGGCTATGATGTAGTTGGGCATTTTCGAAAAGTGAAAAAATCACGAGGGAGCATTGAGTTCGATGTCAGACGCGTGTGTCACTCTCTCTCTCTCTCTCTCCCTGTCTCATCTGTCTTCCTTTCCTCCATCTTCCTTGTTTCGTTTTTGGCCAGCTGCTGTAATTTGGAGATGGTTGATTTTTCTCGGAGCTATATATTTGAATTTGGGGCGGTTGAAATGGTGGCATGCTCGGTTCCAGCCTTGGGCTAATGGCTGGTAGTAGTAGATGACAACTGCTTCCTATTTTGTCGCAAGTGAAGATGATCGGGGCTAAGGAATCAGATTTGGTGCTATTTTTGTCTTGCAAATTAAGTTAGTGGGTTAGATTCTTGAATCCAAGGCCACTGTGAGTGGATCTAAAAAATAAGAGGCTACAGATGGTGGCTTGATTTGCCAGCTTGGAAGAATGATGATCACCACCAACATAGATGCCAAAGAAGATGGACTTACGCTTGCTAGCTAGCTTGCACATCTCAGGGTGTAAGAATCGTCCACCAATTTGGTGGGTTTGAGAAGCAGCAATGGCTGCCCGTGGAGAATGGAGGTGGTGGAGCACGGTTAAACAGTGCTCTAATGGTGCATATGCTATCATGCACCTACAACTGTTTTGTAAAATCTAAAAACATCCAGCTTGTTTTGTAAAATCTGGATGACAAAAAATAAAAATATGGATATATCTTGTAAAGTCCCTTTAAATAAAAAGTCAATAATTGATATTTTTAAAATTTTTAATGTAAATTATAAGAATGTTATTTTAGATAACTTTTGATAAATTTACAAACTTTCTATTAAATTGATGTATTTTTAATAATATAAAAAAATATCTATATTATTTTACTTTTTGTGAGCGTTATATTAGGATTAAAGTTTTATTTTAGAAAGTCATATATAATATAATTATTACAATTTTATATATTTATTTAAATTTCTATTTCATTTAATTTAGATTAATTATTGTTTTTAATTATAGCTTTATATATTTATTCCTTTTTTGAATTGTAATGCAAAATCTAAGTTGGCATAGTTCTAAAATGAATTAATAAATATATATCTTTTATAAAATAAATAAATTTATGTAAAATACTTTTCAAAAATTTTAAAATTGAATGTTGTAATATAATTTACTATAGTTTTATTTTTAAAAAGTTGTATATATAATAATTATTACAGTTTTTTATATTTATTAAAATTTTTATTTTATTATAAAAAATTTCATGCAAATATAACCCACAAATTAACAGTAATAGAATACGAATATTTAAATTTAAATTTAAAATAAAAACTAGGATTTTATATTTTTATAAAGATCATATTGATGAGGCCTAATAAAAAATTATTTAACTTTAGCATTTAAATATTAAAAAATAAATTATATTTAAATTATATTTTTGTTGCATATAATTTGCTAATTTAATTTTTATTTAAAATAAATTTAATATTTATTTTTTCACTTTCATTATTTTCACTTGTATTTTCGTTTTACTTGCATTATTTTACCCTATGTTATTTAATTCGAGGACTATCCTATATATTTTTTGAAAATTATAAAATTTGTATGGCCCTTATTTATATAAAATCATACCACTTTATTAAGTTTTGTATGTATATATCAGCTATATTTTTTATTTTTATTTTAAATTTATTAATTTTAGTAACAATAAATCACAATTAGTATATTAATATGTCAAATTTTGTAATATTTACTGTAATAATATTATTTTATAATTTTGATAAATTTTATTATAAAATTTCTATTAAATATAGTTATTTACTAATTTGATTATTTAACCAATCCCAAAAAGTAACATATATTTATTTAGCTTAAATTTATTTAAAAACTTGCGTAGTTCTAAGGTGAATTATTAAGTACATATCTTTTAAAAAATACACAAATTATGTAAAATATTTTTAACATATAAAAAATTAGATGCAGTTAGATGCGTTTAAACGCTGTTAGATTAAGGTGATTTCATTAAATCGTATTATACGAGTTTCAAATTCCATAATTAAAGTATAAATAATCTTATAAGAGGCCAAGGATCATAATACAGGTGTTAAATTAAGATTAACTTATTAATTTCAAAAATTAAATGTGATTAGTTGCGATTAGGCGCGGTTAGATTAAGGCGATTTCATTAAATTATATTATTTGGGTTTCAAATTCTGTTATTAATGTATAAATGACCTTATAAAGGGCCTAGGATCATATTACAGGTGTTAAATTAGGATTAACTTATTAATTTCAAAAATTAGATGCGGTTAGATGCTGTTAGATTAAGGTGGATTTCATTAAATCATATTATCTGAGTTTTAAATTTCGTAATTAAGGTATAAATGGCCTTATAAGGGACCTAGGATCATATTACAGGTGTTAAATTATGATTAATTTATTAATTTCAAAAATTAAATGCGGTTAGATGCTGTTAAATGTGGTTAGATAAGGTTAGACGTTGTTAGATTAAGGTGGATTTCGTTAAATTATATTATCTAGGTTTCAAATTCCGTAATTAAGGTGTAAATGACCTTATAAGGGGCCTATGATCATATTTCATGTGTTAAATTAGGATTAACCTATTAATTTAAAAAATTAAATGCAGTTAGATATTGTTAGATGCAGTTAGATATTATTAGATGCGGTTAGATACGGTTAGATATGGTTAGATGCAGTTAGATGCGGTTAGCTGCAATTAGATACTGTTACATTAAGGTGATTTCATTAAATCATATTATCTAGGTTTCAAATTCCGTAATTAAAGTATAAATGACCTCATAAAGGGCTTAGGATCATATTATAGGTGTTAAATTAAGATTAGCTTATTAATTTCAAAAATTAGATGCGGTTAAATACGATTAAATACTATTAGATGCGGTTGGATGCTGTTAGATGCGGTTAAACGTGGTTAGACGCTGTTAGATTAAGGTGATTTCATTAAATCATATTATTTGGGTTTCAAATTCTATTATTCAGGTATAAATGACCTTATAAGGGGCCTAAGATCATATTACAGGTGTTAAATTAGGATTACCTTATTAATTTCAAAAATTAGATGTGGTTAGATGCGATTAGATTCTATTATATTCGAAAAATAAAAAATATTAATAAATCTTCAAAAAAATCAAAAAAACTAAATGAAATTGTTATGTTTAAGAGTACCTTAATTACATTAACTTTAAATAATATAACATAATCCTAATATAAAATATTTTTTTCAACTTTACCAATTATAATGAAATCTTAATAAAAAATAATTTTTTGTCTACAAATATTTTTAAAAATTGTTAAATAATAAAAAATTATGTCTACATACGTTTTAGTGGTTGATCCAACAAATGAATGGAATAGATTGAGATTTGGTGTATATATATAATGCAAATTTTATCAAAAAACCAAACATACTCACATTTTTAAACAAATATACTCACACTATAAAATTACCATAATGCCCCTACTTTCTTTTTTTTCTCATGGGGAAGGCTTTCCCAGAGCTGGGCCTCGTCACCGCATAGCGCTTGTTTCGTTGAAATTCGAGGGGGTAAGAAGGAAGCGACGGAAGTCGACAAGGGATGGGACTTTAAGTGGGGTAGGTTTGACATCCATATCTACTAGTTTGAGCTAAAATCGTAAATTTATCATGACTTTTGAAGAAAATGCGTCCTTATTTATTTTTCTACACAGTTTAGTCACCGTGCTCGATAGTATAACGGGGATATTTATAGTTATCCTCTGGAATATGGGAGTATTTACAATGTGCCTCAGCAGGGGGTGAGAGTTGTGAAAGCATCTAATTTATAATATCAAATGTCATAGTGTGTAATACAAATAAAAAAATATAATTTAAGATGAAATTACAAGATCCATAGCTTTTTAAGATATTTCATCTACACCTGTACACTTGTAATTTTACCCAAACTATGTAGATATAAAAATAAAAAATTTCTAAATGAAGGAGAGATCATTGCGCTATAGAAAATGAAAAATTATATTTGACATGTTAAAGCTTTTCATGTGATATAAATGATTGATTTAGTAATAAGATTTATTTCCTAATAGAATAAATTGGGATTTGTTTTTTCACAATCACTTCTATTTTAATATCTTGATTTTAATGAAAATTCAGTCCATTTATTGTATTTGACATTATTGGTATTATTATGAAAACCCTTTAATTTATCTAGAATCATTGTGCTTGAGCCCCATCTACAAATGTACAAAATCAATATAGTAAAATAATTTAATAATAAATATTCAGTTCAAAGTTATATTTTCAACATTTAAACTTTGTGAAATATTATTACTATATAAACAAATGATTCTACAAAGTATTAGTACATTTTAGAAAACATCGAAATGGTTCAACATGATTTTTTATAATTTACTCATTAATATATAGCTAGTGTGGCCATACATATTAGATTTGAATGAAATTTCATAACTAAACAAATCACATTAAATAAGATGAATGGATTAGATTTTTCTTGAGACGTCAATAAATTAAGTGTATATTTGAAAAGCGATAAAACTTTTGTATGATAAATTTTTGTGTAAAAATTTTTGAAGTAAGTGAAAATGATGTGATATAATAGGGGTAATGATGATGAATTAAGAAAATAAAATTAAAATAGATAGGTTAATTGTACGGCTAATTATATAGAAATAATTGAAAAGTAAGGTAGTATGTATTGCAACTGATTCTGTGCACTCGAGTATACTGAGCTTTGGTGCACATTGGTGCAAAAATTTATTTTTAAAATATTTTTAAACAATTATTAATTTAAATATATTTAATATGTATATTAATTTTTATGACTTTTAGAGATTTTTAAATATTTTTTAGATTTTTTAAAATTAGTGGCATTTTTATAATTTTGAATTACTAAAATGCTACCAATTTTTAAAAATCTAACAAATCCAAAAATAGTAAAAATTGATACACATGTTAAAGACACTTACATTAACAGTTGTGTAAAAAAATTTAAATGGACCAGATAACAACCTAGTTTGTATAGAAAGATAACAAAAAAAAAAAAAAAACAATAAAACAGGGTATTCGTGGAGAATAAAAAGTCTTAGATAGGAAAGTTTTCAATGAAAATTTATTAATAAAAACAAACAACTATAAAAAAAGGATAAGATTATATAGAACTATTTGACTAGTATAAATGGATGCATTTATTAATGAGAAATTCTATTTCTTTTTCTTGTAGCAAAGGTTGGTACTCAAGAGGATTGACAGGGCTGGAGCTCGGAAGCTTTGGGATCTTGTCACCCGTTGTCTGACAACAGCAGCCAGACTCAACGCGTTTGCTTTGTTGGACTTAAAACGATTTTTTTCATGTTATTGATTTCTTCCATGATTAAACAACTGATGGATGATACCAGCGTGGGAGGAGAAAAGGAGGGAGTACCTCTATTCAACTTTAACTATGGACTTTTTAGTGAGAAATGATTAGGGTAGTTCAAGCTAATGTTTTATTTAGTTCCTCTCAAAAAACTCATTTACGACACTTTTTTTTTCTTTATATACTCATTTATCTAAATATATTTGACATATAAACTAAGTTTTACCATTTTCGAATATGTGTAGATATTTTTTTGAGATTTTTCAACAAATGTTTAAAAATCTCAAGAAACGTATACACATATCAAAAAATATTAAAACGTAGTTTATATATTAAATATACTTAGATAAATAAGTATACAAAGAAAAACAAAAAAAAATATATTGTAAAGGAGTTTTTTAAGGTAGGCTAACTAAAACGTTTGCTAGTTCGAGTTAGCAGGATCTTCTCCTTTTTATTTTATACATCTTTATAGGTTATATACACTCACGTTAACTAATTTGCTATCTATTAATGACTAAATTCAAGGATTCTTCTGAGAGTATATAAAAGGGGATAAAGTTCACTTTTTGTTGGCTGACCTTTGGGCATAATTTGACATTTTAACTGCTTTATTTTTATTATTACCTTTAAAACTCTTTTTTTTACTTTTTTCTGCAGTTATTTTAATATAATTTTACATTTTAGTTAATTAATTACTCTACTCTTTATTATCATATTTATCTTTTAGTTATTTATTCATATATTTTCATACAACTTTCATATCTATTTTAACTTTATATACTTTTATCTTACTTTTATCTTACTTGTTACTTCAACCATATCATCTCTTTAATCTTTTCCTCTCTGCTTTTCCATTTTATTGTGAAGTCTTCTTAAATGCTCTCAGCTTTTCCATTTTATTGTTAAATCTTCTTAAACGCAACCTTAAAAGGAAAAAAGATAATGATGAGGGATCGCACAAACTCCCATTAGCTAGGATAACTTATATATTCTGATTTTTACCTAATATATGAATATATGAAAAGATTTTTCTGAATTAAAAAAAAAACAGATTTTGGGATAAAATTACTTAATGCCCCAAAATTATTAAAATTTTTTAAATTAAAAAGCATATACATATTTGGATCTATACAAATATTTTTAAAAATAATAATTTTTGGGATACAATTACTAAATGTCTCCCAAAAATTATTATTTTTAAAATTCAAATAATGTATGCATATCAAAATTGCTACTTTTGGTTTTACGAAAAATAAAAAGATTTAAAAGTAAACCTATATAGTGGGGTTAATAGACTGACATGATGAGTACTTAAAAAGTTTTCATTACATTCGTTAATATGTAAGAATTACAAAATAGAAAAATATAGAACTAAGGATGTGTTTGTCAATGAGTAAAAAATGTCAACTTAATACCTTTCAATCTAAAACTTTTCACTTTCTATAATTATCATATTTTTTAATCATTTTTTTCATGTTTTTCAATACAACTACCCTACTTTTTAATCATTTCTACACAACTACCTATACTATTAACCTATTTATTTTAACTTTATCACCTTTACTTCTCATTATTACCCCTATCATATCACATCATTTGACAACTTTTACTCTCCACAACTTTTCATTAAAAGTTTTATCTGTTCCCAAATACACTCTAAAAGTAATATTATATGATAAAAGTAATAATTAAAGTAAGAAGCACAAAAATAAAATAAAAAAGTTACGCGTATAAAATGATATGGAAAATAATGGGATGCCTTTAACACATGGAAAAAAGTTAAAAAGGTTTTGGATAAAAAAATTGAGAGAGAGAATAATTAAGTGTAAAAATAATAAAGTGAAAATAGATATGACAACCGTATGAAAAGACAGAAAAAATAGCTGTCTAATTTTGTTTTTCATGTCTTTCCATAAGGAATTTAAACGAAGAGAATTATATTTTATATACTTATTTTTAAAGGGTTTCTTCACAGAAAATCCAATTGTTGGATAAGGAACAATGAAATCAAAATTTAACTAGTAATATTATTTAGAATTATATATTTTATCACAAGAAAAAGACATTTTAATCCAAATTTCAAAACCTTTTGCTTTATTTTAATTTTTTTTGTAAAGTAATGAACCTATTATATTTTTTATTTTCCAATTATGGAGATATTTGGGTCAATTTATGAAGCATAATCTTATTAGCCCGTGTTAAGCAATAATTTATGTTGCCCACTTCACAAAACTTATTTATTAATTATTTTCTTTGCTTTTTCTTCAATAAACTTTAGTCTAGATGCATTTAAGTATTACCATTTGAATACATATATTTATATATTTAGATTTTTAAACATGAGGGTATTTTAGCCTTTTAAATGGTTTAAAATTGCTAAAATAATCTTGAGTTTAAAAATCTAAAAAAATATACATCTCCAAAAGTCATAAAGCATAATTTATATATCAAATACATATAGATTAATAAGTTTATAAAAAAAATTTATTTATTTATTTATTGACGCGGCTGATCATGACTCCCATTTGGAATTGCTGGGGACCGCGGTTTTCAAAAGAAGATTTGGACTCGTTGCATGTCTTAGTTGTAGAGCCTTTTTTTCTTGCAAGCACAACCCTTCGGTTCGAATCTTCCGTTCAGTTTCGGCGCGACTGTAGTTTATTTATTTATTTTTGCCCCTTTTTGGCCTCCCTGTCCTCCGCCTGCAGCGTAGAAAATCACGACAGCCGCGTCGGTGGCAACAAGATTCCGAAGCTCAATGGTAACCATTACAAATTTTTAATTTTTGTTCTATTTCAATAATCTCACCGCATATATAATTTAAAATATAATTTTGGCCGCTCATAATAAAAATCATATAAGTCAGATAGTAATGTAATCTCAAATAAGTAAAACTTATAAAAATTATGTATTTAGCATATAAAAAATAATAATAAATATTTGGATAATTTGATAATATATTCACTTCGTTTGATGCTAACGGTTGATATACTAACATTGTTTCACGAATTGTATATTATTCCTACAAAATTTCACAAAAATTACTTGTGTACTCGTGTTAACAATTGAAATAATGGTTGTTAAATAAAAAAGTATAATTTACTAATATACCCATTTATTTTAATACTAATTGGTGATATACCCACATTGTTTTATGAATTGTATATTACCCTAACAAAGTTTTACTGAAATTACTTGGACACATTTTTGTTGTCAAACGTGCATTAAATTTTTAGATAACGACAAAAATGACCTTATTTAAAGTTATATTAGAATTTGATAGTTTATAAAACACCTAGTTGTGTAAATGGAAGGGGTTTAAAAGGAGGATAACATGTTAGCTGGAAGGGGTTTAATTGGAAGAAGTTTACAAAACACTTATGTTAATTGCTAACATGTTATCCTCTAGTTAAATCCCTTTCATCAATACAACGGGGTGTTTTATAAATTGTAAGATTCTAATATAGCTTTAAATATCATTGTTTGCCATTATTCAAATTTTTAATTCACGTTTGGCAACAAAAAATTTTATAGGTACATAAGCTATTTTTTCGAAACTTTGAGAGAGTAATATGCAAGTCGTGAAACAATCTGAGTATATTAGCAATTAGTATTAAATTAAGTAAATATATTAAGGAATTACAATTTTTTATTTAACAACCATTAAATTTTAGCCATTAGTATGAGTATGAAAGCAATTTTTATAAAATTTTATGGGATAATATGCAATTCATGGAACAATGTAAGTATATCACCAATTAGAGTCAAACTAAGTGGGTATATCAGCAAATTACCCTAAATATTTTTAGTAGTTAAAAATAGAATTTTTTGGACTCATCTAAACGAAATACATATGACCAATGTTTCAGATTTCATAAAACTTACCATACATATTATTTTGAAATTTAAAAATACATGTACTATGCAATCCAGTGGTGGAAAAATGCCATGGTCACCTGACAAGGGATTGGATCCTAATCCTCGGATTTAATATGTTTAATTGAAATATCATATGGAAAAATGCCATGATCAATTGACAAGGGATCGAATCCTAATCCTCGGATTTAATATGTTTAATTGCAATATCAAATGTTATAATGTATGCAGGCTTGTGATAAAGTGCACTCAGGTACAAAAACCTATTTTTTATTTTTTGAATATTTCTTTATACAACTACTAACCTAAATATATTTAACATGAACGATAATGCCCCTGATCTTAAAAAATCTAAAAAATCTAAAAATTTTCAAAAATGCTAAAAATTGATACACACGTTAACTACACCTAGATTAATAGTTGCATTAAATTTTTTTAAAACAAAATATAAAAAAAAAGGTAAAATACACCCATGTGCACCAAGGCTAAGCCTGATGTATGTGTGTATATATAACCGTGATTTAGTTAGGTTGGGCTAAGTTAGGCCTTACTTAGCCCAACCTAGAAAATATATATTTTTATTTTTTTTAGTTTTTTTCATGAACATGTAAAGTTAGATGTATTTAACCTATAAATCAAGTTTTACTATTTTTGAATGATTTTAAGTATTTTTTCAAATTTTTAAACATAGTGACATTTTCGTAAATTTCTAGCTAGCCCAACCTAACTAACTCACTAGCTATGTATATATATACATATATATATTCAACAAAAACTAATTATATATATACATACGTGAATACTTATATGAAACCTCTTTTTTTTGTAACCCTCTCTTTTTTTAACATCTAGATGGTTTGTAAAAAATCTGCTTCATCTATTATGTTTCTCACTTATATTTTAATGGGAATCCTTTCATTTGTTTAATGTCACTGTTTATGGTGATTTAATGCTAAATATCAATTTTTAAGCAGTATTTTAACATCTAAACCATTTAAAATATCTTTATTACATGGATAAATGATTCTATAAAATATTACAACATTTCAAGATATATGTGAATGGATCTAAGTGTTTTCCCCAATTTACACATAAATGAACACATTTTTGAGCAATTGTGACTTATGCACATATTGGATTTGAATGAAACTTGGTCTCATAACTATGTAAATGATGTTAAGTATAAATAATGGATTGGATTTCCATCAAACATTAAAATCTTAAATTTTGAGGGTTATATAGAATCACTTCTATATAACCCAGTTACATAAAAGCAGACCAGATATATATATATATATACACATATGTATATATATAATATATAATATATGAGAACCTTTTCTATGCACTGAAGCTGCACCATAATTAACGGTGCATTTGGCCCAAAATGAGCCCCACATGTACTTAAATATATTGATACTTTATACAATCATTTATCCATATATAAATTTTACAGTAAGTGGTTTACATATTGAAAAAATAAGTTTGAAGTTTTTATTTATATCAAATTATTTTATTATGTTGAATTTGTACCATTTATAGATGAAGTCCATACGCATGTCCAATTGAGATGAAAATTAATATAATAATAGAATATATAATTTTAAATACAATGGGTGGAGTAGATTATAATTTTATAGTCATGCTGGTCCATTTTGAGGTAACTATACCGTAATTGTGGTACAGTGAAGCCGCACTTGAATATTTCTCATATACACACATATTAGAATGCAATGAAACTTTACAGAATCATTTATTTATATATAAATTTTATAGTAAATAGTTTACATATTGAAACAATACACTAGCAACTCTGCTCTTTGCCTTGTTTGCTATCCTCACAATATCCCCATTGTACTCGTACTTACTGAATTGTTTCGAGGATGCACATATGTGAAAACAAAATCTAGCATTCAAAATCCAATAATCATCACTCATATGCTTCTATAGTAAGCAACGCGCATTGTTCCACAAATAGCTAGTTCAAAGCTTTAGTTGTAGCCACATATCCACTTGGGGGTGTTAACAGATCAGGTTGGATAGGTTAGAGCCTAATTATAATCCTATCTATTTAAAATATCCCAACCTTAATCTGTTTATTAACTGATTTATGAGTTGGCGGGTTATTAATGAGTTGTATAGCAAATGACCTAAAGGTCTAGACTCTGAAAAACAATGATATTAAATGGAGAAAAAAGTGTTTTCAGGATAAAGAAAATAGAAATAGTACACTAACAGAAAAATGAAATTAGGACAGCTGCGTAAAAATAAAAATTAGATAATGGAAGGAAGACTTAGCGGGAAAAACAACCAAGGATTTATATATAAATAACTTTAATGAGTTAAATGAATTAAATGAGTTGAATGGGTAAATGAATTAGACGGGCTACTAAATAAGTTGACAGGTTATAAAATCTTAACACTAAACCATTTATTTAATTAAATGGTTAACAGATTGCAGATTATAACTTACTTATTCAAAAATTTCAACCCGAATCTATTTATAAATCAATGATACCGCCGACACATATTTCCACCATCACCTTCCAACCAATGATCTACGTCGGCCAAATAGCTCCTCGTTGTGTTTCGACACCGCCCACCGATTCGCCACACTGAATCGCTGCTCCGGTTGTCAGAAATCTAGACCTGGAAAAACAACCGCATTGCCTTCTTCTTTGTTGCTGCTAGATGTTATGGTTGGACAATGATTAGTTGCAAATAAAGAAAGTAAAGATAACATAGATAAAATTAGCGAGATAGCTAAAAATGTAAAATTATATGGTACAGTGAGCAGGAAGATGTTAAATTTTCTTTGTGAACCAGACCTTAGATACAATGAAGGAACTTGATTACATATATCATGATGTATTTTAAGTTAAAATATATTATTTATTTTTTATAGCTAGTTGTATTTTTTGATTTTTTAATAACCATGTTTGTCTAAGTATATTTATTTCATATGCTAAATTTTGCTATTTTATAATATTTTTATATATTTAGTTTTAATTTTAAAAAAATTTTGAAGCAACATGATCATATACCACTGGTCATAATAGTCATTTTTAAAATTTTTTAAAAATATTTAATAAAATTATTAATATTAATCTAGTTGTATATTATCTATAATCCGAGTTTTACGATTTTAAAAATGTGTATATATATTTATTTTATATTTTTAAACCAAGCGTATTGTGGTCATTTCATTCTTGTAATGATGACCACAATATTTCTATGCTTAAATTGAAAAATAAATATATATACATATTCAAAAATGGTAAGACTTGAATTAAATGCCCCTAAAATTAATTTTTCGTAAAACTAAAAAATAAATTGTTAAGACTATTGTAAAATGACAAAATTTGATATGTGAATTAAATATAGAAAACATATTTCGGAAGAAAAATCAAAATAAAATAAAATAAAAATATATTTTCACTTAAAATACATCATGAGGTACATATTTGGGCTCGCACAATGAAATGGGGCGCAACCACAACATCCATACCATCAAGTACTATTCTCAGTCAATAAACTTTTTTTTTATAATCAGCATTTTAGAAAAATGCCCCGATCTTGGCAGGTGAGACAAACTACTGCTCTTAGTCAACAAGACATTTTCGTAATCTGTGCTTTAAAAATCCTAATCTTGACTAATGAGTCAAATAAGTTGGGGCTACATTATTTGTTTGATGTGAAGATTTAACTCTTGATGGGTTGGGTTAACCTGCAATGAAACTAACCCAACTCGCTTTCCATAGGGTTTGAGTTGCATAATTCAGACCACATATTATAAAATTTGAGTTAGTTTAACCCAATTTGTAAATCAGATAATATTGATGAAACTACAAAGGTAATATTAAAAAAAGTGTAATAAATTTTTTATATACTTTTATAATCGAAATAATTAACCAATTTTATTGTTCAACTCATTAAGGATCTCATTAAGGGTCAGTTAAGATGGAGAGCATGTTTTTAGACTTTGATTTTTAAAAAATATTTTGAATGCACTGCGATATGATCCCCATCCTACACGTTTTGACTTTTTAACAACCAGGCAACTATCGTACTTTTTCCAATATTATCTATATTTTAATGTTTTGTAATATTTTTTTACACAACTAATATAATTATTTGACCTATATTTTCTTTATACCTAATCATTACCTTTATCACCTCAAATTACCCTTAAAACTTTTTAAAATTTTTTCATACTAAAATTTCCCCACCTTTTTTACATATTACCAAACGGACACTTTAACCTGTATTTACCCATACATCTATTGTATTTGATGAAATCCAAAAAATAGTAAAAATAAACCCCACGAATGGCTTATGGAAAAATTACCAAGATACATCTAGATTGTATTTTTTTTTTTTTCTTATGCCGTTGTATGGTCTAGTATAAACCTTTGCATCTTAGACTCATTAATTGACTCCCAAATCAACCTAGATAATTAGACTAAAGATGAGATTATTCGTTTTCTAGTAATGCAGTTAGAAACGATGATCCTAAACTTAATTTAAAGTGATGAAATAAATGAAACAATCTGCAAGTTAAAATATTACTTGCCTCTGATTGCACATTTTCTCGCATTCATTACATTAATAAGAAACAATGAATGCTTTGATTTATTCTATTGAATGTCACTTGAAGTTAGACATACGTATGCCTCATGCGTAAATTCTGTGTCATGTATTGTTTTGTAGTTCAAAACATGGCCCCGCATAACTATTGAACACAATGCAGAATTAGGTGGAACATGTTCTATGTATAGGATATATGCAATCTTTTAGTTTCATGAGAGCATTTTCCGTTTGCCCATTTAGGCATCTGAAATTTAATTATTTATTGGGTTTATTTTTGAGTTAGGAAGAATGGCTGCTTGGGAATCTATGCTACAAAAAACTTTTGATGGACTCGGTTCGTTGGTCTAGAATGAATATTGGTTAATCAAGGGCCTTGATAATGACATTGAAAGTTTGAGAGGCACTCTGTCCACCATACTTACTATAGTTGCAGATCCAGAAAAGAAGCAACTAAAAGATAAGAACTTGAAGGATTGGCTGGCAAGGCTAAAACATGCAGCTTATGATGTGGACGATGTGTTGGACAAGTTTCAAAGTGAAGTTTCAAAAAGGGAGTTGGAAACTCAAGACCCAATTACAAAGAAGATGCGCTCCTATCTTTCAGTTTCAATTTCCAACCCTATTTTATTCTTCTCGTTTATGGCACGCAAGGTAAAGGATGTGAGAGAAAGACTAGATTCCACTGCTGAGGAACAGCCAAAGTTCCACTTGATTGCAGGAGCTACAAGAATATTTGATACTGAAGTTGTAGAGAAAACTTACTATTGGGTAATTCAGTCTAAAGTCTATGGAAGGAATGAAGATAAAAAGATCCTTGTTAAAACACTGCTTGATGTGGGCAGGGAAGGGGAAGGGGAGCTTTCAGTTATCCCTATCTTAGGAATGGGAGGCCTCGGCAAAATAACACTTTCTTAGCTGGTTTATATTGATGCAGAAGTGATGGAGCATTTTGATTTGCACATTTGGGCCTGTGTGTCTGATGATTTCAACGTGAAGAGTGTGCTAAAATCCATTATTGATTCTCCTGCTATCAGAAAGTGTAATTCTCAAGAATTGGATTCATTGCAATGACATCTCAGGCAAGAGCTCAGGGGTAGGTAAATTTTACTTGTTTTGGATGATGTGTGGGACGAACATCCCCTAAAGTGGGAGCAGCTACGGAGTTTTCTCGAGTCAGGTGCTATGGGCAGCAAAATCATTGTTACTACCCTTAGCGAAAAAGTGGCTTTATTCATGGGCACTCTTCCTCCTTGCCATTTGGGAAGACTATCTGACGATGACTGTTAGACCCTATTTAAGCAGCAAGCATTTGGGTGAGGACAGGAGGAAAATAAAAAATAGTTATAATAGTTATATGAAAAATTATGAAAAAATAATTAAAAAGTAGGATAATTGTACTGAAAGATGTGAAAAAATAATTGAAAAAATAATTATAGAGAAAAAATATTAAATGGAGAACTTTTGTTTAATAAATAATAAAATGCACCCTAATGTGTTTTTATTGAGGAATGTGATTGCAAGCATCCAAATGCGTTTAGCTTCGGTACACCTAGGTGCAAATATCTATTTTTTAAAATTTTTGAAAACTTTTTACGCAACTGATAATCTAGGTGTATTTAACATAAAAATACTAAAATGTAAATATAGAAAATTTAAAAAATAAAAATGATTTAAATGCACTCGACTGCACCAGGCCTAAGTGCACCCAAGTGGAAGGAATCACATCCCTTTTCTCAGGTACTTTAAAAGCTCTTCTTACCCTTTTGAGAGGGTCATGCTCTCGTGGAGCATAATTTTTTTAGACTAAGACAACCCTAATGACAAAGTAGAAATTTTTAAAATCTTTCGTTTTATGATCATATTGAAAATTGTTTCAATCATAGCCTCGGGTGGGATATACCTACTTAAATATATACAATTATATGTGAGTAATAAAAAAAAATTTAGATGATTCGTATATGTATTACCATATCGTAATAATCATCCATGTAGGAAAAATAATTTAGATGAACTAGATATTATATTAACAATTTAAAGAATAAGACAAAGACTTATGAAATATATGAATGGAAGTAATTAAATAAAATACGAAAATGTTAAAAACTATTTTAAAAAAACTGAATTTATGTAACTAGAGTCTGTCACTTTGGCTCAAATTCAAAACTAGAATCTCACTTATGTGCATACAGAGATCAAATCCACCACTTAGCTATGCCTTAAGCAATGTCCATCACATTAATTTCATATGTAATAATATCGTAATGATTTAATTTTCCATCGTTGTTTCTATTTTCACTTACAAAAATTTTAATAAAAATTTTAAGCAAAATTCATATATCTTAGCTTTATTCACTTATCACGAAGGTTAACATCATTTATTTGCACTTTTCATTGGCAAATATGTTAGTGTGAAATTTTTATTAAAATTTTGTAAGTAACCTTACCATTTGAGGGGACAGTAATATTTGAAAACTTTTTGCATAAAGTGAATGGTAGGAATACTCAAACCATTTTGAATATTTTTCAGTATAATTACTCTATTTATTTCTACTTTATTGTCACTTTATCTCTATCATATTACATTACTTTCTTACTTAACGATCATAATCATAAACCTAGACATTCATCTTTTTCTTTAAAAGAGAGATCTCGAATATATCAAATAATCGAAAAAGCTTAAATGTGTTAGTAAACCCATAATGACTAAAAATAATAAAATTGGAACCAGAACTTTTGGGCCAATGAAAAACTCAGTAAGTTGCTCCACTATGGAAGGTTTTTTAACTCCTTGTTGTGGACCAATGGTGAAATAAGCCAAATAAACTCATTCATGACTTAATGAAAAATGTAATCATTTTCAAGCTAGAAATGTGCTGGATTATCATTCCAGGTCACTTTGCAACTAGCTATTTTACACTCCAAGTAAAGCAAGGTCATGGCCTAACCATCTATCAACCCAAAACATTAAGAATTCAACTTGCTTCAGTCCCTTTTTTCTGCTGTCTAGTTTCCAGTATTGCTTCCACTATCTCCCCATTCTCTACATCTGATTCTTCGTTGGCAGTGATCAAATCCTTCTTGAGGGTCTCCTTATTCATTGTCCAACTTCGATCTTGCTGATCTCTCCATCTTCTTATGGTGTTTGGTTGAACAGATTCCTGTGTCACCCTTACTATTTCTTCCCATTCCATCTTCGGTCGGTGTTGGATGAAGCCAAACTGCGCTGCACCCTTACTATCTACTAGCAGAAAAAATATAAACAGACAAGAGATGCACAACAGCAATGTACAACACAAGAATATCTTTTGAAACAACAAGCAGATAGATGCATGCATTTATTGAAGATGTACCTTATAAAGCCCCAGGCCTAATAGTAAGGTATTATCCGCTTTGGGCCTTGGCCCGCACGGTTTTGCGCCTCACTGAGGTACCTGGCGGCCTTCGCTTATAACCCAGGCTCCCCCCTCATCCTAACCGATGTGGAGTACCATATACTTTCTGTTTCAAACTTTGGGATATTTGGAAAAAGATAAACTATATACTGAAATAGGTACTTGTAACCAAGCTTGTAGTACAATATGTAAAGTAATTGATTAAAAACTCCAAGTAGCAACTGTTTGTGGACTTTCTCCCACCATTAGTCTTGAAGAAATTCACAGCCTCGTAGCCTAACTCCTTCCTAACGAAATATTAAAATGGTCTTTAGAGAAGAATAGGCAAGCGAAAATGATATTCGATGATAAAGTTTCTTTTGCAACTCATGTCACCCTTGAGACAAATCCATAACAATTTCAACCTACGTCCCATGACAGGTGGCCTTTTTTTGTGATTAGCAAAAAAATTACCTACTCACCATCAAGGTGGTCAAAGAAAGCCACCGCTCACAAAAAATAGGAAACTTTTTCGAGGGGACGTCCACATGTATCACTAGTCACATCATGGAAATTTACAAATAAAATAGAATAAAATAGAGAAAGGGAGAGGGAGAGGGTGTTGGGGCAGAGAGGGCCGAGAAAATAGTGTAAGTATATATGTTAAGTGAACATCCAACTCAAGTTTTAAAAAAAAATTCACATCTATGAAGAAAAAACCAAGACATCTCTTGGCAATCCAAGAAACTGAGAAAGCACAAATCCATGGATAGGTAGTGAAAAAGAAGCATTATTCCATGCCAATGTTCACAAATAGCAACTTTAGGTAAAAATGGTACAATGCTGAAAAGCAAATAAGTCAGTCCAAAATAACCCAAGTTTCAGCAGCTCCATACATCTATAGATGTTGTAGATCTCACTGAGAAAAAAGATCAACATTATTAAATAGAAGAGAGGAAAAGAAAAAGGAATTGTGACGAATAAGCATGTAAAATGATAGCAGTTGTAGCACGCAATAGGAGGTGAAAGGGTCAAGGAAGACCACATTGCAAAATTTACTTTTAATATAGCTAAAAGCACAACATTATCATTCCTCTCAAATGAAAACTAATAAACATTAGTAATGCGATCAAAAGAGAAATAGCAATCATTATTATGTCCCTCAGATCCACGAATCAAATTGTTGAAACATTGGGCATATGGTACACACTAAGGCCTAAGGAAACTGTTCAGATGCTCAATTGATGGGTCAGTCGCTATCTCCTGAATAAAGGCACCCACATGCACATTCTACAAGATTGCAAACAGCGTGAAAAGAAATTTATATGATCCTCAACTTCAAGGATATGTATGGCATACTAACGAAAATGAATGAAGCAGATTGTAGCCAAAAGCCATGACACAAATCAAAATACATCCTTGGGGTTCCAAATGCTGGCAGCATTGAATTCCAAGGGAAAGGAAAAGCATCTGGTTCTCTCTTATTTGAGTATTTTAACCTAGTATAAGCTCAAAATATGAATAGTTAGCAGTTCTCCCAGCAATTAATAGATGCAGAATTGTGCATTGCAAATCCAAAATTATGTCTGCCCTAAGTGAAGATAAAAGTCAAGTAAATTACTCGTGGACCATGATTAACTACTTATGGCTGCTTGCTACTCATTGCATCTGGTTATTGTATCATCTATGGGCTATCATGCTTATAAAAAGCCTTCAATGCTCTCATAACTGTTGGGGTAGGTACTATGAATTGGAAATTAAAATTAAGTAAAGTAAGAAATAATCAAATCAGAAAGTAAGTTTTTACTCCAGGCGTGTTACAAACATCACTTTCCTTAAAGAAAAATTTGAACCCTCACAGTTGTTTAGGGTTTTAGCAATTTGCCCCCAGGATACATAGAGTGAACCCAATCTAAAATGGAAACAGCTTCCCTTCTGGATTCCAAACACTTGATAACAAAATAGCATGCTTAGAATGGAATTTGAAAATAAGGAGAAAATTCACAAGGCTTCTTCTTGAGAACCCAAGTGAGAGCGAGGATGCAGGTGAGAAAATGATGTGTGTATCTTATCAAAGAAGAAACCCATATATATAGGCTTGGGCAACATTAATGATTGAAATCAACGTTACAAGAATTCAATATTTTAAAACAATTGCCTTGAAACATAAATTTAATAACAACATTATATTAGTTCAAAAGGTTGAAAAACGCTTTAGCGACGTATATTTGAAACGACATTTTATTTATGAAAATTTTAACATTCCCTTGCCATTTTCAAAATAAAAATCAATTCTAATCAAGCCGAGAAAATTTCATATATAATTAAAGGTGTTGGATAGACTTGAACCTTCATTTAGTAAAATAATCCCATTTTACCAAGATATATAGTAGCCGAAGCTTTGAACTATTGACCCCATTTGATAAATCGGACATATTTCATGTACAAGATTTCAAAATTATGTCAAGCGTTTATAAGATGACATGTTATGGTCACGTGTCAATATTCTAGTTTCATGAGCACCTTAGAGCGAACTCACACATTCTGGAAACAGAAGCAGCCTCACTTCCAATGCTCATATAGTGGATCTATTTTGAGTAATGCGGTAATTAAATACCCTAACACAAAGGTTTTAGATCTCTTAAGAGTATAAAACACTCATCCTCATAATACATTACAAAAAACAAGCACTACCTGAGGGATGTAAAGTACAGTATACCCGCAACATAAGTAATATATGGTCACGTACAGTATATGGCATACATCAAACTTCCAATCACTTTGGCATACTCAAGTTGGGCTATAGATCTTTCATTTTTTTTACTTAATTTAGTGCTGGGATTAAAGGGAGTTGAGGCTACACCAGCATCAAAGTAGTTAAATTTCTTGAGTATCTTTTCAATATAATATGATTGGAAAAGAGAAAATACATTACCATTTATGATAATCTTGATACCAAGAATAACAACACATTGCCCATATCTTTCATATTAAAATTAACTGACAGAAAGTTTTTAGCTTCTTTAATAATATCAATATCAGTCCCAAAAATAAGAATGTCATCCACATATAGACAAATAATAACACTAATATTTGTAGTAAATCTACTATAAACACTTTCTCTTATTGGTTTAATTTATATCCATTTGATAACATAACTTGATCAAATTTTTTATGTCATTGCTTAGGTATTTTCTTTAAACTATATAATGATTTTATCGATTTGTAAACTTTTTTCTTGTCCATGCATTATGAATCCTTCAGGTTGTTCAATATAAATTTTTCATCTAAATCTCCATTTAGAAATATAGTTTTTACATCCATTTGATGAATTTCAAGGTGATAGATGGAAACTAGGTCCATTAATAATCTAATTGTTTAAATTCTAGCTATTGGGGCAGAGCTGTCAAAGAAATCTATATCTTCCTTTTGCTTAAACCCCTTAGCTACTAATCTAGTGTAGTGCCCCAGCCCGAGTTGCCACAACCTTACCTCAAGATCGTTCGACGGTTTTATCGAATATTTATCCCATTAAATAAGTTTCCATAGGGATTTATTTCCTTCCATTTCTTAACTCATACATAATTAGTTCATTTCCATCCAATAATGTCATAATTAGACATGATTTTCATAATATAATTCAAAAAATCTCATAATTCAGATGTCACTACATTTATATCATAGATGTCAACATTAAACATCAAGGTAAATTTTCATTCATTCCACATAAGTTTTTCACAACATGAAAACTCATAATGTCTTTCCATTTCTTCAATGGATGGCTCCTACTCCTTTGCCAGGTTTCCTATTTCACCTGTCTATGGGTTTGGAAAATAAAAACGTGAGTCGAAACTCAATAAGCAAGTTTATATTTTACAGGCAATTCATTTTGAAGACATATTTATTTAAAAGCATTTTTCTCCTTTCAGTAGAGACACTTACCAAGTGATCAACTACCTGTGGAGCAAAATCTTTTTCATAAATCATTCGTACACATTTCTTAAATATTTCATAAACTCTGGATGTGCAAATTCACCATTTCCATTGATGACGTTATCCTTCATGTTAGGGTATGCTAGCACGGGGAACATTTTTCCATGACATGATCCTTTCCATCCTTAGCGTCGGACCTACCAACTTGGCAATGTCAAGGAGGACTCCTTGTCCGCTTACTACCTTGACTAGCGTACTTGATTTCCATTCCATGCATGTCCTTTAGTTACCCCAGCATTTTATACCTCCATACATATAGAACTTGTCATTCTCATGTAGAGAATTCTTTGCACCATCCCTCTTTAAACATCATTTCAACGAAACATCATATAGATTCATATTTCATCACATTTCATGCATAATCACGAAACTATAAACAATCATTTATTTCAATAGAAATAAGCATTTCAATACTCATATAGACAAGGAATGGTCATCCTTAAATAACTTGAAATGAAAACCAAAATCATTTAGAAAGTCGCTTGCTTACCTCGCTTGCTTTGCTTTCCGTTTCACTTATAGGCCTTTGCGTATACATATAAGAATGATATAACATTCATCTTCTTTTTGCTTGCATTCAACTTAGTTTTTCAACCCATTTTCATTAACATACATAATTCCTTCCACTTCTCAAGTCAAATTACACATTTAGCACATACTTGTGCATTACATGAACTTTTACATATCATATTTAATCCCATAAATAAGGTAATCATACATTCACTTAATAATAATTCAATAATTATTATTTAATGGCTCATTACCTTCCTTACATTTTTTTCACTTATTTTCCAAAATTCACACATCGTTGCTCATTTTAAGCACCCATTGTTGCCTTAAGCCTCATTAATTAATCCCAAAATTTGAGATTAACATCATGCAATTCTAAACAGCAATATATTCATAACATTTATCATATTTTCATGCATTTTTGAACAAAATCAATTTACATATGCCATTTATCACCTATGCATATTCATCATTCCACATATACTCACTTCACATCACATAGATGATGTATTTCATAAATGTTTCCAAATTAGCAACTTAGTCCATATTTCAGCATGATCATTATCCTTAATTATCACTTTACTTAGAATATTTTTATAGAATTTAAGTCCACTAATCATATGTTCCAAAACAGCAACTTTAAAACCCATTTTCACCCGTTTAACGTGTCTTTTGACACATAACCTTAAACAGTTTTATAAATTCGAATTTTTAGCAATTAATCCCACTTTTCTTAATCCAAATTTAGGGCATTAACACATACTTATCATTCATACATAAAAATTTCTCAAAATAGCAAGTTGCTTACCCATTTCGGGACCCGTTTCTACTCCGTTTAGACATCATTTCATAAATCCAAAAAAAATCAGATTTGGACTTATCTTCCAAAATTCTTTTGGGCATCAATAATAATTTAACCCTAGGGTATTTTAGCCTACATAGCATTCATAAATCATGCAAACTCATTTTCATATGATTTTTAGCATATAAACGAAGAAATCGGGTCATAAACATCACTTTGCATACCATATTTTCTAAAATTCATAATTTAAGCTCAAATAAACATATTGTTGGTCCTGTGTTAATGGCACAACCCAATAAGGGAGGGGTGAATTGGGTTCTTATAAAATTCTTTGATAACTTAAAAACTTAACCCCTTGAAGGTTTAATCCCCTTGATTGAAGCAAATAGAGAGCACTAATAAGAGCAATAATAAAAAGCAGTAGACAAGATTTATAGTGGTTCGGGTAACATTTCCCTACTCCACTCTTCCAAGCTCACACTCCTTTGTGACTTGGGTTCCACTATGTATTCCACGAATACAATTAGAGTCTCCGCTCTCTTTTAGATTCTAGCTCTAGGGGGCATATACAACCAGAGCCTATGCTCTCTTCTAGATTCTAGCTCTAGGGGGCATCAACAATGCACAGCACAAGTAGGTGATGAGTTCCACTCCAATCACACACTACTTTGCTTATACTTGATCTTAGCTACCCAAGCTAAATCAAGTTCAATACAATTAAAATGAAAAATAAGAAGATCTACACTTTACTGAGTTGTGTAGGAAAGTTTCAGCTTGAGGAAGAATTTGTAGAAGCAACCGGTTGTATATCGTTGAAGCTACTTGCAACTTGAAGCTTGTTCTTCCTTTGAAAGTGTATAGATCACTCAAATTTGGAGAAAAGCAAATAAGAATTCTTTCTTGCACTTCTTTCCTCTCTTTAGACTCTATCTTCTATGTTTCCACATTTACTTGAGTGTCTATATATATAAGGGGAAAGATTTGAACGTTATAGAAGTGGTTGGCGCGCAATAAATGTTTCAACGTTCAAAAATTCGAACGTTACTTCCCCAAGTCGCAGGTGGAGTCGACTTCGTTTGCGACTTGGCTTCCCAAGTCGCAAGTAGAGTCGACTTCGTCTGCGACTTCACTTCTGCAGTTTCCAAGTCTGAGTCTAGGTCAACTTAGTTTCAGACTTGACCTCAAGTCGATCTTGGAGTCGACTTGGGGTGCGACTTGACTAGTTCTTGTGCCAAAAACAGTTTAATCCTTGCTGATTCACCTCTTGCTTGCTTAGCTTCTTTTCTTCAATAATAGAACATTATCCTCATCTTGGATTGGCTTCAAAACTTGAGAATCTTGGAGAACTTGAGTCTTTGTATGATCAAATCTTCTTTGATTTGGAATGAATTCATGTACCCAGCTTTGCAATTTGTCTTCATATACTTAGATTTGAAGGACTTGAGTTATCTTTATTTTGAGAATGATCTTGAATCTTTATCTTGAACTTCAAGTTGATCTTGGGATAACCTTGCACCTTAGATTTGGTCTTGAGAAGGCTCAAGTCACTCTTGGGGTGGACTTCGTCTGCGACTTCACCCAATTCGCAAGCTGGAGTCGACTTCGAATGCGACTTCAGAAAGTTCTGCCCCAAATTCAACTCTGGAGAGAAAATGCAACTTCAAGTCGATGCTGGAGTCGACTTCGTCTGCGACTTAGCTTCCAAGTCGCAAGTGGAGTCGACTTCGTCTGCGACTTCAGTATGTTCAACTCTCATTTTCAACGTTGTCCAAAAATGACCACTTGAAGTCGCATGTGGAGTCGACTTCGGTATCGACTTCACCTCAAGTCGAATTCTAAGTTGACTTAGGAATCGACTTGGCTGTTTTCATTCCTTAAACATTCAACATATTCATTAGTACTCAAATTTGACTTTGTTAATCATCAAAACTTATGCTTTGGTCAATTTTGTTTTGTTTTAAACATTGTTCCTAACAATCTCCCTTTTTTTGATGATTGACAAAACTAATTTGAGTTTGTCCCTTTCAAGAGAAGCACATTCATATAGTTTTAAAACAGAGCATTACAATATCATGAAAACAAGTTGAGCATTACAATATCTTTCAAATAAATTATGACACAAATATGAGAACATGACACAAATTTCATAAATCAAGTTTCATATTAACCATGATTCATACAAATACAATGTGAAGTAAAAAATAAAACCTAAATACAAACTACCCGACCCAAAATGCTCTAAAGCCTATGCTATGTACTCAAACTCCTATACTATCTCCTCCTTTTTGTCAATCCTTCAAAAACGGTTTAATTACCAAGGATTTGGTGAATTGAAATTGGAAAATGGGATATGGGGATTGAATGGGTTTGATAGGACGAACATGAGCGGATGAATAGACCGAAGAGACTGGATCGGGAGTTGGATCGTGATGAACTGATCCAGTATCGAATGGATCAAGTTCAGATATGGGCCGATTTTGATGTCGCCCAGATGCAAGATGATATCTTATGGTACGCATTTCCCGATCGATATGATCTTGTCGGGAATGCATATCCATGATGGCATTGAGGACCCCGGAGACGAGATTTGTCATTCTATTTTCTTGTTGACCCATTTCTTCTCGTAGGGCAATGATCTCATCTCGAATACTTTGTAGGTTGATCTTCTGGGATGTAGATTGAGGAGCTGGATCTGGAATGGCCGATCCCTGTGGAGAATATGATCCATGAGTCATGGGAGATGCGGGCTCCTCAGGAATATCCTATGGAGGAGCCGATTGGGCTTCTGGAGGCTGCTCCCCCTCAGTCTGTGCTTGTCTTGCTTCTTCAGGAGCTGGTTCGTCCATCTTTTCTCGAATCCTTTCATCTCTGAACTGCTCCAAATTGATCTTCATTCTATGGAGCAATGCCTTGTTGATGACATTTATGGTTTTTGGGACTTCGAAGGGTTCACCGTCAATGTCCACTTTATAATACTCTAGAATCCTCGTGATCCATGTCCCGTAGGGTAAAACGCCTCGAGGATTGTCCTTTCGGGATGCCAAGGCTTCTAGGAAGAGTCTTGGTAGACTGATCTTGACTTTATTAACTAGCTTCCACAGAATGCCGGCCTCTTGTGGGTTGAGCTGATTCCTTCCACCGCCCTTTGGATAGATGCAGTGAGAGATGAGTAATCTGAGGACTCTCAGGCGTGGAGAAAGGTCCATGTAATGCAGGAACTTAGTTCCCGGATGATACTTGTTGCTTCTTGTCAGCTCATTATACATTCTTTCCAATGTAAGATCTCGGAGAAGTGGCTCTTCTTCGAATGGAACTTCGAGAATATTTCCTATTTGTATTACTGCTTCGTCTTGATCTGGGTTAGCCATTGTTCCCAAAAACATTTCTGTGCCTTTGACAAAGGTTGAAAAATTGTTGTCATCCCACAGATAGTAAAACAACCTTGTCAGATCGGGATATACTCTTTCATCTGTCTTCAGCAATCTTATCCATCCTTGATAGTCCAGTAGTTCTTCTATGTCGAATTCATAATCATTGAGAAATTTAAAGTCAAAATACCTTTCTCTCATAGAAATGCTTGTAGAATCTACTGTACTGAAGCTCTGTTTTGAAATAGGTTGTGGGCATTTTCAGAACTTGCCCTTTTGTGATTGGAGTCCTTCTTCCTCCAGTGTTTGAGCTTTGAGGTTGACTTTCTGACCTTTGAGCTCGATCTGATGATTGGGTTGTGGTTTGAAATCTGACCCTTCGACTTGTTGAGGTTGAAGGTTCTTCTCTTGCTCGTTTTGCAGTTCTTTGTCTCCTGGGAATTTCATCATCTGTATCCGATCCCGAAGGTCTAGGTACAGGTCTTAATGAAGGTTTGGAAACCGCTAGCTTGGGGAGTCTGGATTTTGGAGCCATCTTGAGAAAAAGACAGAGAAATTGGGAGAGGAACTGAGGCAGAGAAGTTGTGAAAGAGAGGTAGAGATTAAGAGAGAGGAGTAAGTGGGAGAGGCAGAGAGAGAAGCAAGCTGGAGTAATGGAAAGGAAAGGATAGGAAGAAGAAAGAGAAAAATGCCGGAGAGCGAGAAAGGGAAACTGCACGGGGGAACGGCGCGGGAAAGAGGAGGAAGAAGAAAGAAAGAAGAAAAGAAGAAGAAGAAGGAAGAGAAGGCGAACGGTCGCGCGCGCGGAGTCGACTTTACCCTAGGCGAAGTCAACTTCGACCCTAGTGGAGTCGACTTCGCCTCAGAGGCGGGGGTCGACTTCACTTTCCCAAGTCGACTTCACTAAAGTCGACTTGGCTCCCATGGAGTCGAGTTGACTCATCGACTTGACTTTTTCAGATCTGATTTTTTTGGTGTAATTTTCCCTAATTTAACTCTATCATCCCCATATCATTTTTAATCTTGTAAAATGATTCCTTTTCTAATGGTTTGGTAAAAATGTCAGCAATTTGATTTTTAGTTTTCATATATTCCAAACAAATATCATGATTTTCAACATGTTCACGAATAAAATGATGTCTTACATCTATATGCTTGGTTCTTGAATGCAATACAGGATTCTTTGTTAAACATATAGCACTTGTATTATCACATCTAATAGGAATATTGAAATAATCAATGTCATAATCTTTTAATTGTTGTTTCATCCAAAGTAGTTGGGCACAGCAGCTTCCGGCTGCTATATATTCGGCTTCTGCAATAGATAGAGCAATACTGGTTTGTTTCCTTGAATACCATAAAACCAACATATTTCCAAGGAATTGACAAGTTCCACTAGTACTTTTTTTATCTACTTTATAACCAGCAAAATCTGCATCTGAATAGCCGATTAAGTCAAATGTTGACCCCTTTGGATACCATAGCCCAATATTAGTAGTATTTATCAAATATTTGAAAATTCTTTTTATAACCAATAAATGTGATTCTTTAGGACATGCTTGGAATCTAGAACACATACATACACTAAACAAAATATTTGGTCTAGAAGCAGTTAAATACAACAATGATCCTATCATGCTTCTATAAAGCTTTTGATCGATACATTTACCACTTTCATCCGTGTCGATCTTGATTGTTGAACTGATTGGAGTATTTGCTCCTTTAGCATTTTGCATTCCAAACTTCTTTAGCATTTCTTTAACATATTTGGACTGATTTAAGAATATTCCTTCGCTTTGTTGCTTGATTTGTAGTCCAAGGAAGAAATTTAGTTCTCCCATCATGCTCATTTCAAATTCGCACTGCATGATCTTAGAAAATTCTTGGCATAGATTTTCATCAGTAGCACCAAATATTATATCATCTACATATATTTGCACAATTAAAATATTTTTACTTTTATATTTGATGAATAAAGTAGTATCAACTTTCCCTCTTTGAAACTCATGATCAATCAAAAATCTATTTAACCTTTCATACCAAGCTCTTGGAGCTTGTTTTAGTCCATATAGCGCTTTGGTCAATTTATAAACATATTTTGATTGATCCTTTTCTTTAAATCCTGGGGGTTGTTCAACATATACTTCTTCATTCAAATATCCATTCAAAAATGCGCTTTTTCCATCCATTTGAAACAATTTGAAATTCATATGAGAAGCAAATGCTAGTAAGATGCGTATGGCTTCTAATCTAGCCACGGGTGCATATGATTCTTCAAAGTCAATTCCTTCTTCTTGGGAATATCCTTTGGCTACTGACCTAGCTTTGTTTCTAATCACAAGTCCGCTTTCATCTAATTTATTTCTGAACACCCATTTGGTACCAATAATTGTATGACCATTTGGTCTAGGAACTAAATGTCATACATTGTTCCTTTCGAATTGATTTAGCTCTTCTTGCATTGCTATAACCCAGTTTTTATCATTGAGAGCTTGTTCAATGGTAGTTGGTTCGATTTTTGATACAAATGCATATTGTCCACAAATATTTTGCTTTGAGCTCCTAGTTTTTACTCCTTCATAAACATTTCCAACGACTTGCTCAATTGGATGGGCATTTTTTAACTTTAAATCAGTTGGAGGTTTGTAAGAATCATTACCTTCACTTACCTCTTCTTCCATGGAGTTTTCTGGCTTGAGCTCGATTTCCTTTGGTTGTTCTTATTGCTTTCCTTTTGTATTATCTGCATCACTTAATTCATCCTCCTTTCTCGGAGTTTGGTTAAATTCATCAAAGACAATATGCATTGTTTCTTCTATTGTTTGGTGTCTTTTGTTGAAAATTCTATATACTTTGCTATTTGATGAATAACCCAAAAAATAGCTTCATCGCTTTTGGCGTCTAATTTTTTCAAATTTGTTTTTCCATTATTTAGCACATAACAAATACATCCAAAAGTATGAAAATATGATATGTTTGGTTTCCTGCCCTTCCAAAGTTCATAGGGGGTCTTTTTCAATATAGCTCTAATGGTAACTCGGTTCAATACATGACATGCTGTGCTTATAGCTTCACCCCAAAATCTTTTGGACAATTTACTCTCATTTAGCATAGTCCTAGTCATTTCTTGTATTGTTCGGTTTTTCCTTTCAACAACACCATTTTGTTGAGGAGTTCTTGGTGCAGAGAATGTATGGTGAATTCCTTTTTCTTTGCAAAATTCTATGAATCGACTATTTTCAAATTCACCACCATGGTCACTTCTAATGGAAATGATTGAACTTTGTTTTTCATTTTGCACCAAATTTGAAAACGAGACAAACATTGAAAAAGCTTCATCTTTGCTAGCTAAGAGTATAATCCAAGTAAATCTAGAAAAGTCATCCACAATTACATATACATACTTTTTCCCACCAAGAGTTAAAATGTCTGATGGCCCATAAAGATCCATATGTAGTAATTCAAGTGGTCTAGTTGTTGAAATTTCCTATTTGGTGGAAAATGACATTTTCGGTTGTTTAGATAGTTGGCAAGCTTTACAAATTTTATCTTTGTCATATCTGAGCTTTGGTAAGCCTTGTACAAAATTCTTTTTCCATAAGATTTTGATATTTGACATACTTATATGTCCAAGACTTGCATGCTATCTCTATGGATCATTTTCTATGGCTATTAGATATTTTCCTTCTAAGTCATCAAGGCAAACCAAATATATATTTTCATGTCTTTTGCCACTAAAAATTATGCGCTTGTCATCATCAATAACATTACATATAGAGGATTCAAATACAACTTTATATCATTTGTCACACAGTTGACTAATACTCATTAGGTTGTGTTTGAGTCCTTCATCAAATAGAACATTTTCAATACATGCATTTGAAATACCATAGACATTTCCTTTATCTTTTATTTTACCTTTTTCATTATTTCCAAATGCTACTGTTCCTTCATCACATGGGTTGATCTTGTGAAATAATCATTTTCTCCTGTCATATGTCTTGAGCAACCGCTATCCATAAACCATATGTTATTGCCCTTAACTCTAAGACAAACCTGCAAAAGTTAATTTTAGTGGAGCTCATTCTTTTGGTACCCATTTTATGGGTCCGTTTGGGTTAGTTAACCTTTGGAGTTTAAGTTGTTCTACCTTTGAAGCCATAAATCCAATGCTTTTCGGAATCCAAACCAATTTGGCACCAAATTTTTGCAGTTTTCTTAGTTTACATTGATATACCTTGTGTCCTAACTTGTTGCAGAAATTATAGGCTTTAGTAAGTCTAGAAATGGGGAGTCATTTGGTAATTTGTTCATTAGTTGGTCTTTTGGTCTAAACTGTTCGATTTATCTTTGGTTTAAGAAAAATGGTTTTGATATTATTTCTTGGAGCGTTAATCTTTGTTTGTTCAAGTGTATTATACCCAAGTCCTTTCTTGCAAGTTTGGGTTGTCATTTTCAAAAATATTTTCACATTTTCTCCTGGATTAGAGAACTTGGCAAGGGATTCATTTAATGTATCATTCTCATTTTTAAGTTTTTCTACCTCATTTTCTAGGGTATTATTTTCATCTTTTAACTTATCCAATTTTTCAGCAAGTTTACCATTTACAATTATTACTGCATCACATTGTCTTTTCTTAACTGTAAACTTGTTTTCTAATTTCTTTATTTCTTCATATAGTGAATCATAGGCTTGTTGAAGTTCTTCTAATTCGGCACATTTGAGACATTCATTTGTACAAAAATTTGAAAAATATTTTTGTTTGGAGGTTACCTCTTGACTACTTGTGTAGTCCGTTGAAGTGGCTTGATCCTCCAAGATTTCCGTGGCTGCAAAGCATATGTCGGTGTTTGCTATGCAACAGATTCTTGCACAATCTGCTTTGCATTCTTCACTTGAGGAGCTATTCGTTGTAGATTCTTCTTCATTTACGTACATGCCTCTTCCTTTGTTTCTTTGAAACCTTTTGTTGTGGCCTCGTTCTTTTCTTTGTTCCTTTGCCTTGTTTTCTTCGGGAGTTGGACATTGGGCTTGCATGTGTCCCGAACCGCCGCATCGGTAACATTTGGTTGTTTCTTTCTTTTTCTCTTTGGAGTTTCTTTCTTTAAAATTTCTGAAATTTCTGTCTTTCCTCACAAATTTTCTAAATCGTTTTGTGAGTAGGGCAATCTCATTTTCATTTTGTGAAGATGAGGTATCGTCTGAGTCTTGTGCGGCTTTCAAGGCAATTGCTCTTTTGCCTTTGTGATGATTTTTATTTCTTTTCTTAATTAGATCGTGTGACATCAATGAGCTAATTAGGTCTTCTAGCTTTAATGTGTTGAGGTCCTTGGCTTCTTCTATTGCAATAATCTTTGGAGTCCTAGATTCCGGTAGAGCCCTTAGAATCTTCATAACCTGTTCATATTCAGATATAGCCTTTCCAAGACCTTTCAAAGCATTAGTAATTTTTGAGAATCTAGCAAATATTTCAGAAATATTTTCTGTTTCTAACATCCTAAAATTTTCCAATTCTCCAATCAAAATGTTTCTTCTCATCCCTTGGACTTGAGAAGTTCCTTTATAGATGGAGGTTAATGTATCTCATATCTCTTTGGCGGTTAAACAAGAGGATACTCTATCATATTCAGATGCCGTGAGAGCACAAAATAATGAATTCATAGTCTTAGCGTTGCTCTTTACAATTTTTACTTCCTCATCGGTCCATTTGGAAGCTTTATCTTCAATGGACAAAGTCACACAATCTTGAATCGCAATCCAAGAGTCCATGTCGATAGCCATGATGAGTTGTTTCATACGTAGCTTCCAATATCCAAAACTGTTCCCATCAAACAATGGTAGCCTAGTAAAGGATTGGCCTTTGGCAAATGCGGGAACGAAAGTAGATTGGGATGCCATGTTAATAAGATCTCTTTGGTAAGTTCAAAGACCTGCTCTGATAACACTTGTTGGTCCCGTGTTAATAGCACAACCCAAGAGGGGAGGGGTGAATTGGGTTCTTATAAAATTCTTTGATAACTTAAAAACTTAACCCCTTGAAGGTTTAATCCCCTTGATTGAAGCAAATAGAGAGCACTAATAAGAGCAATAATAAAAAGCAGTAGACAAGATTTATAGTAGTTCGGGTAACCTTTCCCTACTCCACTCTTCCAAGCTCACACTCCTTTGTGATTTAGGATCCACTATGTATTCCACGAATATAATTAGAGTCTCCGCTCTCTTCTAGATTCTAGCTCTAGGGGGCATATACAACCAGAGCCTACGCTCTCTTCTAGATTCTAGCTCTAGGGGGCATCAACAATGCACAACACAAGTAGGTGATGAGTTCCACTCCAATCACACACTACTTTGCTTATACTTGATCTTAGCTACCCAAGCTAAATCAAGTTCAATATAATTAAAATGAAAAATAGAAGATCTACACTTTACTGAGTTGTGTAGGAAAGTTTCAGCTTGAGGAAGAATTTGTAGAAGCAACCGGTTGTATATCGTTGAAGCTACTTGCAACTTGAAGCTCGTTCTTCCTTTAAAAGTGTATAGATCACTCAAATTTGGAGAAAAGAAAATAAGAATTCTTTCTTGCACTTCTTTCCTCTCTTTAGACTCTATCTTCTATGTTTTCACGTTTACTTGAGTGTTTATATATAGAAGAGGAAATATTTGAACGTTATAGAAGTGGTTGGCGCGCAATAAATGTTCCAACGTTCAAAAATTCGAACGTTACTTCCCCAAGTCGCAGGTGGAGTCGACTTCGTCTGCGACTTGACTTCCCAAGTCGCAAGTGGAGTCGACTTCGTGTGCGACTTCACTTCTGCAGTTTCCAAGTCTGAGTCTAGGTCGACTTGGTTTCAGACTCGACCTCAAGTCGATCTTGGAGTCTACTTGGGGTGCGACTTGACTAGTTCTTGTGCCAAAAACAGTTTAATCCTTGCTGATTCACCTCTTGCTTGCTTAGCTTCTTTTCTTCAATAATAGAACATTATCCTCATCTTGGATTGGCTTCAAAACTTGAGAATCTTGGAGAACTTGAGTCTTTATATGATCAAATCTTCTTTGATTTGGAATGAATTCATGTACCCATCTTTGCAATTTGTCTTCATATACTTAGATTTGGAGGACTTGAGTTATCTTTATTTTGAGAATGATCTTGAATCTTTATCTTGAACTTCAAGTTGATCTTGGGATAACCTTGCACCTTAGATTTGTTCTTGAGAAGACTCAAGTCGCTCTTGGGGTCGACTTCGTCTGCGACTTCACTCAAGTCGCAAGCTGGAGTCGACTTCGAATGCGACTTCAGAAAGTTCTGTCCCAAATTCAACTCTGGAGAGAAAATGCAACTTCAAGTCGATGCTGGAGTCGTCTTCGTCTGCGACTTGGCTTCCAAGTCGTAAGTGGAGTCGACTTCGTCTGCGACTTCAGTATGTTCAACTCTCATTTTCAACGCTGTCCAAAAATGGCCACTTGAAGTCGCATGTGGAGTCGACTTCGGTATCGACTTCACCTCAAGTCGAAGTCCAAGTCTACTTGGGAATCGACTTGGCTGTTTTCATTCCTTAAACATTCAACATATTCATTAGTACTCAAATTATACTCAAATTTGACTTTGTTAATCATCAAAACTTATGCTTTGGTCAATTTTGTTTTGTTTTAAACATTGTTCCCAACACATATGTTTTTCATTAGTATATGATTCATAGCTTAAACATATCATTCATATAAAACAGCAACTTTTCATGGGGTTTCAAGATTTAACAAGTTGAATTTTCAACTCAATAGTCCTTCAAATCATCACTTTCACCATCTAAATCATGGAAACTTATTCATATTGCTTAATATCCATTGCATATTAAATCAAAAGGCATACTAATTCATTGTTGAAGAAGTATTTATGCATCCATTTCATATTCAAAATCTTAGGGTTTAAAACTCAAAATGAAAAGCTTAATCACTTCTTGCACCATTTGGACATCCCCCTTTTCATATCCATGAAAACATATTTTTATAAAAATTTTCCAGCACCATATATGGACGTCCATGTGCTCTACATCTAGGGTATTTTCCCCTTTCAAACATCCATAATTTAATTGGTTCCATTCATTCACTAATTCCATCAAAATTGGGTTAAACATGCATTATCTCATCATATCTAGATTTCACCCTTTTAGGGTTCTTAAATTAAACCAAACTCAACATATATTAATCATGGAAATCAAATAGCATAATTTAAACTTAAAACATGATTAAAACAGCAACTTATTTGGGGATTTCCAAAATTCCAGCAAGGTATCATGGGGTAATTCAACCCTAAACCATTCTTAGCATGCTCAACTTCAAGGATACGTTCCCTTAACTTGTTTAACACTTAATACCCTTTTCAAATGCTTATTAACCCTTTACTTAGGGTTCATAATTATATCATTTCATAGCCCAAACTTTGAGCTTGAAAAACTTGAAATTTCACAACTTAAGTTAGCTGAATACTTACTTAAACTTGAGGGGATTCAATCCAAAATTGAAAGACTTGCTTTCCTCCACTTCTCCTCTTTCTTTCTTCTTCTTTTCTCCTTGGTTTTGCCTTGGTTTTCCTCTGCTTGGAATGTTCAAGGGGCTGGAAGTTAGAAAATTTTTTCTTTCTTACTAAGCAAGAAAACCCTTGGACGTTCACACACTCCTCTCTTTATATTTATATTTTTTGACTTTTTAATTATTATTTTTCACCTCATTTGGAGTGAAGATAATATTTATAATCATCCCTTAATACTTGGCATGATTATCCAAGTATTTCCATATTTTTCAGAATTTTTAAATCAATTTCTAGCTCACATGGAGCCATGGACATCCAAGCTAGCTACGGTAGGATTTGTGGATTTTTGTGGCTAGCAAAATCCTCCTTAAATCAATATATTTAATTTCTAAGATCATGCTACGTCTTTTACCCTCATTTTCTTATTTTGTTATTTCCAAAAATTGCTCAAAAATCCACATAATCAAAGTTGTAACAAACTTTGACTTTGCATTAAAGTCATGTCCCCTCTCTTGAGACAAGTCAACTACTTACTTGATTTGTAAGAAAGAAACTTCTCATGATAATTAGTTTAATCCATTCCATTCATCGCATAGATTTCATAATTTTATTCTATCATTTCAAATTTCATCTCAAACTGACGTTTCTACATCAAGTTATGACCACTTGAATTTATCTCTTGGATTTGGGATAAAAATAATTAATTATCACCTAATTCTATCATGATTCCATTAATCCAATTCATTCATAAGAATGGTCCCACCTTCGTGAGCTTACCTTTCAAATGTCATCGAAATTTGTCTCGTAGGCGTCAAGTTATAGATTTTCTATCATTTTTCATCTTAATTTCATAATTACTCTTTAATCTTCATAAATTAAATCATGATAACTAACATGATTATTCATAACACATTTTCACCTTTAAATTCTCATTAAGCCCCATGGGTTATACCGACTCACTTAGGCTCTGGCGATTAAATTTTTAATCACCCTTCTTAATTAAACCCTAATTGCAAAATATTATAAAATCTTAAAATCATCCATAATTCATTTAATTCACATATAATTCACATGTATATGTCCAATGCATACATTGGTCCCTACTTAGGTTGGGGTTTCATATCTAGCTTTAAATTTATCAATTGAGCCAACAATTTTTAATTTCTTTTTAAAAAGTCATTTACAACCTATAGGTTTAGATCCTAGTGGTAAATCAACTAATGTCCAAGTTTCATTTTCCATTATTAAATCCATTTCATCTTGAATTGCTTCTTTCTAGTATGATACATCTGTAGATTTCATAACCTCTTCATAGGTAGTTAGATCCCCTTCGGTATGCAAAACAATCATGTATTTCTCATATTATTTCTAGATCCTTCTACTATGTATAATTGAAAATCAGGCTCAAAACTATTATAATTATATTTCCTAGCTCTTTTGCTTCTTCTCATACTTTCATTATCATCTTCTATAAGTTTATCTACAGATGCAGAATCATTACTTATAAATTTATCCAATAATTGATAAGAAAAAACTTCATCATTATCACCAAGCTTAGGAATAGATTTATATATATTTTCATAAAAATCAGCATTTCTAGATTCAATAATAGTATTTTATTGAATTGGACTGTTAGGCTCTACCATATAAATCTATAGGCTTTCTTGTTTATTTCATAACCTAAAAATATACATTCTATTTCTCTTTGTTCTAATTTAGGTCTTTTAGGATCAGGTAATCTTACAAAAGCTCTACACCTCTAAATTCATAAATATTTAAGATTAGATGCATTATTTTTTCATAATTCATAAGGAGTGACTTTAGTTTTCTTATATGAAATTCTATTAAGAATATGACAAACTGTTAATAAAGCTTTACCCCATCAGCCTTTACTTAGGTCTGCATTTATTAACATTGAATTTATCATCTCGATTAATATTCTCTTTTTTCTTTCTACAGTTCTATTCTATTGAGGGTTATTACTTGATGAATTATGCCAATATCTTTTATCACCTCTTGTTAGGTTATTTTTCATATCACTTATATAAGAATGAATTAAACCCAATAATTCTGAATTTCTTTCTATATTTTGAAATGACTTTTTAGTAATTTTAGTTTGAATACACATTTTACATTTATCAGTTGATTCATTAGAGGATCTAGAAATTAATCCTAATTCATCATAGTGTCCATACTTCTAAAATTAGCATGACCTAGCCTATCATGCGATAAAGAAAATGAATCAACGATATAAGCAGAAGAAGATAATTTATTATTTATGTTCAAGCAAAACATACCATCTACTACATAACCCTTTCCAATAAAAATACTTTCTTTGGTAATGATAATTTGGTCTGGCTCAAATACCAACTTAAAACCATATTTGCTAAGAAAGTTAATTGAGATCAGATTTTTGCGAATTTATGGTACATGAAGTACATTTGTGAGGGTGAGTGACTTCCTAGAAATCAGTTTTAGGATACTAGTTTCTAACCCTGCCAATTTGGCAGTAGATGAATTACTCATGAATAGATTATTTCCATTGTTACCAAATTCATAGGTTTTAAATTGACTCCTATCTTTGCATACATATCTAGTTATCCCAGAATTAAGCCACCAAGTCTGGTCATCACTCACAGCACAAATTTCAGAAATCATGGCAACAAAATTTTCTTCAACCAAATGTGTCTCATGACCTTTTTGAGTGTTATTTTTCTTTTGGAGAAGCCTACACTCTCTTTTTAAATGTCCCATCTTTCTATAGTAATAACAAAGTCTCTTTCTTTTCTTAGCAACGATTTTATTGGTATTTAAGTTAAATTTCTTAGAAGGCTCATTATTGCTAATTGTCATCTGGTTTTGAATTTCAACCACGTGAGCCTTAGATTGAACTTACTCTTCTTTCTTTTTATTTTTTCTTTATTTCTCTTCAGTACGAAGATTAAGAGCAAGATCGTCTAAACTTAAGGATCCTTTCATTTGTTTCAGATTTTTAATATGGTTGTTCCAACTAGGTAGTAATTTCTCAATAATTTCATCAACAAGAACAGACTCATCCATCTTACTACCTGTGACCTAAGTTGATTGATGATAAATTCAATTTCATTAACTTGATCAAAAATTGGTTTATCATCAGTCATAGTATAATTAAGAAAATCGCTTCCTAGAAATCGTTTGATGCTTGCATCATCAGTACTATATTTATGTAGAAGCGAATCCTAGATTTCTTTGGCCATATTTGCATCTTGGTATACTTTGAATAGCGAGTCGGATAGTGCTTCAATGATGTGTCCTTTGCAAATATAGTTATCCACATCCCACTTCGTTCTTCAGTGTTGATCTTGCAGCATTTTATTTTCTTTTTCTTCAGGTCTTAGCATGATGAGGACGAAACAACTCCAATTCGAGTTAGAAAAAAATGAAGCTATTGTTTCTATCTTTTAAAATTGATACCGACATAGCAGTCCAATATTGGGAGATTAAGTTTTGTAGCTAAAACGGATGACTGGGGGGCTACTTGTAAATAACAGAAGGGGACAAGAAAAACACATATATATATTTTCAATTTTGCCTTAAGAATGTTGGAGCAGATACTATGTATTGAAAATAAAAATTACGAAAAGTGAAAAAATAATCAAATCAGAAAGTAAGTTTCTACTCCAAGCATGTTACAAACATCACTTTCCTTAAGGCAAAATTTGCACCCTCATAGTTGTTTAGGGTTTTAGTAGTTTACTCCTAGGATACAAAAAGTGAACCTAATCTAGAACGGAAACAACCTCTCTTCTAAAATCTAAGCACTTAATAAAAGAATAGCAGACTTAGAATGGAATTTGAAGACAAGGAGAAATTTTACAAGGCTTCTTTTTAGGAACCCAAGTGAATATGAGGATGCAAGTGAGAAAATCATGTGTGTATCTTACCAATGGAGAGACCCATATATATAAGCTTGGGCAACATTAACGTTTAAAATCAACGTTACAAGAATTTAGTATTTTAAAATGGTTGCCTTGAAACATGAATTCAATATCATGGTTATATTAATTCAAAAGGTTGAACAACGCTTTGGTTGAAAAAAACGCTTTGGCCACATTTACTTGAAACGACATTTTATTTACGAAAATTTTAACGATAACAAATGGCCGCACTATATTCACTTCCATTGCAAAGAAAATTTTCAACTGTACAGAAAAGAAAAAAGATAAAAACTAAAAATGTAATCAAGACTAATAACAGGGTTATTGAACTAGGCAGACATAAATCACCAGATTATCAAGGATAGACAAGATAAATGATTGGCAATCAATGTAACCGTGTAAAGAAAAAGATGTTTGCACTGAAGCCTCTAGAATTGGCTTCCTTTGTTTACACCACATGGGAGAAGAAAAGTCATATTAATGGGTCTTCCTTTATGTTACAAGTTGAATTTCGGATCACTTTTTTTTTTTCTTTTGATTACGAAGTCAAAATTACGGCTGATATGACAGAGTCATATAACGACGATAGATATGAATAATAAAAGTTTAAACCCAACCTTTAAATATTTAAATACTTGTTTTGAATTTAATTCATGTTGTTTAGAAGTATTGAGACCTAATCATTTCAGATTGATTATTTCATAGTGGTTTAAAGCACATTTTTGTTTTTCAAATTATTTTTATAAAATTGTTAATCAAGTTATTTTTATTTACAAACCAATTTTTACCAAATTTGGAGAGGTACATATATTTATTTTGAATTTTTTAACATAGGGATATTTTAGTCATTTTAAATGGTTAAAACAAGGCTAAAATATCCATATATTTAAAAATATGAAATAAACATATATATACGTCGCCGAAATTAATAAAAATTAGTTTATAGATTAAACATAACTAGATTAAACGTTTTGCAAAAAAAATTGTTTTTGGAAATGATCATTTTGGAAAGTTATTTCCCTTAATAGAAAATATATTGAGGCTCGCCAATGCTAAATTCTCTTTCTTATTTTTGCTTTTTGTCAACTTTAATCCTTTTCTTTTCCTTGCAAGAAAATTTCGATTTTGTTAATGGAATGGACAGGCCAGGGTAATGTGTGAACACAATGGAATGGACAAGCCGTTGGCCTATCGCGCCTACAGCATTGCCTAGGCAGAATGGGCTCCGATCGCCTGCACCCCTGCCCCTGCTCCTGCTCCTGCTCCTGCTCCTGGGCGCGTACCTTTTTTTTATTTTTTTTAAATTTTTTTTATAAACTTGTTAGCCCAAGTGTATTTAATATGTATATAAACTTTTATTATTTTTGGAAATTTTTAAATATTTATTTTTTATTTTTGAAAATCAGTGTCATTTTAGGTAATTTTAAATTACTAAAATGTCACTGATTTTCAAAAATTAAAAATAAATATCTAAAAATCTCCAAAAATGGTAAAAATTTATACACATGTTAAATACACCTATATTAAAATTTCTAAAAAAAATTCAAAAAAAAAAAAAAAAATGGGTGTGTGCACCTGGGAGCAGGCGATGGGAGCCCAGGCCGAATGTCCCTATACTGTTCGGTAGGATTAGAGAGGAGTTTTTTAAAATAGTCCCTGTAATAGGATGTTATGGGCGAAATGAAAAAAAAAAAACAAAACAAAACAAAACAAAACAAAACAAAAACAAAAATCATTGTCGCCATTCTGGGTGAAGCCTCTCTCGCCCCAAATTGTACTGTTCTGCATCCAAATCCATTGGTCATGTCCATCGCGGTAGCCGAATCTCCTCTCACTTGCTTCTCTGCCTCTTCCTCCTCTCTCCTTTGTTCTCTTCTTTCTTTCCACCGTTTCTCCTCTTCTATCGCTCCCCTTTTTTCGTCTTCCCTCTATGGGAGATGCGCACAAGAGAGGCTAACAATAGCTCCAACGGTGCTGTCATAGCCGGCAGCAACAATGGCAATGAGAGGACATTATATGAAACTATAATCTGAAAATTTGAAGAAAATCTCAAGTATCATCTGTCATTGCTGTTGAAAATTTTGCAAATATGCTTACAAAATTTGACCAATGTTGCATCTGTATCTCTAAGTTTATTGATATTGCAAATATGCTTATAAAATTTGCATAAAATGATAAGTGTATCTCTACGGTTAGGATGCTGTCAGAATTTCTGTAAAATAAAAATAATCCCTTTGTAAGTCTAGTAATACAGTTGCAATTTTTCAAATATTATAGACATATTTTCTATTTTATTATTTTTTGTATTTTTACATGTATTATTATTTTACACTTTTTTTGCAAATGTACTTATAATATTTGCAAAAATTATAGATGTATAACTTCGCTTAAAGAGTATTATCATTATTCTACAAAAAATTTTAACTATGTCATAACAAAGAGATAAGTTTGCAATTTTATATAAATTAGGTGTGTATACTTGGAATATCGACAAATTTAGAAACACGATTAAACTTTGTGAGCATGTTTTTAAAAATTCCTCTTGCAAAAGAGCAGACGTGATTATAGTGAAAAACAATTTTGGCCTTGGCGCTATCAATCCCGCCACGGAATCCAGCACCACTCGTAATATTAAACAACTTAGAATCCGTCTCGGTTCGAATGCCTCCACTTTCGGACATCGCGTATCGGTGGCCCCGCCCACCCACCGCAGGAAAGTTTTATTCCTCCTCTGCTTCTGTGTTTGGGCCTTAGTGGCTACCTACGGCTGGGATGTGTTGTCCGTCAAAAACTCGAAGCATCTCCTTCGTCAACATTGTAATCCCTGTTGCTGTTACCATTGCCTTTATTGCCAACATCCACGTTTCCAAACTTGGCGAGCTTAATTGTAACCACTTTTTCTTCCACAGCCTCCATGCTAGTTCCGCCACCACTTCTTTCACCTTGATCTCGCTCGCCACCTTCTGCTTCTCTACATCAGTCCGGAAAGACTCGAATTCTCCCTTCTAGGGTGTTCTCTGCAGCGGATGTCACAACAGCAATAACGTCTCCATCAGGGAAGATCTCTTCTGAGCTCTAGCTTCTTAATTCAAGGAAAAAGAAGAGTGAGTAGGCATTGTCGGTGGAGTAGTCGCAGCAAGCTGCTTCTCAGAAAAGAGGGCATGTGGTGTGGGACAAGAGCCACGTATTAATGCACTCGAGATGAAAAGTGTGTCTGCATTTAGGAAGCAATCTGACCTTGTCGTTGGCTTCAAACTTGCGCGGGCAAGCAATACAGTCGATGGGGCTCTTCAGGCCGATGATGGCCTTGCACAGAAAAGGGTGTTTGAAAGAATGGTCTACTCCAGTGTCATGAAGGTGGAAGAGCGGATGGTGCGGTCGAAGGGGTTGGGCTGATCGCAATTGATGGGCACTTTTGGTTTTTCACATTCTAGTGCTTCTAAAGGTGCAACTTAGGGAGGGTATCCATAGTACCCACCGACCTTACCTTAAATAGGGTAGGATAGTGTAACGGCCTGAACTAAAAATCAAGGCTTTTGCCTAAATTTTCAGTCCAAGTCGTTTAAAACTCCAGGATCTTTCCACGCGACGATTAAACCGTCTCATTTAGTCAATAAGAAATAAACTTGCATTATTACATCTAAGTCCATAGAGTTATTACAAACATGCCCACTTCAATTAAATTCTTTACATCCAAGTCAAGCCACTCGATACATAGAAATAAATAAATAAAAAGATTTATTCATTAGCACGCCACTATCATCTCATTGGCCACCATCTACGGGATCATCTGAGAGTCAAAGGAAAAAAAAAGGGTAAGTTCACAAGAACTTAGTAAGTAGGATTATGCCCTGCAATTAAGATCATAAGAACACATCATCTTCACTTAATTGCTCCACTTTTAGAGCCTTTAATACATCTTATGTGCCATCATCTCATCCTAGAAGTACTCAACTTAAAATTTGGGGACTATCCTAAGGATTTAAGACGTTAAATCCTTTACGATACTCCTCTATCCCCAAAACTCAAACTTCTAGGCATCATTTGGCTAATCTAGCCCTTCCATTGAACTCAGAATGTCCAAATCCATAGGAAATGACCCCTGGATCACTCAAATCGGACCTGTAGAGCTCAATTTACATCAATTTAAAGATGGATGCACCAAACGGTGCCACGTGTCCCTCGCCGCCGGCGACTTGGGCTCGCCGCCGGTGGTCCTGCCCGACTGGGCTTCCTGGTGGCCGCGCTCTGGGCTTTACTACCTGGGCTTCTGTCTGGGTATCATCTCTGGGCTCTAAGCCATGGGTTGGCTCACTGGATCCTCCTTCTGAGGCCCATCGCAACAGTTGGGCTCGTCTGTAGCTGGGCTCAGCCCGGATCCAGCCCACTCCCTGAAGCCCGTACCATCTTCTAGAAATTTACAGATTCTCCTGTTGTCTTCTGATTTTACAGAAACTCCTTGACAGCTTATGATTTTCAGAAAAACCATTAGGTAGAATTGTAAAATACCAAAAAACTCGAAAATAGGCAGTAACATCCATTTTTTCCATCCGTCCATTTATACAAGATATATATAATAATATTTTAATATTATTTTTGTATATATATCTCCTTTAAACATCTTAAATGCATTAAAATGCATTAAAAATTCATCTCATCAATAATTTGGCTAACATATTTAATTTTAGGCCATCCAAGCATAATATAATGTACATAATTTTACTCATTAATTTATTTTACTCAAAATAAATTATAATTATGCCATTATGCTTTCCATATTGCCCAAAATTACATTTATGTTATACATCCTCAAAATTATTGATAAATCCTCACATAATTAATTTAATGTAAATAATACATTTCTCAAATAATTATGTGGCATCCATTCCGTGTGCAATTAAGCATATAATATCTCATATCATCCCAGCATGATTAATGGCCATAAAATCACATATTAGTAAAACCACTAAATAATTATGTGATAAATCCTCATTAAATCATGCCATAATTAAAGGCTAAAAAGGCAAAATCCCCCTTACCTTAAAGAAGAAAATGAAATGAATCGCTTGAACGGATTTGATCGGCCTTTTCCTTTCTCCTGCGGCAGCGTTCCTCCTCTTTGCTCTGGTATCTCCACCGAGTACCCAAGTCGTTTATTTATAGCTCGCCGGAGGATTCACCGGAGAATTTTCCGCTTGAAATCTGATTTTGATTCAAACTTGAATTTCAAGTTCACCGATCACAATCCGATCCCAAATCCACTTCAAATTCGAATTTCAAGATCCCTGATCGCAATACAATCTTAAATCAAATTTTAAATTAGAATTTCAAATTGGTGAGGCTCACAGAGCCCAAAAAGGCAAAATACATCATTTATACACTCATGGGATTCGAACTCGAGACTTCATCTACCAAAGACCAACACCTTAACCACTTAAGTACCTTGGGCTGTTGAGTTAAATACTCGCGATATTTTATATAACTCAACCCATCATTCTAAGTGGGCTTATTTGGGTCTAGCCCAATAACCTTCCACTTATTTGTGGCCCATTGCTTGGTCAAATGGTCAATGGTCAGGATGCCACATCAGTGGACACATCATCAGTTGAATAGTCAACTCATCATTTTTTTCCCTAATTATTACAGTCTCCCCTCCTTATAAAAGTTTCGTCCCCGAAACTTACATTTCATTATAAGGTAGAAACAAATTAGGACATATTTCTCGAATATTTTTCTCGAGTTCCCATGTTGCCTCTTTTTCACTGTGGTTACTCCATTGCACCAGAACATGATTGATCTTTCGACCCTTCAGTTCTTTCTCTCTGGTGTCAAGAATTCGTATCGGTTGCTCTGGATGCGTTAGATCCTCTTCCACATGATACTGCTCAAACTGCAGCACATGAGTTGGATCAGACACATACTTTCTCAGCTGTGAGATATGAAACACATCATGCACTCCTGCCAATGCTGGCGATAATTCCAACCGATATGCAACTCTACCAATGACGTCCAAGATCTCAAATTGTCCAAGATAACGAGGACTCAATTTCCCTTTTACTCCGAATCTCATTACCCCTCGAGTAGGCGAGACCTTTAGGAAAACCTTTTCCCCGATTGCAAATGCAAATCGCTTCGTTTCCCATCAGCATACTTTTTCTGTTGATCCTGAGGGGTCACCAGTCTCTTCCTGATCAACTGCACTACCTTGGTAGCCTGTTCGATCAGTTCCGGTGCTAATATCTTCCGCTCGCCGACTTCTTCCCAGTAAACCGGGGTGCGACATTTCTTGCCATATAAGGCCTCGAAAGGAGCCATACCAATGCTTGTTTGATAACTATTGTTATAAGCAAACTTTGCCATTGCCAAATGCTCAACCCATGAGCCTTGTAAATCTAACGCAGAAGCCCGCAGTAAGTCCTCTAATATCTGGATGGTTCTCTCAGATTGGCCATCTGTCTGTGGATGATATGCAGTACTCAGGCGTAACTCTGTGCCCATAGCTGTCTGTAATTTTTGCCAAAATTTAGACACAAATCTTCTATCTCTACTCGCATTTTCTTCCACCAGTATCTCTGACTCAAATCCTTGTACATCTTGGTACTACCTGGATGAACAGAGAATCTCGACTGGTGTGCTTCTTCAAGGAGTTCTCTTTGGAGTTCTTCATTCCTTGGGACCACAATTCTCTCTTGAAGCATCAAAACACCATCAATCCCTTGCCGAAAACGAGTAAACTGACCTTGATTCATTCTGTCTAAAATTTTTAAGACAAATGAATCTTGCTTCTGTGCTCCCTTGATTTTCTCTACCAACAAGGATTGCAACTGCAAAACATTCAACCGAGCAGTATCTCGAGAGGATATTACCTCTATCTCTAAGGCTTCAAACTGCCTGATAATTCTAAAAATTTTCATTTAATTTCATGTTAAATTCGCATAATTAAATATGAAAATGTTAATTAAATACATGTTTTAAGTGAAATTTCATGAAAATCATATTTTTAATAGAATCTTTAATTTTGCTATAAAAGAAGCTATTTTGCAACGTTCTTAAAAATATAAAATCATGACTTAATCCCCTAGAACATTTTAAAGTTAAAATATGTATTAGCTTATTAATATAATTTGGGCAAAATTATAAGACTATGTAATTGGAAGAAAATCATACATATACAACTATAATTATATTTTAAGATATGGGGAAACAAAGTAAATTATTATATTTGGATAAAATAAATGAAAACTAAGCTGATACATGACATTATTCACATTATCAATATTAAATTTGGATTTACGTGGCATAGGTACGTGCCACCGTACACCACCGGAGCGCCGAGTTATAGTGCTCCACCATCTTCCTCCAATTTTTTCCCAAACCGACAGCAGCCATGCGAGCTTTCTAGCTATGGGCTACCGGGAATCAGCCCGTCGTACCGGCCACGATTCTGGGCAGCCATCTTCTCCATCCCGATCTACGGCAACAGCAAGCTCAAATGCAGCAGGGAACCCACCTCAAAGCTCCGGCCTGATTGTCTCCATCTTCCCCAAATTCGGCGGCACATCTACACGAACCCGCAGCCGCCAAGCAACTCGCCCAAACAACAAAATCCAAGCTTGCGAATCCAGTCATGGCAGAAAATTTAGCCAATGCCCCCTTTAATTTCAGCAATTTCGGCAGCCATAAAAATCAGCAACCATTTTTACGGCAGCAGCCCTTTCCAGCCGCCCCTTTCTCGCCTTTCCTTCTCCGGTAAATCAAAGCAGCCATGGATGATTCGGTGCTGGAACTCATCTAACCGAAGCAGCTCTGGCCACCAAATTGAAATCTTGCATCTGAAGTTTGGCAACCACTAAATCAAACCAAGCAGGACCTCTGATCATTTTCGCCGCCCAAATTTGATCAACCGAAACAGAAAACCCATCCCCAAATTCCGGCTGCAACCAACCTGGATTTCAGCAACGTCCATTTTCCAGCTGCCCCTCTCATTTTCTTCTCCCGCAATCACTTCCAGCAACCAAAGCATGGGCAGCGGCGAATTTCGGCCAGCTGATTTCAATTCCAAACTCCTCCTCTGCTTAACTCGTCCAAAAGTCCAGCCTTCTTTGGCCACAACTGTCCAGCCCGTCCCCTTCTCCTCTCTACCAAAATCCCGTCTTCTTCAACCCGCGTTTTCCGTTTTCACCCAACCCCTCTTCCGACGACCAATCCAGCAAATGACAACCATAGCAGAAAATCCACCTCTGCATTTCCATCTGTTTTAGCCACACCAAATTCTGGCTATTGTACCGCAACATCCATTGCAGTCCTCCATTTCACTACAGGCAGCCATCTTCTCCAACCACGGCGGCGAACCCGAAGTCCAGCGGCCCGACATGTTCGGAGTTGAAGGTTACCGATGGAGATTCTTCGGTTGTTGAAGGGGTTTCGAATGAGAGTTGCGGCGATGAAGGAATTAGGCCAAGAAAAGATATTGCTTCCGAAACCGAAGAGAACGAGCAAGATGGGAAAGGAGATGTCTTGACTGGTCCGGTGGACGATGGTTTTCCGCATCAGTCGAATGGTCCATTTTCAGTTACGCATGTGGACTCCACTGTTGGATTTCATAAAATAGTAGCCGAGTTGAAGAGGTTCGTTTGCTGGATGGGGTGAACTCGAAGGAATTTTCTTCTCCAGGAGTGGCTCCAGCTGTAGCTGCAGATGTTTGCGTTGTAGAAAATGTACAAGACCGGACTGGTGATATTTCTGACTCAAGAGAGGAGAAGGAAGGTGCGAAACAGGCAGGCCAAAGCAGTAAAGAGAAGGCAGCCAACGCAGGCGACGAAGTGAGAATCCCACATCGATTTTTCAAACGGAAAGAGGGCCCTCCCTCAACTATAAAATGAGGTCTCTCATCCCAAGGCAACACACCCCATACCCCACATACCCCTTGGGTGGGACCCATTTTGGTGGGACCCCGTAGCAAGTGGGTGGGACCCATTTTGTGGGACCCGTAGCAAGGAGGTGGGGCCAAGCAATAAAAGTTTCCATTACGTGGAGATTCGCTGTTTACGGGTGATGTAAATTTTATTTTCCGCTTTATAGTTAGTAGAAATTTGTAGTTGTTAAATTTTAATTTGTAGTTTTAATTTTTAAATTAGATTTACTGCTTTATTCTATGCTTTGTAATTTTTAGATTAAACTTAATGTAATTCGCTTTTCTGTTTTAATAGTAGAATTTAATTGCTTCTATTGCTTTCTTAGAATAGTTTTAATTACGTTGTTAATTTCTTTTAGCTTCTTGCCTCTATTTCTTTTATGCTCAAATCTTTTCTCTTCTTTCTTTCTCTTTCTAATTTCTTTTTCTCTCTCTAATTTCTTCTATTTTCTTTTCTTCTCTCTCTCCTCTCTCCTATTCTTCTAATTTCTCTTCCTTTTCTCTCTCCTCTCTTTCTATCTCTAATTTCTTCTATTTTCTTTCTCTCTTCTCTTTCTCTCTCTTCTTTTCCTCTCTTTTCTTTTTCTCTCTCTTCTCTCTTTCTCTCTCTCTCTCTCTCCTCTTTCTCTCTTCTCTCTTTCTCTCTCTTCTCTATACCTTCTTTTCTTTCTCTTAAAAACAATTCAAAACTACATCGCCTCTCTGTGGATTCGACCCAACTCACCATTATTCTACACTATCACTCGTATAGTGGTAGCTTTAATGTGTTTCGGTTAATTTAAATTAAACTGGTGATCACAGTGCTCTTAACGACAAGCACTTGGTTTGCATCACTGCCTCAGCAACTCCTCTTGTTGAATAATCAAGGTTGCAACCACTGTATTCATCTTTCGGCTAAGAGCGTCTGCCACAACATTGGCCTTCCCTGGATGATACTGAATTGAAACATCATAGTCTTTTAATAACTCCAGCCATCTTCGTTGCCAAAGATTTAATTCCTTCTGGGAGAATATGTACTTCAAACTCTTATGGTCTGTAAATATCTCTGTTCTTTCACCATATAGGTAGTGACGCCAAATCTTTAAGGCGAACACTACTGTAGCCAACTCTAAATCATGAGTAGGGTAATTCCGCTCACTTGGTTTCAACTGCCTTGAAACATAGGCTATTACCCTCCCTTGCTGCATAAGTACACATCCCAGACCATTCCTGGAGGCATCACTATACACCACAAACTCTTTCCCACTTACCGGTAGGGTCAAAACTGGTGCCGTGGTTAAACGGTTTTTCAACTCTTGAAAAATTTTCTCACAATCCTCTGTCCACATAAATTTGGTGTTCTTGTGAGTTAATCGAGTTAACGGTACCGCAATTGAAGAAAAGTTCTCCACAAACCGTCAGTAATAGCCTGCCAATCCCAGGAAACTTCTTATCTCAGTAACTGTGGTTGGCCTCTCCCAAGACACCACAACCTTAATCTTTTTTGGATCAATAGAAACTCCTTTGCCACTGATCACATGTCTAAGAAAAGCAACACTTTCTAGCCAAAACTCACACTTTTTGAGTTTGGCGTAAAGTTTCTTTTCCCTAAGGACTTGCAATACTTCTCTCAACTGCTGCTCATGCTCTTCACTTCTCTTGGAATATACCAAGATATCATCGATGAATACAACCACACACCAATCTAAGAACTGTTGAAACACTCTGTTCATTAGATCCATAAATGCAGCAGGGTCATTGGTCAACCCGAATGGCATCACCAGGAATTCAAAGTGACCATACCGAGTACGAAAAGCTGTCTTTGGTATGTCCTCTTCTCTGACTCTCAATTGGTGGTACCCTAACCTCAAGTCTATCTTTGAGAAGACAGATGCCCCTTGTAGTTGGTCAAACAAATCATCGATGCGTGGAAGAGGATATTTATTCTTAATCATCACCTTGTTTATTTCTCGGTAGTCAATGCATAGTCGCATACTACCGTCCTTCTTTTTAACAAAGAGCACAGGTGCTCCCCAAGGTGATGAACTTGGACGAATAAATCTCAATTCCACTAACTCTTGCAGCTGCTCTTTTAACTCTTTAAGTTCTATTGGCGCCATGCGATATGGGACTCTTGAGATTGGACTGGTTCCCGAAATTAGATTGATCTCAAAATCAATCTCTCGTGCAGGTGGTAACCCTGGTAATTCCTCAGGAAAAATATTAGGAAATTCTCTAACTACCGGGACATCCTCCAGTTTTACTTCAACCTCACTCGTCGTCATGGCCGCCACAAAGAACCCACAACATCCTTGCCTGAGTTTCCTCAAGGCTTGCATCGCTGTGATCAAATGTGGCACTTTTCGTCGGTTTCCTTCAAATAAAACCATCTGATTTGGTATGCCAACTGTAATCTTCCGTGTCTGCGGACTAATATGTGCTACCCACTTGGTCATCCAATCCCATCCCAGAATTACATCCAGGTCTCTCATGGGCATCACTACCAAGTCAGCTGGTATCACTAGTCCTTTGATGTCCATAGGACATGCATAACATGCACTCCTCACGGAAAGACTACCTCCCATTGGTGATGTGATAATTAACTCTTCCACCAATGGCCTCGTTGGTATGTTATTCTCTTTGACAAACTCAGATGCAATAAATGACAAATCAGTACCAGTATCAAATAAAGTTCTGGCATAGATATTTTAAACCTTTACAATACCTATAATTTTATCTGCTGGTATCTGAGCTTGTCCCGGGTGCAGTGCAAAAACATTTGCTGGCTGTCTTGCCCCATGGTTTTGCACATTCTGTTGTCGCCCCACTGGTCTCCCCGCTTGCCTATTCTGATTTTGAGGTTGTTGAGGATTTGGTGCTCCAGTGGCAGTACAGAATTTTGCCGTATGCCCCGGCATTTTACACCGAAAACATACCACTCCTACTGGGCAACTCTCTGGTGAATGTCCAGTCTCTCTGCACTTGTGACAAGTGCCAAGCGGAAGGCGACACTGTCCCAGGTGGAACCGATTACATCGCTTGCACTTCTTTTTCCGCCCAATTGTCTTATAGGATCCTTTGCTTTTAGACCCTTAACTTGCTGAGGCCCTAGATATCTCCATTGGCTTTTTATTTGAAGTTTCTCCTTCAATAGATTCCCCCGATCTCTTCTTCACAAACATCTTACTGAGCTGAGCTATTATTTTCTCAGCCCACATTGCTCGATCCACTGCCTTGCCATATGTATCGCATGTCTCGGCCATCACCATGTCTCGAATGCTTTCATTGAGACCATTTTGGAACCTTCGTATTCGAGCATCGTCATCTTCCACTAGATTAGGGGCAAATCGTATCAAGGATGAGAACTTTGTTTCATAATCAGCCACAGACATCTCTTCTTGTTTTAACTCTGCAAACTCTCGAGCTTTGGTGATCCGAACAGTTGGTAGAAAAAACTTCTCATAGAAGGCATCCGAGAATCTTTGCCACGTAATTTCTTCCTTCTTGCTCTAAAAGATTCTCTTTTGTGTTTGCCACCAACGATAAGCATCTCCATCCAACTTGAATGCAGCAAATAGCACCTTCTGTCGATCCGAACATTCAAGGAACTCCAATATTTTGTTGATAGCCAGTAACCAATTCTCAGCTGTCGTGCTATCACCTTCTGAAAAAAAAGGAGGATGCTGCTGATGGAAAGCACTAGCATCCTTCCTATCTCTTTCCTCTCTAGCATGGTAGTCTCTGGAGGGCACAGTGGTGGGTTGGGATTCAGCGGTTTGCTCTTCCACCCTTGGTCGAAAACCACTAATGTGATCTTGACCATCTTCGCCAGCTCTTTCCTCTTGCCCCATCATATTTGGTTGTTTTCTCTGGCTTACAACTCGTCCTCTCTGTTGATTTGTGGTCGCACCTTGATCACAACCAACTAAAGTAGTTCCTTCTTGATAAGGATTTTCATCGATTTTATCTAATCGGGCTAAAATCCTCTCAACGAAACTTTTGAATCGAGCCTCATGCTGCGTCATACGCTCATGAATTGTTGGTCTCCTCCCAGGATTCTGGTTGGTACCAACTGTCCCTTCAGACCTTTGAGGGGACCTCGAGCCTTCGTCAAGTGTTAGAAAAACTCCTTGGTTTGCCCTCTGAGATGGTTCTCCTTGGGGTGGGTGCACTCCTTGGCTTACCTTGGAATAACTCCTACTTGGGATGTACCCGCTTCGGATATAACAACAGTTGATGGATTAACTCCCTGACCCTGCCTTTGCATTGGGTTAGGTCGTGGAGGATTCCCATGAGAGGCCATGTCTGAAAAGAAATATAACATTTAAACTCAAGAAAATATCTTAAGTTCACACATAGCCCAATAAATTATATCCATCCACATAGAAGAACAATCCATCGTAATTAAATTTTATTATTCACTGCAAGTTTATTACATCTCAGAAACTTCAAAAAGAAAATAACTCAATTTAATCTTCTCATTTCCTCCGTCCCTTCATTGGACACTCTTTTGCCCGATGCCCAGGGGCCTTGCAAATATTGCAAGCAATCTCATGAGGGCAGTCCCTTGCCTGATGTCCAGGCTGCATACATCTGAAACAAGTGTTCGATGGAAGCACACACTTTCCTCCATGCCTAAACTTGCACTTAGCGCATGGTAATAGCTTTCCCAAACTAGGCGGAACTTTCTCAGATGTAGGCTCTTTTGAGGGTATGACATGTGTCGGTTAAGGAGATGGTTGGAGGGGCACATTTGGAACAGGCATCTGTTGAGTTGGAGGACTTGGCTTTGGGATAGACGAGCTAGACCCACAATAGGTCTCATATGGTTCCTTTGGCCCCTCTTTGTCAGTTGACTTGAAATTATCATCCGACTCATCATAGGCCTTAGGCATCTTGCTCGCCATTTGCTTATACCGCTTCCTAGGAACAGGTTGCGGGATAGTTGCCTCCTTCCTCACTTGCTCCATCATCTCAGGGGAAACATCAGCAGGCCTCTTAGGAGGGGATGTTTGAGTCTCTGCAGGTTGTTTTTAAAATGCAGTCAACTTTGCCCTTAGCATGGCCAACTCTGCGTCCTGTGACATCTGTTTCTCTTGCATCTTTAACATCATGGACGCCAAGTTAGATACCACTCCTTGTAAGGCTTCAAAGTTTTGACGCATCTCTTGTCGGACAGCCTCTTGAGCTCGAAGTAGCTCGAATTTAATTGCGTCTTGTGCCAACCTCGACTCTTTTAGATCATCCCTCATCAGGTCCAACTTCTCAGCGTTGGTTGGTGACTTCTTAGCACGTGTCCGTGCTGCTCCAGGTTCACTATTAGTTGGTGTTTTCCCCTTCTCTAAATCTCTCTCAGGAAAACTCGTTCCAAATGCCATCTCTGTGCTCATGAAAATAGCGAACGTCAGTTTAATCACTATTTTCGCCATCATAGGAAAAGAGAAATTAAAATTACTCTTAACATGTTTCCAGGTTCTCTGGTTTATTCGTCTCTATGCATGGAAATTTGCTCTGATACCATCTGTAATGGCCTGAACTAAAAATCAAGGCTTTTGCCTAAATTTTCGGTCCAAGTCGTTTAAACCTCCAGGATCTTTCCACGCGATGATTAAACCGTCTCATTTAGGCAATAAGAAATAAACTTGCATTATTACATCCAAGTCCATAGAGTTATTACAAACATGCCCACTTCAATTAAATTCTTTACATCCAAGTCAAGCCACTCGATACATAGAAATAAATAAATAAAAAGATTTATTCATTAGCACGCCACCATCATCTCATTGGCCACCATCTACGGGATCATCTGAGAGTCAAAGGAAAAAAAAAGGATAAGTTCACAAGAACTTAGTAAGTAGGATTATGCCCTGCAATTAAGATCATAAGAACACATCATCTTCGCTCAATTGCTCCACTTTTATAGCCTTTAATACATCTTATGTGCCATCATCTCATCCTAGAAGTACTCAACTTAAAATTTGGGGACTACCCTAAGGATTTAAGACCTTAAATCCTTTAGGATACTCCTCTATCCTCAAAACTCAAACTTCTAGGCATCATTTGGCTAATTTAGCCCTTCCATTGAACTCAGAATGTCCAAATCCATAGGAAATGACCCCTGGATCACTCAAATCGGACCTCTAGAGCTCAATTTACATCAATTTAAAGATGGACGCACCAAACGGTGCCACGTGTCCCTCGCCGCCGGCCACTTGGGCTCGCCGCCGGTGGTCCTGCCCGACTGGGCTTCCTGGTGGCCGCGCTCTGGGCTTTACTGCATGGGCTTCTTTCTGGGTATCATCTCTGGGCTCTAAGCCATGGGTTGGCTCACTGGATCCTCCTTCTGAGGCCCATCGCAACAGTTGGGCTCGTCTGTAGCTGGGCTCAGCCCGGATCCAGCCCACTCCCTGAAGCCCGTACCATCTTCTAGAAATTTACAGATTCTCCTGCTGTCTTCTGATTTTATAAAAACTCCTTGACAGCTTATGATTTTCAGAAAAACCATTAGGCAGAATTGTAAAATACCCAAAAACTCGAAAATAGGCAGTAACATCCATTTTTTCCATCAGTCCATTTATACAAGATATATATAATAATATTTTAATATTATTTTTGTATATATATCTCCTTTAAACATCTTAAATGCATTAAAATGCATTAAAAATTCATCTCATCAATAATTTGGCTAACATATTTAATTTTAGGCCATCCAAGCATAATATAACGTACATAATTTTACTCATTAATTTATTTTACTCAAAATAAATTATAATTATGCCATTATGCTTTCCATATTGCCCAAAATTGCATTTATGTTATACATCCTCAAAATTATTGATAAATCCTCACATAATTAATTTAATGTAAATAATACATTTCTCAAATAATTATGTGGCATCCATTCCGTGTGCAATTAAGCATATAATATCTCATATCATCCCAGCATGATTAATGGCCATAAAATCACATATTAGTAAAACCACTAAATAATTATGTGATAAATCCTCATTAAATCATGCCATAATTAAAGGATAAAAAGGAAAAATCCCCCTTACCTTAAAGAAGAAAATGAAATGGATCGCTTGAACGGATTGGATCGGCCTTTTCCTTTCTCCTGCGGCAGCGTTCCTCCTCTTTGCTCTGGTATCTCCATCGAGTACCCAAGTCGTTTATTTATAGCTCGCCGGAGGATTCACCGGAGAATTTTCCGCTTGAAATCTGATTTCGATTCAAACTTGAATTTCAAGTTCACCGATCGCAATCCGATCCCAAATCCACTTCAAATTCGAATTTCAAGATCCCTGATCGCAATCCAATCTTAAATCAAATTTTAAATTCGAATTTCAAACTGGTGAGGCTCGCAGAGCCCAAAAAGGCAAAATACATCATTTATACACTCATGGGATTCGAACTCGAGACTTCATCTACCAAAGACCAACACCTTAACTACTTAAGTACCTTGGGCTGTTGAGTTAAATACTCGCGATATTTTATAACTCAACCCATCATTCTAAGTGGGCTTATTTGGGTCTAGCCCAATAACCTTCCACTTATTTGTGGCCCATTGCTTGGTCAAATGGTTAATGGTCAGGATGCCACATCAGTGGACACATCATCAGTTGAATAGTCAACTCATCATTTTTTCCCTAATTATTACAGATAGGGTAAAAAAAATTTACCCAGAGGTAAAGATAAGATAAAAATCATTATCTAATATCCTAAATAGAATAAGAGTATGACACACATGCTGGGTACCCGGAACCGACACGAATAAATACCTACCTGTGTACCAAAATATATAAATAATAATAAATGTGTATATACAAATAAATACAAAATAGCTTTTCCCTCATTTACAAATAAATTATTATTGATTTGATTCTCTTATTTATTATTTTATAAATTGTGTAGGGTTTATATTTGTAATGACGAATGATTATAATATGAATACAGATGATGATGTTAATGTAATTTTTATATAGATAATGAGGTTACAAAGAATGAGGAAATAGATGTAAACAATATCAAAATAAAAATAATCATAAACTATAAAGTCTAAAATGTAAATAAATATTTTTTAAAACAATAAAAATATTTTTTTCACATGTCGTCATTTGTTGTTATAGAAACTAATTTGAAATCGAAATCGACCGTGTGGATAATGAGTAAAATAAGGTGTATTAGAAACTGACTCTATAAACGGTTAGGGTAGGGTAGGGGTTGGGTAAACTTCTTTGAAAATAAGGTATAAGTAAGATACACGACTACCCAAACTAAACCGCTTCAAATTCCACTCCTGTCAACGTCTTCTAGCAGGGGTTATTTTGAAAAATTCCTCTTTATCCGATCGAACGACACGGGGACATTCCACCCAATCCAACGAGTGACGTTACGGTGCGACAGGCGGAAGAAGTATCGATCAGCCCATTTAAAAATTGTTGCGTATTTTATCCTAATTCGAAACAGAGAGATATTGCATGCGGTTGGCCGCACAGGGCCCCTTATGTGTCCAACCCATTTTTTATTTTTTATTTTCTCAGAAATTATGAAAAATATCAACATCTCTAAAAATTAGAAAAATACTTAAAATTATTCAAAGATGATAAAACTTTGTTTATAAATTAAATACATCTAGCTTTATATGTTCATTAAAAATAAAAAAATAGAGCTATGATCCTATGTGCTTAGGCCGCCAAATGAGAATCATTGGATTGAGCGACTTTACGCTTGACTATCAGATTAAGTCTTTTCGTTTAATTCAATTTTCGTCCCTACACGCACGGCGATGATAAAATAAAAAATTCCAAAAATCTCGGCGCAACATCTTTTTTAAGCACATCATTTCGAAATGGCCCATTTCTAGCAACGAGTAGGAATTGAAGGTGGTGCCGCAGCCGGCTTCTTTCAGGTGGGGACAAATCAAGTGACTACTTTCCTCCGTCGGTGGCTGTGAATGGGAAGAGAAAGCGAGCAGTGGATTAAGAGTCAACATATGCCGTTGTTGTTAGGGTGGATGACATTTGTAAAATAAATTTGGATTGAACGGAGTGCAATGTAAACCAGATTATGGTTTTTTTATGCCTTTCGATGATTAAGCCTCTCTTGTTAAGGCTTAAAGATGATGCATTATTTGATAGGCACGTGTAAATGTAACATGGCCAAAGGCAGTTAGGAATGGGATGAATAGGGGTATAAGAGGGGCAGCAACATCGTGTAAGGCAAGCCAGTAATATCAATCCAAATTCTTTCATTTCATTTCCTTAGTTCTTTTCCCTTCCTTCTTATCTTTGTCCCGTAAACAATCAAGAAGGTGAAGCCGATGAGTAGGGTGTTATCATTATTTTTCTTTTTCTTTTTTTCATAGCATTGAATCGAGCCCAGAAATTGTGTGATCATTTTTATAGATAAGGAATAGAGGATTTGTGATTATCCTTCATTCCCATATGTACAAGTCGAGTACAACAATTTCAATAAACAAAGTGGATAATATTTCTCAGTGAACCTTTTTTTATTTCTTGCTAAGATTTAAAATGAAAAGATTTCCAAAAACCTGCAGGAATTCCAATGATTCAAATTTCTAATTATCACCACCAAATACTAGGGGAGAGAAAAGAGAGAGACTAAGGAAACGGAGAAGAAGATTTGCAAGCAGATAGAGAGAGACTGTGGTGTCCGGTTGGTAGGTTCTCTAGCTGAACATGCATCATTGCAGATGGTTGAAGTGTTAGAATTAAACTCCTATTAAGGTGTCCTAATTAAATAAGAAGTCTTTCCAGTATATTTGAGATACGTATGCGATCCGAGTCCAAGTGAAACTACACTTCTACTAAGAGTCATGATGGGAAGGGCTCTATATATATAGAAGAGTCTAGGTCCCTCTCTCACACGTATCATCACAAATGGTTCTCATCTACTGCTAGTATTATAGGAAGAAGTGTTGACGGAGAAGACCTTGTACTCTACTCGGCCTACAGGTGGAATCTACACACACATGGATTCAGGTACGCTTCCGCATCATATGATTTCCAACATGTTGTATCAAAGCACACATTTAGATTTTGGGTATAATAGATTCCACCCGTAATATATATATTTAATGATGTTTGAAATATTCATTATTGCATTAGAATATTCATGTGATTATTATTATTATTATTATTATTATTATTGGATGCATTAATCTGAAATATGTATGAATGCACTATGCCATAATTTTTAACGATGGATTAAGACCAATTATGTCATAGGTCTCCCATTAAATAGTGTTGCTTGAAAATTATTTTTTTTACCGTGAATTTCTACTCATGTGATTTTGCCAACGCACATATGCAATATTAGTTATTGCACGCACATAATTTTAGTTGAAAATATTTTACGGTTGATCAGATTTATTATGCAATTAAATAATAAAGAAATAAAAAAATATTATGTCCAATGCCTGTTGCCATGGACGGCTGCTATACCCGATATTTGCTGTCATGCCCGATGGATTCAGCCGTGGGAGACTCAAATCATGAAAGAAACACCGGAAGATGCTGCTACAACCTGCTGGCGCTGGACGAAGCTTCGGGAAAGGAGGGCGGCGAGTGGCAGGCGGACGACGCTGGACTTACCGCTGCACTGCTGTCGCTGGTGGCCGCTGGAGACCAATGTTACTGCTGGATGCTAACGAAGCTGTAAAAGACGGCAGCGTGCTGCTGTCATGGCTGAAGCCAAAAAGAAGAATTGGAAGACACTGCTGCCGATGGAAACAACGACGGGGCCAGAGAAGACGAGCTGGACAGGGCAGGCAGACGACGGTAGTGGACCGGCGGGCATGATCAGCACAATCAAAACGGTGCTGGACAATGCCCGTTAAGATGGCACCGTCGATTTGCTGCCGTGACGAAGACATCGCTGCCGGAGAAGACACGGCGAGGAGAGCCGGAAGCTGCTAGCTGGGCAGCCGAAAGCTGGCTAGGCTGCCGGAGAAGACACGACGAGGACATCATTGTCGGAAACTCCAGCAATTATGACGTGCAGCAGCTAGGCAGCGGACGGAGGCAACAGCAGGTGCCTGCGGCGAACAGCTGGAGCAGCGGCAGTGGCAGGTGGTCAGCGGCCAGTGGGTTGGGCAGCATCTGATTGCGGCTAAGGTTTTGTTAGGGAAGAAGATAAAGGAATTTTTCATAAAAAACCCCGAATAGAAATTTGCAAATAAACCCCTAGCTATTTTTTATTACAAACTGGGTTTCCTCCTTCGTAAGCCGGGCCTGGGCTTTTTCAAGTCTGCCAACTAGGCCCAGCCCATATCCTACAAGCCCAAAACTATCTAGGCCCAAGCGGTTAGCCCATTCCAGGAAGCCCATTGCACTTGGGCAGGCCAACTTCTCATGCTCAGCTTATAGGCACATACGGGCAGCCTGTTAACAGTCCAGGCCCAAACCCAATAGCCTATTATGACAAAAAAGGACACGTAGCCCTTTATGAACTGTTCATACATAAATTAACATAATTTTTGGTCCTATTATCCAAATTGGACGATCCAATAGTTATTTTTTATGTTTTTGGACATTCTAGATCTAATGGAAGGGTCTGATTAAGCTAAATAGGTCAATAAATCTGAATTTTTGGTTATTTATGCAAATACATGCAAATTTTTTTTAATTATATGTGCAATTAATTCATGTGATCAGTTTATAAATGTCTAATTAGCAATTTATTCATGATTTATTGCTTTCTATTTAATTTTAAGCATGCAATATATATGAATAATTATATAAGTTATGATTATTAAATTTTATGGTAAGATTATATTCTATGGTATAACTGGAGGTTGGTGTTTTGGCAAGAGGTATTGAAGAAGATCACGTGGTTATTTAAATAGGTCCTTGCTATGTAGGGAGAGTCTCTCACTCCCCACTTCACTTACCTGGCTGACCAAAAAAAAAATATAAAATTTAATCACACATAATGAATTTAATAATCATTATTATTGAATTATTCATATATATTATACTCTATAATTTATATTAATAATTTTGATTATGTATTTTTAGTTGCTCCAAAGGGTCTAAAATATATTTTCAAAATAATTAAATAATGGACAGAAAATATTATTGTTTATTTTCTCTCATAATGAAACTTGCGATTCATTGTTATTTTGCAATTTATGTTTAATAAATATTGTTCATCTTTATGTCTTTTGTTACCCTGAAGGGTCTAAAATGTTTAGTTAATCAAATTTATTAAACAAAGAGTGAATAACATGATTTTTCTCTCATCATAGAAATTGCATTATTAAAGAATATTATATTATAGTTCTACCCTAAGGTAGCTATAATTTAATATTTATTAATAATTAACTAGAACTGCATAGACGTGGAAAATTTTCTACCCGAAGGTGGGAATTTCTTGACTTTGTGTATTCATAATTAATTATTGAATATTATTGTTTATCATAGCTTTATTGAATATAATCGTGCGTTATTGCTTGTATGATTAATTTTAAAATTTTAGCTATGATTAATTATTGTTAATGAAATTGTTACATAATAGTTTATCTGAATCATAATGGTGACGTGAGCTTAATTGTTTTTGTTACAATTATGGCTCCTGTTCCTCAATCTCATCTGTCTAATATCCCGACACTGAATAGATCAAATTATTCTGATTGACATGAGCAATTACTTATTACCTTAGGATGCTTGGACCTAGATTTAGCCCTTCGTGTTACAAAACCTAAGGACTTAATGCCTGAAAGTACTGATAATCGAAATATTCAATTTGATAAATGGGAGCGTTCCAACAGATTGTCTCTTATGATTATAAAGAATACAATAGAAAGGAACATCAGGGACTCTATTTCTGATCCTAATGATGAAAGTGCCAAAACTTATCTTGACTCAATTAAGAAAAACTTTAGTGGGTCAGATAAAGCATTGGCTGAAATGCTCACTAATAAATTGACTTCAATGAAATATGATGGCATTTGTGGAGTGCGAAAGCACATAATAAAAATATCAAATATAGCTAGGAAACTTAATGAACTAGGGATGAAAATTTCTAATTCTTTCATAGTTATATTTGTCTTAAACTCTCTTCCATCTCAACTTTCACAATTCAAAATCTCCTATAACACACAAAAGGAGAAATGAACTTTAAATGAATTAATATCCATATGTGTACAAGAGGAAGAGAGATTAAAGCAGGATGGAACAATGACTATATATTTCACATCGACTTTTAAGCAGTACAAGTCAAAGAAAGAAAAAGGAAAGAATAAATTCCCATTAAAGAAAGGTTCAGAGGGTGAATCGAAAAAGTACGCTGAGAAGTGTCATTTCTTTAAAAAAAAGGATATTTTAAGAAAGATTGTCTCAAGAGGAAGAGTTGGTTCGAAAAGAAAGGTAACAATTACGTACATGTTTCCCTTAAAACCAATTTCATAAATGTATCTTCTAATTTATGGTATATTGACTCTGGTGCTACTATCCATGTTTCAAACTCTTTACAGGCATTCCATTCAACCTACAACCTAAAACCGTATGAATCATCAATCTTAATGGGCAATCTGACCAAGTCCAAAGTCAAAGCAGTAGAAAATTACAGGTTTTTCCTTGACACGGGACAATTTTTAGAACTGCATAATGTTTTCTATGTTCCGTCCATTTATAGAAATCTAATTTCTTTGCCAAAACTTAATGTAATGGGTTATTCTTTCAGTTTTGCAAACTCAAAATTTTTTTTATTTAAAGGTTCTATTGTAGTTGGAACTGGAACATTGCTTAATATAAAATAAGTGCAGATTGCTCATTTATTAAATGTTCATCTACCTTAAATGTATGTGCTGGTGCTAAACGTGGTATGATTGATGAAAATTCTTCCATGTTGTGGCATAAAAGATTGGGTCACATATTGAAAGAAAGGATGCTAAGATTTGTAAAAGATGGGGTATTACCTACTCTAGATTTTACTATTTTAGCATATGTATTGATTGCATTAAAGAAAAACAAACAAAAATCCAGAAAAAGAATGCCACAAGAAGTAATAAACTTTTAGAATTGATCCACACCGATATTTGTGGTCCATTCTCATCATGTATTGGAAGTGAAATACTTTATCACGTTTATTGATGATTTCTCACATTATGATTTTATTTTCCTATTACACCAAAACTCTGATTCTTTAAATATTTTAAAATATTCAAAGAATTAGTAGAAAAGAAATTGGATAGGAAAATTAAAGTTATGAGATCTGATAGGAGCGGTGAATATTATGGTAAATACGGTCAATTATGTCGAATCTCTGGTCCATTTGCGAAATTTCTAAAAGAAAATAGTATTGAACCTCAATATACGATGTCTAGAACTTCCCAAAAAAATGGTATTGCTAAAAGGAAAAATCATACTCTCATGGATATGGTGAGAAGTATGATTAGCAACTCATCCTTACCCTTATTCTTGTAGAGTGAAGCCTTGAAAACTGCTATGTATATCCTCAATAGAATTTCCAATAAAGTTATTCCTAAAACTCCATTTGGGTTATGGTTAAGCAGGAAACCCAGTTTGAGGCATATGCATATTTGGGGTTGTCAAGCAGAAGTAAGGATACTTAACCCACAAGAAAAGAAATTGGACCCAAGGATTATTAGTTGTTTCTTTATTGGATATCCAGAATGGTCTAAAAGGTATAGATTTTACAGTCCATCTAATACTATGATCATTGAGACTGGAACAACTCGATTCATTGAGAATGGCAAAAATAGTGGGAGCACTGTTGGAAACATGAGGAAAACTAGCTAAATCTATGTTTTGATGATTAACAAATCAATTTGAGAAAGTCTTGGCTACTAACAAGTTTGTGAAATGTCTTAAAGAATATACATTTGAAGAAAATCAAGTTGGAAGGCCAAGTCGTTCCCCAAGTCGACTCCAAGATCGACTTCAAACATGCAGAACTGTCCAGAGTTGAAAACGGAAGAAGGGAAGGTGAAGTCGCAGGCCAAGTCGACTCCACCTGCGACTTGGGTAGCCAAGTCGCAAACGAAGTCGACCTCACCATCGACTTCAGTCGAGCAAATCCTTCCAGAGTTGAATTCGAAACAGCAGAATGCCGAAGTCGCACCCCAAGTCGACTCCACGTGCGACTTGAGGTGAAGTCGCAGCCGAAGTCGACTCAGACATCGACTTCGCTCAGGCAGACGGAAAACTTCAAATGACAAGTTCTGGATTACTTGATTTCAAGCCAAACTAAATGAAGATGAAGATCAAGGCAAACATAGATACTCAAGCTGAAACATTTGAAGACAAATCCAAGTACAAGCAATAAGCATAAACTCAATCATTCAAATCAAGAAGATATCTAAGATTACATGAGTCAAGATTCAAGATGAATCAAAGTCAAGATTTTCAAGATTCACAAACGTTCAAAAACATCATGACAGTGAAGTCGCAAGGCCAAGTCGACCCCATCTGAGACTTGAGTGAAGTCGCAAAGCCAAGTCGACTTCATGATCGACTTCAAGTGGGCGAAACCTTCCAGCGTTGAAACTGAAGACCGAAGTTCGCGAAGTCGCACCCGAAGTCGACTTCATCTGCGACTTGGGTGAAGTCGCACCCGAAGTCGACTCCACCTGCGACTTGGGTCGCAACGGTCGGAATTAATTCGAACGTTGGCGCATTAAATGCGCGCCACCTACCTTCTAACGTTCGGATTCCCTCCAAAATTAGAAAAGGGAGTTAATGTGGACGAGGGAAGAAGCTGAAAAACATTAAGTGAGCATAACTCCTATCCACAAGAGCATTAAAGTGATCAAGTCAATCAAGAGAGGAAGAACTACACTTCAAATTGCAAGAGCTTTATTTCAGAATCATCAAAGCCACTACAACAAGTTCTTCTCTGCGCCAAAACTGCTACTACACAACTGTAAAGTGTAGATTTCTTTGTTTCATTTATTTGTAATTGAACTTGATCTAGTTTGAGGAACTAGGATCAAGTGTATGCTAAGTAGTGTGTGATTGGAGTGAGACTCATCACCTACTTGAGCAGTGAGTTATATGCCCCCTAGAGCTAGAATCTAGAAGAGAGCAAGAGGCTCTAATTGTATTCGTGGAATGCAATAGTGGTACCCAAGTCACAAGGAGTGTGAGCTTGGAAGAGTGGAGTAGGGAAGTTGCCCGAACCACTATAAAAACTCTTGTCTACTTGCTTTTATTTCTGCTCTCTTTATTACTTTGCTTTCCATTCAGTTTCTTCATTCAAGGGGATTAATTCTACAAGGGGTTAAGTTTTTAAGTTACTAAAGAAATTTTTAAGAACCCAATTCACCCCTCCCCTCTTGGGTTTTGCCATCTATTCGGAACCCAACAAGCACAACTCCACGAAATGTGGAATATGAAGAGATCAGGGATCTTTCTTCTAGTCCATCATTAATAGATGCAAGAACTGAGATTGTTGAACATAACATGATAGATCAACAATCAGAAATTGCTGTGCAACCCACGGAAGAGACTAACAATGAATTGATCTCAATTCCAAATGACATTCATCAATATGATAATGTAGAACATATTAATGAGCCAAGGTCTGCTAGAATTAGGAGACCTGCTATTTCGAATGACTATATTATATATTTAGAAAAATGTATTGACGATCCTTGTATTGAAAATGATCCATTGATATTGAAAGAAACCATTAATAGTGAGAAGTCTGAATTATGGATCAATACTATGAAAGATGAATTGGAATCCATGTTTCAAAATAAAGTTTGGGATATTGTTATGTTGCCTAAAGGGAGCAAATCTGTTGGTTGTAAATGGATATTCAAAACTAAACGAGACCCTAAGGATAATGTAGAAAGATATAAGGTTAGACTTGTTTCCAAAGGATTCACACAAATAGAAAGCATTGATTATAAGGAGACATTTTCATTAGTCTTCAGAAAAGACTCATTCAGAATTATTATGGCTTTAGTGGCTTACTTTGACTTAGAGTTACACCAAATGGATGTAAAGACGGCATTCCTAAATGGAGATTTAGAAGAAGAGGTGTACATGATGCAATCTGAAGGATTTGAAAAGGAAGGAAAGGACACATTAGTATGCAAATTAAAGAAATCTATATATGGACTTAAACAACCTTTCCGACAGTGGTATTTAAAGTTAAACAAAGTTATCACTTTCTTTGGATTTACAAAAAACATTGGTGACCAATGTATATATCTGAAGTTGAGTGGGAGCAAGTTTATATTTCTGATTCTATATGTAAATGATATTTTGTTGCTACTAATGATTTAGATCTTTTACATAACACTAAAAATTTTCTTTCTGAACATTTTGATATGAAAGATATGAGCGAGGCATCATGTGTCATAGGAATTGAGGTCCATTGAAATAGGCATAAAAGACTTTTAGGATTATCACAATGGGCGTATATCAATAAAATTTTAGAAAGATTTCAAATGTCCAATTACTTATCATGTGAAGTGTCAATCTTTAAGGGTCAAAAATATGGTCTGCATCAGTGCCCATAGAATGAGATTGAGAAACAGGAAATGAGGTTCATCCCATATACTTCTGCTCTTGGGAGCATGATGTATGTGCAAGTTTGCACACGTCCTGACATCAGTTATGCAATGGGATTACTTGGAAGATATTAAAGCAATCCAGGAATAGAACATTGAAAAATAGTAAAGACAGTGATGAGATATCTCCAAGGGACTAAAGATTATGAGCTCACATATGCAAAAACTGATCAATTAGAAGTGATTGATTATACAGATTCAAATTATGCTGGTTGTATAAACAGCAGAAGATCCATATCAGGCTATATTTTCTTATTAGCCGGTGGAATAGTTTCATGAAAAAATAGGAGATAAAATCGTGTAGTTGCCTCTACTATGGAAGCTGAATTTGTTGGCTGTCATGAAGCATCCTCACATGCACTATATTTAAGGAAATTTATCTGAGAGCTTAAAATTATGGATTCTATCTCTAGGCCTCTGAGAATCAGTTGTGACAATTCATCATCGATCAGCTTCTCCAATTATAGAAGAATTACTGGCGCTAACAAGCATATTGATGCTAAGTTTATGTTAGTACAAGAAAAGATTAATGATCATCTGATATCGATTAGTTTTGTTAGTACTGCTGACATGATTGCTGATCCCATGACTAAGGCTCTGACACCTAAGGTTTTCTCTAGACATATAAGAAATATAGGTCTTATTATGTGGGATAATTATTGATGTAATCAATACATTTTGAGATCTCATGTTGGATGATTATTTCTCTTTTGTTTCATTATGGTATTTTGTTAACAGTTTTATGTGATTTGGAAACAAAAGATTTTATCTTTTTGATATTAATGTGGGATATTAAAATCACATAATTGTAAATCTGCAATTAAGAACTTAGTTAAGTAAGTTTATTAATATCGTGGTGCATGGAAGGAAGTATGTTATATATTGCATATAACCGCCATGATCCGTATTGATAAATTTTTCTTAACCTAAGTATTAAAGTTGGATTGCGTATGTAATGACTGGGCATATTTTTTTAAATGATTGCACTCGTCCAGTAATTTTTCAAATGTTAAATCCAAGGATTGTATTTTAAATTTAATTTTTCTTTTCTTTCTTAATTTTATTCTAATTAGGCCAAGTGAGAGAATGTTAGAATTAAACTCCTATAAAGGTGTCCTAATTAAATAAGAAATCTTTGGATTTAAAGATAACCCAGTGTATCTGAGATACATATGCAATCTGAGTCTGAGCGGAACTACACTTCTACTAAGAGTCGTGATGGGAAGGGCTCTCTATATATAAAGGAGTCTAGGTCCCTCTCTCACACGTATCATCACAAGTAGTTTCCATCTATTGCTAGTATTATAGGGAGAAGTGTTGACGGAGAAGACCTCGTACTCTACTCGGTCTATAGGTGGAATCCACACACACATGGATTCAGGTACGCTTTCGCATCACATGATTTCCAGCATGAAGTGGATGAAGAAGGGCAGGATGAAGATGCCTAAGTGGGGATCAAAGCCGAAGGTGGAAGAGATGGGTAGGAGCAGCAGTTTAAGGTTGCTTAAATTGTAGGAGAAAAAAGGATCCTAGTGATTGGGAGAGACAAGAGGGGGAGAACCATCTGCATCAGCTACAACTACTGTGTCGGGGCCAAGGCTCGAAAATAGAAAAGGGAAAAAATTAAGGAAAGTAGAAAAATGCAAACTAAAATAGTTAGGTCTCTTTATGTGTGTTGCAAATGTTATTTTTCTTAAGATATAGTACTGTAACTGCTGTTTAGGGTAGTATCAACTTTTCCCCCAGAGTACAAAAAGAAAATCCAATCTAAAACGGAAAACAATCTACTTTCTGGATGTCAAACACTTGATGATACAAGGAGTAGTCTTTGAATGGAGTTAACAAAGGCACGAAATAATTTATAGAGAAGGATGATGAACAATCGTTCACGGCTGAGTAGTGGAGATTTGTAAACGAAGACTAAAAGTCCATTTATAAGACTGAATCACACATGCGAAATCCACAAGCCACTTACTATGTACATGTTCAAAGCAACGTTCTATTTCCAACATTCCACGACGCCTGTCATTCATGCTCCATGAAACACATCAAAATTCAGATACCGAAAAAACATTAAAAGCCAAAAAAATCGTACTCGCATGACCCCTTATCAATGTGTTTATCATGAAAGGATGACTTCTAATATTTGAAAATTGAGGTGGGTGTCGGTGAAAACGTGATGCGTACTAAGTGTTTGTCGTTAAGAACACTATGATCACCAGTTTAATTAAAATTAACCGAAACACATTAAAACTACCATTATGCGGGTGGTAGTGTAGAATAACAGTGAGTCGGGTCGAATCCACAGAGAGGCGATGTAGTTTTGAATTGTTTTAAAGAAAAATAGAAGAGAGAGGTGAGAGAGGGTATAGAGAGGAGAGAGAAAGAGATTAAAGAGAGAAAGAAGAAGAAATTAGAGAGAGAGAAAGGGGAATGGAGAGATAAGAAAGAGGAGAGAGAAAGAGAGGTTAGAGAGAGAAGGAAAGAGAAAAGAGAAGAAATTAAAGAGAGAAAAGATTAGAAGAGTTGGAAAGTAAGGGAGACAAGAAGCTAAAATAAAAGAAATTATAATTAACTAATAACTTAATTAAAGCTATTCTAGGAAAGCAATAAAAGTTATAAAATTCAACTATGAAAGCTCGAAAGAGAATTACATTAAATTTAATCTAAAAATTACAAAGCAGAAAATAAAGCAGTAAATCTAATCTAAGAATTAAAACTACAAATTAAAAATTAACAACTAAGAAGCACTACAAACCATAAAGCAACAAAATAAAATTTACATCACTTAAATATGAAGAGCGAATCTCCACTTTATGAGAATTTTATTGCTTGGCCCCACCTCCTTGCTAGGGGTACCACAAGATGGGTCCCACCCAAGGGAGAGAGAAGGTGTGTTTGGTGATGTGGTGCGGCAAGAGGGATCCTCCTTTTATAGTTGTGCGAGGGACCCTTTTAACTAACTTGAATTCGATGTGGGATTCCTATGAAATGCCCCTTTTTGCATAGCTACTCTTGCCCGTTTTTGACTGGAGAGGTGCTTGCTGTCGAAAATCCAATTGATGCAAGGGCAAGGACATGGCTGGTGTGAGCTGTTTGGAGGACAACCATCTTCGTTCCTTTGGGGCAGTGGACTTCTGCAATATAGGCAGGCATCCATTTGGTCGCCGTCTGATTGGGTGGATGACGGAGGCTGGGTTTCTAAAATGGGGATGCTGGATGGTTGCTTGCAATGGAGAAGATAGTGCTGAATCAATCAGGCTGCTCGTTCTCCGCTCGTCGATCCAATTACAAGTTGCTGAAATGAACATGCGGTGGGTTTAATGGCTATTGACGGTGATTAGCTGCTTGAGAATTTTCGGTGATGAACTTGATGATGAAGTGCGGCCATTTTGGGAAGATTTTGCTGTCTAGAGAAGGAATGGGATTTGGGCGAGTTTCTTGGCTAGCTTAGAGAAGAGGTTGACGAACGATGGATAGGTTGTAGTGGAGATGAAGAAAACAGCAGCCATGGCTATCTTCGAATTGGGGAGAACGGTGGAGAGATGGATTGCTGTTTTGGTTGATTGGATTTCGGGCAGACCGAAATTTTTGGTTCATGGCTAGCAGAAATTGAGTTTGGGCGATCAATCAATTTTTGCTTTTGGGCTGCTAGTTTTTCGGTGGGCTGCAAATGGGTGGTCGCAATTTGATTTGAAGATGGTATGGGTGGCTGCAATATTGGTTTTTCGGAGTTTGGGGATGGGTTTTCTATTGCCGGAAATGTGCTAGCAATCTGAACTCCAGGCTTTCCAAGAGTTCTCTTAGCCATTAACACCAATGAGACACCTCTAGAATCCAGCTCGCACATCGTGTTTACATTTACTGCGCCTACCATGGTGCCAGCAACGAGAAAGATGGCACTAGTGAGGCTTCCTGCTTCAACGAAGTTGCTGCCTAAAGGGCCATCGATTTTAGCGCTTGGTCTGATAGCTTGGAGGCGTTCGGTTTTGCTGTCTAGCGTGGCTAAATGCTTGGACGGCCAGTTTCGGTTTTCATGGGTAGCAGCTGCCAATATTGTTGGGATGATGGTCATCTAGTCGTTGAAATTGGGAATAGAAGATGGTGTGATCGTTTGGGTTTGATTGCAGCTGGTCTGCTGTAGTTGCTGCCATGGCTGCCGTTTGTTTACTTGGGTTGTGCAGACGGTTGGGATTTAGGAAGATGGCGAGCTGCCGAAATGGAGGCTTGCGAATTGGGGATGGTGAAGTACCATACCGATGCTCCGACAGTCCACGCTTACTCGCATATATGCGACAAAAAAATGAAAATGAAAATATTACCCAAATAATTTCGACATGCTACAGATATTTCATAATTTTCATTTTGGAACCTTTAATATTAATTTATATAATTTTATTTTAAGATTACATAATAGTCCACTTCAACCCATATTTTATAATTATATATATTTTACCCTGTTTAATCATTCTATAAATTTGTCCGAATTATATTGATATATTGATGCATATAAATTTTTAGAGGATTGAGTCATACTTTTATATTTTCAAGAATGCTGCAAAATGACTCGTTTTATAGCAAAATTAAAGATTTTACGAAAAATGTAATTTTTCATGAAATTTCACTTAAAACATGTATTTAATTAACATTTTAATATTTAATAGCTTGAATTTAATATGAAAATAAATGAAAATTTTTAGACTTATCAAAACATTTTCATCTAAGGGTGGAATGCAAATGGTGCAGTTTGGTCTTTTTACACACTGTGAGTACATTTAAGGATAAAGTGTATGGGTTAGTGAAATAGCGTATGGTAGATTATGGTGCATTTTTTTAATCGAACGTCATACGCTTTTAATAAAATGATAGTGATAATGAACGATCTGAGACATCTAATGTGTAATATAATCATCGTAAATAATAATAGGTAATGTATTCCAAAATTTTGGAACAACAAATTCTATTTATAAAAAATATAACTGAATGAACGAAATAATTTAACTTATTCTACAGATTTTACAAATTTTATAGATTTTACAAATTTCATAGATTTTACAATTTATATGAAATTCTTGAGGATGATGAGTTGTATAAGTTATTTATCTTCATTTTTCCTGTAAAATTTATTTTACAGGTTATTCAAGTATAGCAAAAATGTGCAGACATAATTGACAGTTTTTGGATATTTTACGAATTTTATAGAATATATTATTTTGTTATGCAGCTGTTTAATGATATGGACAAGTTATACAGTTTTGACACCTTAGATAAGATTGATAATATTTTATTTTCACAAAATTTATAGGCAATACGGATTTTACAATAATGCTAGAAAATCATGAACTTAAATCTACATGTTTTATGATGTTCATAGATTACTCAAATTCTAATAACCTGGTCTAATGGATTTTACAAATTATTTATATAATCTATATTGAACGTATTATCGATAGGTGTAATATGAAAATTATAAAAAGTATTAAGTAATAAATTTCAAAAACTTATTAAAATTTTATTAAATCCTTAGAACATATAATCTAATTAATATATTCTTAGAACGTATAAACTCTATACACTATATTGTTTTAGATTATACTCCTATAGTTTATTTTTAAAAATGATATTTTTAATAATGATAAAGCCTATTTTACAAAAAATTCAATATTATTTGTCACAAAACAATTCAATAATGATAATTAATTTTAAATTCACAAAAAATATGGCAAAGATGAAAGTGGATTTTATAAAACACTTATAATAAATCTATTAATTAAGAAGAGTGAGTTTATGCGGTGAAATGCATGAGGCAACCATAAATTGTTGTCCAGTCATCCCCTGCTTTTATTTTTATTTTTCAATATGGTTGGTCTCAAAATTTCTAAGCACCAAATACGACCCAAAATAATTATAATCAAGAAAAATAGTGTAATGTTCACACGAGAATATTATTTGACGGGAAATTTAGACTATTTATCTTAAATGTAACTATATTTTTAACAAGGTGGTATCAAAATTTTTAAGCATTGAATACATTAATTCCACAAATTTTATTTGGCAACCTAGATGATTGACCTTAAAATAATTATAATTGACAAGAAAATAGTGTAATTTGCATGTGAGAATATTATTTTATATGTGATTTAGATTATGTCGGTAAAGTAATTCTATTTTTTAACAAGGGAAGTATTGAAATTATTAAATACCAAATAAATTACTTGCATAAATTTATTCTGCACCTCATTTCGTTGACATGCAACTGACTTTAATCCAAAAGAAATATATTGTACTATTTACATGAGAACATTATTTAACAAGAAATTTTAATTATTTTCCATAAAAATAATTTTACTTTCAATAGTAGTGGTATCAAATTATTAAGTATCAAATGAATTAATTACACAAATTTTAGCCCACACATATATTGTTTCCTCAAAAATAAATATAATCAAATTTGTATAATAATAATAATGCGAGAGGATTAATTTGTGTGAATTTTACTAATTCATCCATCATGTGAGAATATTAATTAATGGATAATATTAATTATTTTGTTACAGAAATAATGTTATTCTTAACAAGGGTGGTACTAAAATTATTAAGCACTGAAAATCATAATTTCACAAATTTTATTCAACCTTCCATTGATCCAAATTAATAACATCCAAAACAATTTGCATCGCATACGTAACAAGCTTAAAAGGGTAATATCATCACTAGGTCTTTTACAATTCTTTCTTCCAAGAATAATACTTCACTTAATTTATTTTTTTAGTGTCTAATCTTATTTTAGCTATTAGTCTAAATTGCCTTGTGTATATTGTTTCATTTGGATTCCCCCTTTGTCCCTTAATTGATTTCTTATGAACTTTTTGATATACTTGCAACTTGGTATATTTATTGTGAGAAACTACATGCGAGCTTCATCTTCTAGCCATTGATGAGTTTAATTTGCTACTAAAAATACATGAACCCACTTTAATAAGCTTTTGCAAATTTTTTAAAATTTACTGTTTCATCTAAATGCAATTTCGAGTGTCTAACACACTAGTGCATGATAAATCAAATCTTTTTTGAATTTTAACAATTCAAAAAGATTCATTTAGTTAAGGCAAAAATATTTTAAAAATTTTATATAAGCTTACTTAGGTGGAATCTCAATAAAAAATTTTAAAATAATTAAAGAGCACGACTCACATGACAACCACATTTTTGTACCAAATCACTTTCTTTTTAGTAATCATCATGGACTCCAGATATATTTCTAAAATTTTTCGTACAAAAAATGCAACCGAAATCATCATCACTTGATCTACAAAAATTAAAGAAGAAGAAGTGTTTTTTCAAAAAAAAAGGAAGAAGAAGAAGTGATAAATATCGCATGCAAATAGTAAAGAACTCTAATATAATTGACAAAGAATGTAAACTAAATAGTTTAAAAAGTGCTGCACTAAAACAAAAATATAAATCAAGTTAAAAGAGATTAACATAATGAAATTTTGCATGCACTTCAAAAAATATCATTATATCGAAAGACAGAAAGCGATATATTTTACATTTTTATTGCCCCATTTAAAAAGTTAACTAAGGTGCAATAATTTTTTTAAAAAAATACAGTTCCTTCAGAAACTAAAAAAATAATATAGTATCATTCAGATGTCAACTAAATATACAACATAATTCCAATCTTTCTCTTCAAACAATTATGATAGAAGTTGTCACATAATCCAACTTTAAATTTCTTTAACCAACGTCCACGTTTAACCTGCATCAAAAAAATTATTTTAGAAATAGAATTGATTATTTAAATTTGTTAAAAAGATCAATGAAAATTAAAATATGCGTTGGATTTAATATAAGATTTTGACTAATTTTCTGAAAATTTTGAGATATCGAAGAGAAAATTTACAGGAGTGCAGTAATTACAATAAATAGATTCAAATGACTGAGATGAACCCCTCCTGCAGATTTTCAATGCGACTTGGAGCCTTTTCTTTTAAATGAAACTTCTACACCTTCTGTCAAAAAAAAGAAAGAAAATGAGATCTGCGGCCGAAAAAAGAAGATGCGTGGAAAAAGACAACCCACTTTGAGAGGATCCCTCCTCCACAAGCTAGCATAGTTCTTCCTTAATATCGCACTCATCAAATTTGAAAAACCTATGCAAGCATGAATAGTTTCTATAATACAAAATTTAGCACCATCTTGCCTCGTTGTAAGATTTCTACACTGTAATTAGGTCATTAATTATTGAATGATTTCAACATCAATTTTTTGTACAGTAGGGGTGCAAATAGAGTGGTGTTGAACCTCTATGCAACTAACAAAAGTCAGCAAGGAATTTTGGGAGACTAAGGTGGGTTATGGATGAAACTCGGCTTGCGTTAAACTAAAATCAACCCAAACAGCCTAAGTTTTAATAATCCAAAATTTTATAAAATATACATTATGGGCATCATAGCTTGACAAAATGAGAAAGAGGGATCATCACTCACAAGCAATTATCATATTTTCTTTCCAAAGTCACCACTGATTGCAAATATCTTGTGAAGGAGAAGGTAGAGACTATACGAAATTTAAACCTTTGCTTCAAGTAGTGTGCTTAGACCACAATCGTTCCTTTCATCCAATAGGCCACCGTCCATCATATTTCGGGCTTCCTCCTAATTAGAATAAGCCTGACAAGAAGCTTCTGATCCAGAACTGATTTGCAATTTTCCATTGTCTGCATATTTGTAAGAACACTCAATCTAAGACTCATGAAACACAAGCCCTAACAAACCTTTCAAAATTATGAATAGAATTGCATGAAGGTGCACATCAAACTTCAGATTAATCCTAAGTAGATACACAGCATAGCATTCATAACATTCATCCAAAATAAAACATATCAAGCAAGAACAAATTTTTAATGAAGATGCAGTCAACACACCCACCTACACTCAAGTACTTTTCAGGGAAAAAAATTATTAATGAACCAGTCAATATGACTAGACTGATGTGCTATCCTAACTTGTAAGTAATATTAAATAAAACAGAATGAAAAGAGTTGAATGATAGTACCTGGGATTTTGTTAACAGAACACTATCATGTGAAAATTTACATTTCTCACCTTGTAAATCAACTAAAAATGTTAAGACTACAACTAAAAGTGTAAAGAATGAATGCAAAGATAAACAGTCTGACAAAGAACAGCAACAATGCATTTTTCTCAACTGAAAACATAGTTTATGATTGTAAAGAATGATGTAACAAGAGCTAGTTAGATGATCCCACATTGGTTATGGAACTATTAAGATAGGAACTTCCAAGAGATGTTATTAGAGGCATTGAACCAGGTGCCTCGTAACAAGTTTTTGCTATTATTATTCAGATGTTGAAAGCTCAATGTGAATTCAAAAATCCAAAAAGATAATCCAACCTTAAAGGGCTAGAGTAGTGGAGAGAGTTCCAATCAAGGCCGACACTAAACCAACAAAATAGAAATTTTAAGCGCACTCAAAATTTTAGCAACAACATTCATTCCATATATTATATGCACGTTTTACCCTATTGCAAATATTTTATCCCATGAAGTATCACTAACATTACAATTTGATAATTATCCTAGAAAAATCCTTTTTAGTTTTTTCATATGTAGTAGTCAAATATGCCTCCACATTCTCCACCTATCTCAAGGAAATAAATTAATTCATTAAGTGTAGTATATTATCATGAGATCTATGCTTAGTTTGCATTAAATAAGTGAATTAGAAGTCAAGATTTCAAAATAGCAACTTATAACAAAGTTGACAGTCTGTAAATCTCGTAGAGCTGAATCATAATGGGCAGATTTGAATTAAGTTGTGAATTCATAGAATTGAATTAATTAATGCAATCTAGTAACTCTCACAAGCTATGTTTATCAAATGGATGTGTTGGTTGCAAAGATTGGTGAGAAATACTAAAATTTCAAATGCTTAATTTTTGTCATTTTTCAAACTAGCTAGGCGAAGTTACTATTTTTATATTCTTTTTCCACTTTGATGCTTCACTCACATCACATTCCACCAAAGAAACAGGTTGAAAGGTTATATTTTATTTAAGTACAAGTATTTTCAGTTTGGGACATCAGATTCATTTTACAAAAGAAAGTTGCTGTTTTGAGTTTTCTTGATTAGGTATATTATTCGCCAGCAGATTTGTATGCTAAAACTTCATTCGTACTTCAATCTTCATGATCAACATGTTGGAGTAATGAATTCTACATATGCACATGCAAAATTTATAAGCATTGTTATAATTATAAACCTATAAAGTTTGTGGGCTTTTGATTTGATTCATAAAAATACTTGTTGTGAACTTCAGTAGGTTTGTCTAACTTGATTTTATTGATAGTGCAAACAATGTCAATGCTGCCATGTTGTCTCTTTTAGTACAACTCTAGGGAAAAACCACTTAAAACCTGAGTTTTTAAATGACCCCATGCTGTTAGTGAACTTTTTTTAATGAAACATGTTGTTAGTGACTTGTGAGCAGACAAAATTTAGCATCATAAACAAGTAATGCAAATGGGGATAATATTGCATCATTTAAGATAACTGAGTTCACCAAGTACAAATCTTTAAGTGAAGAAGAGGAAGGCCAAAAAGAAAATGCTAAAATGTTATTATAAAATTAAATGAAATGACTTGGCATACTGAAGGTCTACTCCAAATTTGATACAAATGGCATAATAGGATTTGTTACACTTTAAAGAAAAATAGATTATGATAATTCTGATGATAATAAAGATGTGATCATCATATTAAGCTACAAGATTTTATTGGCTATGTTTCATTGATTCTTTAGAGACTATAGGAACATTTTTATGCATAATCTTTTTTTACTAATAAAAGGTAACTACTTTCGCAAACACAAGTGTATACATGAAAATTTTCAATTATTGAATATAAGTAAAATGAGTCAAAGAAGAAATAGGATTCAATGGTTTCAATTATTGATTTTTTTCAATGATTTAGCGAAAGAAATCAACTGGACATACATAACCAACACGTCCTTCTTTCTCTCCAAATGTTTGCATCAGCAGCATCCTCACTATGCAAAGATCACAGATCCATAGGTTCCAAATTAGAAAAACTACTAAACAGGGGGATGAAAAATGCAAAACCCATAGGAATATCACAGTAGCTGGGAAGAAAGAAGACTAATGATACAAAAACCTAGAGAAGCTGTGACTCCCACCCACGAGGAGACATCTTTGACATTTCAATCCTAGCAAAATCATCTCTCTACCCATCCACACTACTGGCTCAAACGGTGACTAACACCCCATCTTCTGTCCATTAAATCACATTTGTAGCTTGAATGGCTAATGATCGAGGACAAAAGCTAATGGTAGGTATCTATCAGAAATAAACACCACCCAATCAACCAAGAAATAAAAACAGAACAGATTTAAATGGAGAATCAAAGAAATTCAAAAACCTAAAATTTTCTAGCTCACCTTCGTCGATAGTGAGATCTGGCAACTTTTCTGCACTGTTCCTCTTGTCCAACCATAGGTATGACGGCGAACAACATTAGTAGCCGTAGGGGTCGGTGTCCGGCAATGTCTCTTGTGATTCCTGCTCGTTTCTTCTCTATACCTCTTCTGCTCAAACTCGGTGTCTCTCTTTCTCTCTCTTGCCAAAAGCCACAACATATATAGGAAGCTTCCTTCAGAAGCAAATGACCAGCAATCAGCCCTTGTGTACACACGTGTATATTTTGCACGCATTCCAATTTTGTCCCAATACATCTTAACCGCAAGTTTGAAATGGACAGTAGATACGACATTTTCACGTTCAACCTATCGTGAAAACATTTACATAGAAACCATTCTCAATATGCTAGGTTGGTTATTCCTTACATGCCTAGGTATTGTAGAACTTATGTGCCTCTTCAACAGTTGAGAATTCCTGACCGACAGTTGGCTTGAGTTCAAATGGCACATTTGGAATAAATCTGGTTTCGCTAGAATGTTCGGCATCAGTCTCGTGCCTCCATCCAATTGATAATTACACCCCACATTTTCTTAGTTAGCCATGCTAGAAACAAGTACTATTTGAAAGTCCCTAAAGTAAGCAATCAAAGCAAGCTAGATTTCTTAAGTTGTTTCACCAAATCACTATCCAAATATCCAGGGGTGGACACCCTTTTGAAACACTTGAAAAAAGGTTAAATTTTCCTTATATTCATCTAGAATAGAGAAGAAAATAATTGAAAGCAACAAAGCATTAAAAAGATAAAAAGTACACATCATTAAAAATATAGTTAATAAAGAGAAAAGACCAACAAATGAAAAGATATAAAATATGATGAGAAAAGGTGAAAAAAGAAATTTTCTTTTTTCTATCTCAAGTCAAACTAGCATTCACGTTGTTGATTTTATTGAGTTGACAAAATGAAATTTATAAAAAAGTATGATATAATGTTAATTTTATCTACAGATATAACTGATTATCACCATCAATAGGAATAAAACAATTTTATCTTAATTGTTTTAGTATTTTTATTGATTGTGTATTATATGACATTCAAATATGAGACATCTTAAGAAAGAAAATATGAATATACTTTCGAATAAATTTTTGCTAACTTTTTATGTATAAATTTTTCAATACAAATTTTTCTGTGTAAAAATATAAATTCTTTGGCAAAAGTATTATTAGTACTAGGTTATGTAAATAAGCATTTCTATTCCTAGATGTGCTTTTAAGTTATGATCTCACTATTTTGTAAAAAATTTCATGACAAGTAAAAGATCTTTAAAAAAATTTGTGCTTGAATGTTTCTTATATCGTTAATCATATTTATAATACATTTTTTGTTACGACTTTGATCATGGCTTATATCTTGTGATTCACGAGTGTGGTCCGAAAAACAGAGGTTCTGTGTACTTTCAATGTGTGGCGACCGTATAAAAGATGCCGCCTCCGTCTCATACCCAACGTAGCTATGGCATTCACAACACCCCTCCACCAGTCCGACTACTCTAACAACATTGGACTGACTGTAGCCATGAGTATATCCCAGCACTTTTTTCTTTTTCCCTAAAACTGCTCTGCAAAGAACTAATAAACATCGATTGGAAAAGATATTGTGCTTGCTGCAGGTATACATCAAACTACATATATATCGATTAGAGCACTACCTATACACCGATTGGAGAAGATGATAGCTCAAAAAATAAAAATAAAAAATTGAGAAGATGCATACCTTCAATGGGCACCCGCTACAGGTTCCCGTTCTTCTTGTCGTGCAGGTTTATGCTATCGCCTCTATTGCAAGTGTCCAAACATGTGGTGTTGGAAGAGAGGATGGTTTCCTGTTTTGAAAGATGCTTTGAAGGAAGAGAGAACATGGTGGGAGTGTTAGAGTTATACTCCTATTAGGTGTCCTAATTAGATGATAAGTCTTGGATTTAAAGATAGCCCAATCATATCTGGATTACGTACGCAATCTGAGTTCAGGTAGAACTACACTTCTAGTTGAGTCATGATGGGAAGGGCTCTATAAATATAGGAGTCTAGGTCCCTCTCTCACACGGTTTTACATCATTAGTGGTTCCCATCTACTGCTAGTATTATAGGGAGAAGTGTTGAGGGAGAAGACCTCGTACTCTACTCGGTCTACAGGTGGAATCTACGCATACATGGATTCAGGTACGCTTCCGTATCACATGATTTCCAACATGTGGTATCAGAGCCCACGTTTCGATTTTGGGTATTATAGATTCCACCCATAACTTGTATGAAATACTTATCCGTGAAATTATTTTGTTACGGATTAATTACTTGATAGATATATTTTTTTTTCATGCCATATGAATGCATGTATATGCTGAATCGTGTTATACGAATATTCATTATTGGATTCAGAATATTCATTATTAATATTGGTTCTATTAATGAATGCATTATGCTATAAATATTTTATGATGGCATGCTTAAATCTGTTTAATGTGTTTTTCATTCTAGTTTAATTAAAGACCCATAACATGCTGTTAAGAATTAGCTGGATGATGCTTTGATATTATGGATTCATATTGAAGTGCCAAATTTTCCTCCGTTCATTGAATGCAAGACTTTTGTCTTATATGAAATCAATGCAAGACTTTTGTCTTATATGAAAGCATTGAACGACACATTGATGTAAAAGTGATTTCGGATGGGTTTTTTAATTCAGAAAATAAACACATGCATACGGACTCATTAATCTATTAATATAAAATAATATAAAATATATATATTTTGTTTGGGCGGCTATTACCCGTTGCCATCGCCGAACGGATACCTGCTACTACCGGAACCCACGCAACGCCTTGCTGCCCGCTGTCAGACCTGATCCCGAGCTGATCCGGAAGGCCGCTGGAGATTCAGTTGCTGCTGGCTGCCGAAAATTGCTGCTCTTGGAGAAACGCCGGAGCTGCACGAACGGAACCAGCTAGACACGGCAGCGGGAGATGCGTGCAGCGGCAGTGGCGTCTGGCTCCTAGATCGCTGCCGGAGCCGCAGAAGACGCTGCGTGACGAATGGCCGGCGACGGCAGCGGAGCCATGCGGCGACCCGGGTGGACAGCATGCTACGGACTGGACTGCTCGGCGACGGCCGGCAGCAGGCAATGGCAGATGGGTTTGGCGGCTGTTAGATGCTAGGGCTTTCTCCCATTCGGTTTGGGGAGAAGATAACATAAATTTTACATTAAAACCCTTGGCTAGAAATTTTTCTAATAAAACCCCTTAAGAAACCCATTTTTGCATAAACTCTCTCCTTTTGGCTAATTTTGCAAATGGGTTCTCTCCCTCTTTAGCCAGGCTTGGGCATTTTCGGGCCCGTCCACTAAGCCCACAAAGAATATCTCAATAAGCCCATGAGTTGGCCTTATTTAGCTAAGCCCATTTCCGGCCTGGGCTTGAACCAACATCTCAGGCCCAGCAGAAACAGCCCATATGAGAGGCCCATCCAGTTAGGCCCATTTTCGTTTAAACCCAACCCAACAGCCCAATATATGACACATGGCCCATTATAAACCGTTCAATTATAATCTAACATATTTTTTGATCCTCTTGTCCAAATTAAACGATCTAATAGTGGTTTTCTATGTTTTTGGACATTCTGGATCTAACTAAAGGGTCTGATTAAGCTAAATAGGTCAATAAATCTGACTTTTGAATATTTATGCAATATTTTTTTTGAATTATATGTGCAATTAATTCATGTGATTGATATATAAATGCCTAATTAACAATATATATTTGTGATTTATTATTTTTTCAATGGATTCAGCATTAATTCATGTGATTAGTTTATAACTGCTTGATTAGCAATTTATTTATGATTTATTGCTTTTCAGTTAATATTAAGCATGCAATGTATATATATATATATGAATAATTATATAAATTATGATTATTAAATTTCATAGTGAGATTATATTCCATGGCATGACTGGAGGTTGGTGTCTAGGCAAGAGGTATTGAAGAGGATCACGTGGTTATTTAATTAGGTCCCTGCTATGCAGGGGGAGCCTCCCACGCCCCACCTCACTTACCTGGCTGACCAAAAGAAATAATATGGAATTTTAATCGCACATAATGAATTTAATAATCATTATTATTGAATTATTCATATACTTTGTAATTTATACTAATAATTTTGATTGTGTATTTTAGTTGCCCCAAAGGGTCTAAAATACATTTTTCAAAATTATTAAATGGAGAAAATATTATTGTTTATTTTTCTCATAATAGAAATTATAATTAATTGTCATTATGCAATTTATGTTTAATAAATATTGTTCATCTTTATGTCTTTTGTCGCCCTGAAGGGTCTAAGATGTTTAGTTAATCAAATTTATTAAACAAAGAGAGAATAACATGATTTTTCCTCTCATAACAGAAATTGCATTATTAAAGAATATTATATTATAGTTTTACCCGAAGGTAGCTATAATTTAATATTTATCAATAATTAACTAGAACTGCATAAACGCGGGAAATTTTGTACCCGAAGGTGGGAATTTCTTGACTTTGTGTATTCATAATTAATTATTGAATATTTTTGTTTATCATAGCATTATTGAATATAATCATGCATTATTGCTTGTGTGATTAAATTTAAATTTAAAAAAAAAAATAATTTAACTATGATTAATTAATGTTAATGGAATTGTTACATAATATTTTATCTGAATCATAATGGTAACGTGAGCTTAATCATTGTTTTACAGCTATGGCTCCTGTTCCTCAATCTCATCTGTCTAATATCCCGACACTGAATGGATCAAATTATTCTGATTGGCATGAGCAATTACTTATCACATTAGGATGTTTGGACCTGAATTTAGCCCTTCGTGTTGCAAAACCTAATGAAATAACGCCTGAAAGTACTGATAGTCAAAAGATTCAATTTGATAAATGGGAGCGTTCCAACAGGTTGTCTCTTATGATTATTAAGAGCACAATCGAAAGGAATATCAGGGGCTCTATTTCTGACCCTGATAATGAAAGTGCCAAAACTTATCTTGACTCAATTAAGGATAAATTCAGTGGGTCAGATAAAGCATTGGCTGGAATGCTCACTAACAAATTGACTTCAATGAAATATGATGGCATTTGTGGAGTGCGAAAGCACATAATGGAAATGTCAAATATAGCTGGGAAACTTAATGAACCAGGGATGAAAATCTCTGACTCTTTCCTAGTCATATTTGTCTTAAACTCTCTTCCATCTAAGTTTTCTCAATTCAAAATTTCCTATAACACACAAAAGAATAAATGAACTTTAAATGAATTAATATCCATGTGTGTACAAGAGGAAGAGAGATTAAAGCAGGATGGATCAATGCCTATCTATTTCACATCGACTACTAAGCAGTACAAGTCAAAGAAAGGAAAAGGGAAGAATAAATTCCCATTAAAGAAAGGCTTAGAGGATGGATTGAAAAAGACCGCTGAGAAGTGTCATTTCTGTAAAAAGAAATGACATTTTAAGAAAGATTGTCTCAAGCGGAAGAGTTGGTTCGAAAAGAAAGGTAACAATTATGTACATGTTTGCCTTGAAACCAATTTCATAAACGTATCCTCTAATTTACGGTGTATTGACTCTGGTGCTGCTATCCATATTTCAAACTCTTTGCAGGCATTCCATTCAACCCGCAACCCAAAACCACATGAGTCGTCTATTTTAATGGGCAATCTGACCAAGTCTAAAGTTAAAGCAGTAGGAAATTGCAGACTTCGCCTTGACACCGGGCATTTTTTAGAACTGCATGAATTTTCTATGTTCCGTCCATTTCTAGAAATTTAATTTCTTTGCCAAAACTTGATGTAATGGGTTATTCTTTCAGTTTTGCAAACTCCAAGTTTTCTTTGTTTAAAGATTCTATTTTAATTGGAAATGGAACATTATTTAATGGCTTATATCAAATAAGTGCAGATTGCTCATTTAATTGTTCATCCACCTTAAATGTATGTGCTGGTAATAAACGTGGTATGATTGATGAAAATTCCTCCATATTATGGCATAAAAGGTTGGGTCACATATCGAAAGAAAGGATGCAAAGATTAGTAAAAGACGGGGTATTACCTACTCTAGATTTTACTGATTTTAGCATATGTATTGATTGTATTAAAGGAAAACAAACCAAAACTCAGAAAAAGAGTGCCATGAGAAGCAATGAACTTTTAGAATTGATCCATACCGATATTTGTGGTCCATTCTCATCATGTATTGGAGGTGAAAAGTATTTTATCACGTTTATTGATGATTTCTCACGTTATGGTTTTATTTTCCTATTACATGAAAAGTCTGATTCTTTGAATACTTTTAAAATATTCAAAGAATTAGTAGAAAAGAAATTAGATAGGAAAATTAAAGTTGTGAGATTTGACAGGGGCGGTGATTATTATGGTAAACACGGTCAATTAGGTTGAATCTCTGGCCCATTTGCACCAAATGAATGTAAATACGGCATTCCTGAATGGGGATTTAGAAGATGAGGTATACATGATGTAACCTGAAGGATTTGAAATAGAAGGAAAGGACACATTAGTATGCAAATTAAAGAAATCTATATATGGACTTAAACAAGCTTCCCGATAGTGGTATTTAAAGTTCAACAAAGTTATCACTTTCTTTGGATTTACAGAAAATATTGGTGACCAATGTATATATCTCAAGTTGAGTGGGAGCAAGTTTATATTCTATATGTAGATGATATTTTGCTTGCTACTAATGATTTAGGTCTTTTACATAACACTAAAAGTTTCCTTTCTGAACATTTTGATATGAAAGATATGGGTGAGGTATCATGTGTCATAGGAATTGAGGTCCATCGAAATAGGCCTAAAAGACTTCTAGGGTTATCACAAAAGGGGTATATTAATAAAATTTTAGAAAGGTTCCAAATGTCAAATTGTTCATCATGTGAAGTGCCAATCTTTAAAGGTCAAAAATATGGTCTACATCAGTGTCCACAGAATGAGATTGAGAAACAGGAAATGAGGTTCATCCCATATGCTTCTGCTCTTGGGAGCATGATGTATGCACAAGTTTGCACGCGTCCTGACATCAGTTATGCAATGGGACTACTTGGAAGATATCAAAGCAATCCAGGAATGGAACATTGGAAAGCAGTAAAGAAAGTAATGCGATATCTCCAAGGAACTAAAGATTATGAGCTCACATATGCGAAAACTGATCAATTAGAAGTGATTGGTTATACAGATTCAGATTATGCTGGTTGTACAGACAGCAGAAGATCCACGTCAGGCTATGTTTTTCTATTAGCCGGTGGAGCAGTTTCATGGAAGAGTGGGAGACAAAATCGCATAGTCGACTCTACCATGGAAGCTGAATTTGTCGGCTGTCATGAAGCATCCTCACATGCACTTTGGTTGAGAAAATTTATCTTAGAGCTTAAAATTATGGATTCTATCTCTAAGCCTCTGAGAATCAGTTGTGACAATTCATCAGCGATTAGCTTCTCCAATTATAGAAGAATTACTGGCGCTAATAAGCATATTGATGCTAAGTTTATGTCAGTACAAGAAAGGATTAATGATCATCTGATATCGATTAGTTTTGTTGGTACTGCCGACATGATTGCTGATCCCATGACTAAGGCTCTGGCACCTAAGGTCTTTTCTGGAAATATAAGAAATATGGGTCTTGTAATGTGGGATAATTATTGATGTAATCGATACACTTTGAGATCTCATGTTGGATGATTATTTTCTTTTGTTTCATTATGGTATTTTGTTGACAATTTTATGTGATTTGGAAACAAAAGATTTTATCTATTTGATATTAATGTGGGACATTAAAATCACATAATTGTAAATCTGCCATTAAGAACTTAGTCAAGTAAATTTGTTAATATCGTGATGCATGGAAGGAAGTATGTTATATTTGCATATAACCGCCATGATCCATGTTAACAAATTTTCTTAACTTAAGTATTAAAGTTGGATTGCGTATGTAATGACTGGGCATGTTTTTCAAATGAGTGCACTCGTCCGGTAATTTTCAAATGTTAAATCCAAGGATTATATTTTAATATAATTTTCTTTTTCCTTCTTAAATTTTATTTTAATTAGGACAAGTGGGAGAATGTTAGAGTTATACTCCTATTAGGTGTCCTAATTAGATGATAAGTCTTGGATTTAAAGATATCCCAATCATATCTGGATTACGTACGCAATCTGAGTTCAGGTAGAACTACACTTCTAGTTGAGTCATGATGGGAAGGGCTCTATAAATATAGGAGTCTAGGTCCCTCTCTCACACGGTTTTACATCATTAGTGGTTCCCATCTACTGCTAGTATTATAGGGAGAAGTGTTGAGGGAGAAGACCTCGTACTCTACTCGGTCTACAGGTGGAATCTACGCATACATGGATTCAGGTACGCTTCCGCATCACATGATTTCCAACAGGGAGTTGCTGGTTTTGAATGGAAGGGAGAAGGTTTTCTCTCCCATCTTTGATTTTCTCTCTCACCGAAACCTACTTTTTTGCACACTACATGTGCCGTTACTAACTGCAAAAAGCAATAAAAAAATCAAATAGTCAAATGGGAATGATTTGAAAAATAAATCGGACAGGAAAAAATGAAAACTGCAAAAAGCAATAAAAAAACCAAATAGTCAAATGGGAATGATTTGAAAAATAAATCGGACAGGAAAAAATGAAAATCGAAAGCAGCCATACCTTTGAGGACGATGTCGGGAGAGCTTGCCTGTGTCGTCCGATGATCGTATTTGGATTTCCCTCTAACTTTCAGTGAAAGTTTTGAAACTGCAGAGAATGTAGAAAGGATCTTTCCTCTCTGATTTTCTCTCTTACGACCACATCTGCTATGAAAATTTCACGCTGCAAGGATGCTCCCAACTTTGATTTTCTCTCCCGTCTTTGATTTTCTCTCTCACCACCACGTTAGCAAAATTGTTGTGGTCTCTACAGAGCATTCAATGCAACCAGCAACTGCTCTCATCTTTCCACAGCTATTAGTTGCTTCAACGATAAACGCCGCCACGCCTCCATTAAATGCACAGAGAGCGACTAGGAAGAAATCAAGACTCACCCAGCGACTAGATTGCCATGTCGCATTATCAGCAAATATGCATCGTGCTGTATAAAATTGTGATCGTTAGAGAAAATCACTGCCTACAAATACATTGAATGAAATAACCCTTCATAGATCTCCAGTTACTCATATCTATAAATGAAACTCAAATAAATCATACATCCACATGAAACCAATAATATTTGAAATGTATCATAGCTCAAATAAATGGAATAAATAGACTGAGAATATGAACTTGTGATAGGCAACTAAGAAAAGTATCAACTCTTTTACATCCTGTTTAATAGTCATACAACCATAGAACTTCATATAACAAAAAATATAAAATATTAAATAATAAATTTCATAAGCTCTATACATTTTCATTTATTGAATAATTAGAAAAAAAGCTTTATACGCGATAATTTTGTAGATTAAACTTCTGTAGTTTATTCTTAATAATAATAATAAAGCTTATTCTACAAATAATTCAATAATGATAATTTATTTTAAATTTCACAAAAAATTATGGTAATGTTGAAAGTAGATTTTATAAAACACATGTGTAAACCAACTAATTAAGAGGAGTGAGTCTGTATGGTATAATTCATGAAGCAATATGTAGGGGTTATCTATAATAACTCTTAACCACTCTTAGCTGAAACATTAAAATTTGAAACATTGAAATTTGTATTTAGCTAAAATATAGATAACTTTACAACAATAAACAAGAATCGACTATTAAGGCAAAAATGAGGTGAATTCACCAAGAGCAATTTTCTCAACATGTTATAATGGAAACTCGATCAAAATGGATTGAATCATAAAAAGTACTGAATTCATTTTATCTGTCCATCCGCTTCTTTTGATTTATTTGTGTTTAGGTTAGCCGATCCAGTGATGGATCTAGGCAAATCTGAACCATAAACATTACTCATCTTTGTACGTTTTGTTTCTAGATATTTTCGGTTTCCCTTTGATGGGTGATAGCACAGGAACTCTCCCAACAACAGCCAAACCATAACCCTTCAAATTAGTACATTTAACTAGATTGTTTGTCATCAGTCTCATAGTACGAACACCAATTTCCTACAAAACCTGCAACCAGAACATGGGCTACATTAGTCTCAGAATTGACAACTTCCCAACTACTGATCTTTCTGCTGTAAACTAAATGGATCATCCGTTTGAGTGTGTCATTGATAATCGGAAATTAATATTATATTTTGTGGACATTTTATACCAAATTGGTGGGTAATTAATTGAAATTAATATGAAATTTGGTTTAAAATGTGGTTTTACAACTTTTGGGTATTAAATAGTTTTTATAATCTTTTGGTTTGAAATTATATTTTATTTGTTGCCATAAAATTAAATGGGTTTGAAATTATTTTATAATAATAATCCACTAATGATTTTGACAAATTAATGATTTAAATATTTTTTATGCAGGAAAGCAAATTACACTAAATGGGCCCCACAAGATCAAATCATGCAAAAATCTAAGCCATCCAATTCAATCACCGGTCATCTAGAAAAATCCCATCTTAGCAGGTCGTGCGTTAATTCCATTTGATCCAAGCCATCCATTTCATCGCCGGCCAATTATCAAATAGCAACAAGTCACGTGATTATGGCCCACTGAAACATGCAACGTCCAGATTTTTATGAAGCCATTAAATCCATCCATTCACGTGAAAGCCGTCCAATCATAGCTGCCCATTTAACGTGATCATGCATTATGCATAGTTGCTCATTTGTTTCTCCATGTCCAATTCACGTGAATACAGCTGCACATTATTTTTTTAATGAGGTGGACCCCAAGCGATAGCACCCATTAAAGCAACGTCCATTTAGTTAATTTCAGACATCCATCCATCATGTTTAAATAATCAAGTCATCCAAAGCATTGCAAGTCACGTAAATACATTCAAAATTCAGCAGCAACGGACCCCATCAGAAAATCACGTTATCCAGCATTTATGCAGCAGCATGCTTTTATCCCATGGATGTAAAATACAGCAGCTATCCATTTGTGATGGACCCCACCTCCATAAATCCACCGAATGCATTCACGTGACCAGCCTTTCAATCCCATACAGTACCATTCAACATTCACCAAGTGGACCCCAACAGCATTTAAGCAGCATGTATTTATCCCATTTGATCCAGCATTAATATTTCCAGTGAACCCCACCAAGATCAGCTGCCCATTAATTCTCCTACCTAAATCACATGACTAGCAACCAAATTAAAATCAGATTTCAGCATGCTGTCCGCCGAATGCTAGATCACGTGATCAACATCTATCTGCCATCCAAAGTAGCACCCATTCCTCAAAAAGAATTCACATGAAATGCATTCATGTCGTCCACAGAAATTGATGGAGACGGGGCCCACAACAATTGAGGTGTGGGCTATAAAAGAAGCGTTCCAGAGCAGATTGTGGACGGGGAGGCATCTTGGATCAACATGCAGCATCAGAATATTTTAGAGAGAGAATTCTACATGATGAGAATATTCTAAGGTGGAATCAAACAAAAATTCCAGTTAGAAATTCCAACACAAAATTCCATAGCAGATAGAAAATTCACACGAATTTTGGGGCAGAGAAATTTCAAGAGCATAATTTGGAAAGAAAAAGCAAGGTAGAGAGCACGGGAAAAAGACGAATCGACAAGTTGCGTGGAGCGGCCGACACACCATCAGGGCTTCAAACCAATAAGTTTTTCTATCTTTTCCTTTTTAATTTTAATTATCTTGTTTAAGATGGATTGTAATTTTAGTTTTATTTTAAATTTAAACATGCTTGGCTAGACCTTAAATCTAGGGTTTAAGACGTAACATACGTACAATGCAACGTGGTATGAATTTTTAATTCATTTATTATGGATGTTGTTGTTAATTTAATATCTTGTGATTTTTATACTTGCTATGTACACGGGCCCGTACTTTGGCATGATTCCATATATTAGGTGATGGAACCGAGGGGTGGAAGCCTAATATCCGATAATCAAGATATTAAACCTGAAAATCTAAGACCATGAGAATAAGCATGATAACCTTGAGGAATTACATGAACAAACTACAGAACTTAATGGATTCTAATGAACTTAGTCCCATGAGAATAGGTGGTTAAGAAAATTAGAGTACACCATGTAGGTTTCGAGAGAAGGTGCAATGATAATTTAGGATTTGTTCTCATTTAACAAACAATATCCAAATTAAATAATTATACCACTACTCGTTGCAAAAGGCGCATGTGAAATCTTAGACCCTAGGTATTTGCATTCTCGATTTCTCTACTCATTTTAATTTGTAATTTTCTCTTCCCATTTTGTTTATTTTCTATTCCTTTTATTTATTGTTTTTTCTCCCCACTTTTCCATTTTTTTTGCTACATTATCTCCATATCCGACGCGAAAGGATTTAGAAGCAAAATTTTAGGGAAAGGATGCAATGAAAACATTTGCATTTTTCGCTAAAATGCAAACGGGGGCATTTTGGTAAATTCAAGCACTTAGGTGTGAGTATGGGTTAGTGGGCTTCTTATGGTAATTCATGGTGCAAATTTTTTTATGGTATACTATATTCTTTTAACAAATAGTATAGATAATGAACGATCTGAAACGTTAAATGTGTAACATAATCATCATAAATGATAATATAAAATATACGCTTAAAATTTGGAACAATAAATCAGATTTATCAAAAAATATAAATAAACGAACGCAGTAATTTAGATCGTTTTACAGATTTTATAGATTTTATGAATTTTACATGTTTTATGGATTTAACAGTTTATATGTAATTCATGGGGATGATAAGTTGTATAAATTATCGATTTTTGTTTTTCCCATTAAATGTATTTTACAAGTTATTCGAGTATAACGAAAAATGTGCATATGTAATTAATATTTTTTGGATGTTTTACAAATTTTACTGAATATATTATTTTGTTATACAATCGTTTAATGACATAGACAAGTTATATAGTTTTGACAACTTATATAAGATTTATAATGTTTTATTTTCACAAATTATATGTGCAATATAGATTTTATGTTAATATTAGAGAATGATAAACTCATACATACTTGTTTTATGACTTTTACAAATTATTCAAATTGTAAGTTACTGGTTTGATAGATCTTACGGATTATTCAGATAATCTATATTAAACGTATCATCTGCAGTTATGAAATGAAAATTATAAAAAATATTAAATAAGAAATTCTGGAAGCTTTTTAAAATTTTATTAATCTTTTATTGAACATATAATTTAGTTAATATGTTTAATGAATTTAATAACTTTAATTTACATAATCACTTATTGAATAATTACAAAATAGTCTTTATACACTATAATTTTATAGATTAAACTCCCATGGTTCATTTTTTATTTAAATTATTTCATAAATAATTCAATATTATTTTTCATAAAAATATTCAATAATGATAATTTACCTTAAAATGCACAAAAAAATTATAATAAAATTGAAAGTAGATTCTATAAAACACGTACTATAAACTTATTAATTAGGAGGAGTCAACCTATGTAATGGGCAACCGTTGGTAAATGTGAATATTGACAAATACAAAAGTAAATATATTTTATTTTTTATTACTTGAATTTTATTATATAAAATTAGAATACAATAGTATTTTATTATTCTTTGAGTCTTTACATAATGAATTCAATGCCTTATAAGTTTAAGTAAATTTTTTTTTGCACTTTTATGAAATAAGCTCTAGGCATTATAATTTTGCAAATTAAACTCCTATTGTTTATTTTTAATAATAATAAACCTTATTTTACAAATACTTTTGATATTATTTTTCATAAAATAATTTAATAATGATAATTCATTTTAAATTTTAAATTTCACAAAAAATTATGGTAAGTTAAATGTAGATCTTATAAAATACACTGATAAGTTATATATTTCCCATTTAATTCATTTTTTACCCCTTTATTTCAATAAAATTGCATTTTCATGAGGATTTTATGAAAAAATTTAAGAAAAATTAATTATTATTATCATTATTTGGGGAAGATTAATGATTTTTTGAGATTAGTGGGGGTAAATTTTCAAGACATGGCAACAGTTTAAATTGTCATAACAAAGTTGCATGTGCACTAATAATTGTACACTGCTAGAGTACCCTAATTATGCATCCTCTCCCAAGCAGAATTTTCATGGCCGCCACGAACCCACCATCTCCACCAACCAATGTTCTAACTTAGATTCTGCAAAAAGAAACACCTACAAGCAGATCCAAACCATCCAAATTGCTAGCAATCAAAAATCGTGAAGTTCGGTTTAAATTCCTTCGTCAGATTTAAGCAAAATTCCTTGAAGCCCCGCTGTGATTCGTTTTGGAATCTTAGAAAAATCAGCAGTAGAATTTATTAACCGCTTTGGCCCATTTTTTTGTCTCGAATCTAAGCCTGTAACACACGAGATTAGCCACGATCCCGTCAGCCAGAAGAACAGCAAATCTCGATTCCATGAAAGGCCACAAATTGTGCACAATTTCTCATTTGCAAAAGAAAATAAGCCATCGTGCTAAAGTTCTTCCACTTCGACACAGCAGACGCCCCGTGCTGTTGTAGTGCTGGGTTGAGATGGTGTCAGGCACATACAAGATTCTGCTAGGCTATATTGACGAGAAATTCCTAGAGCCACATCTTCTGGCTGAGTCAAGGGAGGCTATCCCAGATGTGGCAGCAGCCTGGAAGAAGACACGTGGTGAGGGGAAGGTGGTGGATCCAATAATGGCCAGCCGGAGGATTGATGTGAAGAAGTTAAGAGAAGTTACACACCACTACTGCAAGTAATGCTAGTCACGCACAGATGGAGGAGAAGATTTTATTTCCGATACAGGAAAAAGCTGACGGAGTTGTCTTCTTTGAGTTCTTATCATCTAGAACATCCGCATATACGCGTATATAAAATATTAACATTCCCATTTTGCCCCTATCAATCTCAGCCACACATTTGAAATGGATGGTAGATATGGCGTTTTCACGTTTAGGCAGTGTAGAAACGTTTGCAGGGAAACCGGTCTCAAATTTCTTAGTCCTGAATTCTCTGTGGATCGATAATTTATATACTACAATCTATGACCCGTACACTTACAGTGAGATTGCGAACAGTCATATTATAGCATCAAATTTGGTAAGTTAAAATAACAGTCGATTGCACTAAATGACTATCAGTGAATACTAAATCATTAATCCAGGCAGTGAATTCAGGTTCAGCAAACTAGGCGGGTGTATTGTTAATCAAGCAAGAAAATTTTCAATTGATTGAGCAAATTATTTAGACTATAGTTCAAATTATTTGCAAATAATAGGTGAAGCATAGATAAGATAGAAAATATCAAATAAAAATGCATATCTTATCATTAATTTTTCTTGCTTGTGCATGGCAAGGAAAAATTTTCGTTGATGCTTTGAAATAAGAAGGTTTGAGTAAAAGGTTTCAGTGGTGACATAGAGCAGACCGGAGAAAGGTAAGATTGATGGATGACAAATATATTACATGAGAACATTCTATTTTCCTTTCTAGATTTTATCTTTTAATTGGTTGTATAGTATCTCAACTTATATTACAATCAAATTCAAGAATCCTTACATCTTAAATATAAAAAAAAAGAATCCTTACATTTTTTTTATCTCATTTTATGTTATAAATCAATCTCAAATGCCCTTATAATTTTCTAAGAGGAAGACTAAACATTCTTTATACGGGAGAACACAGCTCCCACCACTAGGATGGGAATGAAACTCCCCAACACGGGGTTGGATCCCATAATGCCCCGAAAAAATAGTGACATGAGGTGTTCGTCGTTACCAACTGGGCTACACCCCGTTAGCTTCCTCTTCTAGATTTGGGAGATATATGTTAGGTTTATGGATTTCTACCCAGATCATGAAATCAAAACTACAAATCTTACATTTTTTTTTGCATGGAAAGATGCAAATGGAAGATCACTGGTAGAACTGTAGAAGATTTGGGTTTCTATATAGTTTCAAAAGAATATGCGGACTATGGCAAACATGATCACAAAGTTCAGATGATCTTCATCGTTTGTTGAGTGTTACTTACAAATCTAAAACTCACAACAAAGACTCAAATTTATGATAACAGCAGAAAAAGAAAAAATCTTTTTGTATATTTCCACTCAAGGAAAAAACGTGTGACAGTTTGTGATGCCAAAACAGCCATAGTCACATGAATAATTTTAGGCCTAGTGGTTTCTTTTTTTTTTTTGATTGGTAGGCCTAGTAGTTTCTTGAATAAGATTTTTTTATGTTTATGTCTGATGCAATTTTGATGCATGAGAAGAACAAGGTGAAATAGAAAAGACCAAAGAGTCATATCACTGATATTGTGTACACTAGTACGGATGGATCCTTATTGTTGTTGCCAGACATCAAAGGCAGGGGTAGTCTCTGCAGATCCTCTTCGTTCATTCCCACAAATACTATCCCAAATCCATGCCTAATCATAAAAGCCAATGCTTGTGCACTAGCAAGAGATGCAACCATAATCGAATCTCCTTCCTCATCTCCATTTTCATCATCTACAACAATCACAAACTGAAGGCCAAAACATAGATAAACTATGGTTTCAATCTTGGGAGAAAGTGAAGCTAAAATATAGAAACTGAGGACTGTTTAATTTGATACCAGATTAGCTTAACTCCTGACAATTTTATTCATAGTGTATTTTTACTTGAAATTAGATGGAGTAGAATTCTCATACACATTCACCAGTTTATTTACAAATAAGTAATAGGAATAAGCCATTTTACTGAGAAGATTGGAAACGGAAAACACCTGTGGGCATTTTGCAAATGTAAAAGCTGCATTGTACATGTCATAGGTGAATAAATGTTTGTGGCTACAATTAGACAAGCTGATGCAGATAATTCAATGAAAACGAAGAAGGAAAAAGAACAGGCAATCGATGATGAACACTAAGATCATATGTTGGTACAACAAAATTTAGTATCTTTACCAAATTTTCCAATTCTTCATTGATTATAAATAAAAAAAATTAGTCCAACATGTACATTTTAGAAATTTGAGTAGAATTGGTGAAGTTGATGGCACATCTTCCTTCTGCATAATGCATCAATTGCCTGATCAATTGATAAGAACCCATCCAACATCACTGACAAAGAAATCAATTGTTTCGGAAGTTATTTCAGTACTCAAGATGTCAAATGTTGCAGCACTTGATTCGTCAAACGCATCTAAAAGAGACCCATTTTTGCTCCCTTTCAAAGAACCTCTGTAAAACAAGTTCCTACCTCCAAATTCATCTTTGGTTGCTAATTGGCAAGACAAACTCAGCTGCCATCTTTTCTTGTCTAGCCCAGGGCTATGCACAATCCCAGAAAAACACTTGGCACAAAACCAGAAAGAAGATAGAGCACTATGATTCCATTTGCACGAATTCTGATCAACAAAAACAGAAAATGGTTTACTCAAAGATGGACCAAAAACACAGATGAAACCATACAAACAAAGGACAAAAAACAAAAATCACCCATTGTTTGCTCGAAAATTAGAGGCTAAGCACAACATGCAAAAGATGAACATTAGATCACAGATATGAATTCAGAGCACAAAAAAGAAGTGAATCCCTACCCCCAAAATGATTTGGACAAAAACTTCATGAATCAAAGCATGATTTTAGAAAAGCAAAAATAAATAAATAAATAAATAAATAAAATGCATCCAGCCTATGTAAAACCCATTCAGACAATCAATGGGAATAAATCAATTCATTCCAATTGCCCAAAAATCAGAGAGCTCTAAAATCAACAGAAAAAATAAATCGAAAGATTTTATTTTGGGCCAATAAACATTGACTTATTTCTTGCTAATTTATTCACAATTGGAAAAAAATTCCCAATATTACATGGCTGCCGATTTCATTAAAACAGAGAAGATTATGTTTTTATACCTTTTCGAAACAAAAATCTTAATAGGCATGACCAGCTACTAGGTTCAGCGACTGGCGACCTCTTGCTATGTCATCTCGTTTCTTCTCTCACCTGGTTTCGCTCTCGGCTATCCACTCCTTTCTGTCAACGTAAAACCATGGCTTCGGTAAGAAGCTTCCTTAGGAAGCCAATGACCAACCTACACGCGCGTGTAAGAAACGCACCCATTCCAATTTTGCTCATGCAAATATCTGCCACACATTTTAAATGAACGGCAGATAGGGCATTTTCACGTTCTTCCCATGGTGAAACGTTTGCACTAAAACTGGTCTCTTCAATTTCATCTCCTTGTAAAAACCGCGATGTAGTCTACACTCGTTTCCAATCAGGAACACCGTACAATCCAAGTAATTCTATGCCGGACAATCCTCTAGTTCTATGGTGCAACTTGGGCTAGGTTGAGCCCCGAATCCAGTCCGCCGAACTTGATTTTTAACTATTTTAGAATTCACTTTTTGACGATTCGAACGCGAAGAACCCGAACTCGGTGAACCTAATTTGTAAATATAATAGGGTTAAGGTTCAAGTGAACTCAAACCCGAAGAACCCGATTTCTATTTTATATGTATTATAAAATATATTTTATATATAATATCTAAACAATATTCATTTATATTTTTTGTATTTTATGTTATTTATATTTATAAAAAAATTTGACATATTGTAATTATATTACAAATAAAGTATATTATTTTCATTTATATTTATCTTTTATTTCTATAATCTTCTTCCTTTATCTTGTTTTTTATGTTAAATTTTTTCTAAAGGCATTCTTTATAGATGAATGATTCTATTAGCCCGGACTAGGCAAATGTCCCACTTAGCCTATTTCAAAAAACTTATGTATAATAACTTTTTTTATTTTTCTTCGTACACTTGTTTATCTAAGTGTATTTAACATATAAAATAATTTTTATAATTTTTATAATTTTTATAATTTTTAGATATGTGTATATGTTTTTTAGATTTTTAAAGATAAAAGTATTTTAAATACGTATATACACAAATGATTAAAAATCTCAAAAAAATGTATACACATATCCAAAAATGGTAAAACTTGGTTTATATATTAAATACACTTAGCTAAACAAGTGTATGAAGAGAAAAAAAAGTTATTTTAAATGAATTTTTTGAGGTGAGTTAAGCAGGACATTTGCTTAACTCGGGCTAATAGGATTATTCTTTTTCTTTATATTGTTATATTTTTTAAAACTATGTAGTTCGATTATATATTATTATGTTTACTTATATGATTTGTTATTATTATATATTCATATAAAATTTTAAACCTATCGTTCTTAAATAAAATGTAAATTCAGCAATTTAAATTCTAACCCAAAACTTAATCCGAACCCTATTTTTCAAAATAGGGTTAGGGTTTAGGTTTTACACGTAGGGTTAAGATTAAAGTTAGGGTTGATGTTTTCTAAATAGAGTTAGGGTTAAGGTTGAGGTTGAGATAAACCCGAGTTTCATGAACCCGAGTTGCACCTCTATCTAGTTTAGATCTCTATTTCAGTAGGGACGACTTCGAAAAGGTATGGGTATATTAGAAACTAGTAGCAAATTTATGGGTATAAGCGTATAACAGGAATTTTTCCACAAACAGATTAAGGGTGTGTTTGAGAAGTGAAAAATTTTAATAAAAATATTTTCTGTAAAAGTTTTTGAAACGAGAGAAATGATATGATATGATAAGGTAATGATCAAAAGTAAAAATAATAAAATTTAAATAGATAGGTTAGATTTATAAATAGTTGTGTAAAAATAATTGAAAAAGAAGGCATTTATATAGAAATAAGTAAATAAATAATTAAAAAATAAGATAATTATAGAAAGTGAAAAAGTTTTAGATTGAAAAGTTTTTATTTTGAAATTTTTTGGTGTTTAACAAACACTCCCTAAGAAGAAAAGCTGTAACGTTTTGGCAAATATGGCATGTATTTCCATTGATCCAACAGTTAATCAGGAGGGCGTGGAAGTCATGTCTCATTTGTAAGAAGGTTTTCTATCACAGTTGGAAAATTTGCATGATGAAATCAGTGACTCTTGGAAATATCATCAAAACAGCATTTAACAATTCAACTGTTCAACCAAACTGCTGCAATGTGTAGGATCATTCAATCATAAAAACTTTCATACAAGAAGACCCAACAAGATTAACCTTTTGGTTTCTTTTTTTAAACAACAAACACAGATGATCAATTTTCGTCTATTTCAGAATTTACAGAATGACTGGAATCATGATGAGTTGCAGTGGGATGAACAAGAAAAATTACAAAAAATAGTAAACACATCCATTTCATAGCCAAAAAAAAAAAGGGAAAACACACAAAAATAACAAAACAACGAAAGAATAGAAAAACCATTCATCCCTTAAATGAGCAATGGTCTCTGAAACGAACGTTTTTTGGCATGACTCCCCCTTTCCATATAATACCTTTCCACCACGCTGCCTCCCCACAGATTTGAACATACGCTGCAGCAGAACTATCATCACAGTCGAGAGGGAGCTGCTTCAGCAGTGGGCATCCTCCGATCTTCAACTTCTTCAACTTTGGTAAGTAGCCACCGCATATCTTTTTTAGTTTCCCGAGTTCCCAAAGATGGAGCTCTGCTAGCTCTAGGAATGCATCTTGCCCTGCTACGTTCTCATCTGGGTGCACGTTTTCCAATCTCCCACAAAATTTTATTTCTAGCAGCTCAAGCTGTTTCAACTGAATGTTGGAAGAGAAGATGTTGATAAGCTTAGGACAGCACTGCAAATAAAAGTGCTTCAGGCATGAAAAGCTCCCACTTCCAAAATTCCCACTAAAGACGCTCTTCAATTGGTCACATTTCTCAATCCAGCATTCTTTGAGATTACCAAGCTGCATGCCCTTATTAAACACTGCCTTTATGAATTCATTACCCCGCAAACAATAGAAATCTGTCATAGACAGAACCCCCGGGAGGTTGTTCAACAAAGTTTTAACTCCACAAACCTCCAACCATCTATTATACTTCACCAACCGTTGGTTTTTGGCTGAACTGTCATGCTCATTACAAACATGGGAGTAGCAGAATCGATTTCTTCTGAAATGGGTGTGCCTGTACTTTGGGCCCTTTTCACAAGAACAGATTAAGAAATAGAATTTTTGAAGAATGGAATTTGATAATTTGGAAGTTTGATCCAAAGAATAAAAAATGGAGTCATGACTCACTGAGATGGAAAATCTACCGTTGCTGCCTTGGGGCTGTTCTTGCAGCGGTGGCTCCTTACTTTGTCGGTGCCAGTTCAATTCTTCTGGAAACCTTTCTATGTAATTCCACTCTATCATCTCGAGATGCTCCATTCCCATTAGATGAAGTTGCTTTAGGCTAGGCCGGTTGAAAACTTGGTGGGGGACACATTTGATTTTGGTTCTTGAGAGATCGAGTGTTGTGAGCTTTGAGAGCCCTTGCAAGCCTACCAGCCTCGACAAAGATCGACAATCCTTGACTGAGAGTCGTGTGAGATTTTCGGCTGCTCCATTTGAAATGTCAAGGATTCGAAGACTTGGCATGCCTTCAAAGAAGGCCTCCACCATGCTTGGAAGGAAAGTCTGCTTAACGTCAAGGACCTCAAGCTTGGGCAGATCTTTTAAGAAGGGGGGAAGAGCCTCCAGATTGCTGCAATTTTGAAGTTTCAGCATCCTCAAATTGCAAAGGCAGGATAGGGAGGAGGGAAGGAATTTAATTCCAGTTGCCGAAAGGTTGAGAACTTGGAGGCTAGTCATGCTCTTACAGTGGACCTCAAGCTCTTATTATCATTAAGAAACAACGTTAAGAGTCTCTGACAGTTAGGAAAGCTATGGATATCAAGTTGTTTTGTTGGCAGCTCTTGTATTTGGTTGTGTGAGAGAGAGATGCGCTCAGCAGCTTCCCATTGATTGGATTGAGGAACTTGGGAGGAGGAGTCACACTGGATTAGGAATCGTTTGCGAGATGACACCAGCTCCCAAACACCAACGGGCATTTGAAATTCATCTTGGAATTGAATCAACATGCATCTCTCTAATAGCTGCGCTAACAGAGCATCCGCGGTCATTTCCATCAATTCTTCTACTTCCTCTTCTTGCTTTTCTTCTGCTTGCAGCCGCTTACGCATATCTTCCAAGAAGCCTTCTAATCTCCAGAATTCTTTTAAAGAAGTAGCATCAATGCAGAGGCTGTGATGGAACAAAGAAACATAAGAGAAGCATTCAAAGATATTGTCGCTAGTGATAAGATTGGGGTGAATTAATGAGAGAGAAGTTGCTGCATCCCTGGCCTCTGCATCTAACAATTTCCATGCTTGGTCTTCGGATAAACTCCTGAAATTCTGTTGCAAGAATACCTCAGTACGCATTTGCTTGTGGATCACCTCGGACGTGGGGATTAGAATGACCTTGCTACGGTTGTCAGGAGCGTTAAGAGGCACACCTATTTCCTTCAAGTAAGGCTGCGCCCAAACATCTCTGAGGATGATCAAGAACCTCCTCCGAGCTAACCAATTTGAAAGGAGATTTGCGATGGCATAACTTGAAGATAGTGTTCCTATGTTCAGCTTCAACTCGGCAACGATTTTCGCCTGCAACTCCCTTTGCCTCTGTTCTTGCGACTCCCTTTGCCTCTCCTTTGTCACCACTTGCAACACCTTTTCTCTCTCCTGTTCCCTTTGAAGCCTTTTTCGTTCCAACTTCTTTCGTTCATAGTCCGAAATCCAGTCTCGACCCAAATGACTTCTTCCTATGTACCCCATTGAATAGCTCCCTTGGAACCCTATTTGCATTTGATGGCTCTCTTGGAACTCCCTTTCTATCATTCGAAGCTCTTGCTCCAACTTCCTTTTTCGTTCACAGAGCCATCTCCATCCTTCACCGAATTCATGTTGTCTGTAGCCGGAGTAACCCTGAGACGAATATGTAAGGTGGGTTCCTCCCACGTGAAGTCAAGTGGGGGCCCCACCATGTTTTGTCTTCATTTGAATGCATCACTCGTTTTTCTTCTTCTGCTTTTCGGCGAGGGAGACATTTTGTCTTCATTTGGAAATTTCCTCACCTGCTCCCATTAGCTTTCGGCGGAAGGAAAATAAAAGGGTGTGAGAGAGAGAGAGATTTAGATCACGGCTCTCGCAGGAAAATCCGTCGTCGTCGTCTTTCTCTTCAGAGCAGCAGCAGCAGCAGCTCCGACAGAGAGAGGATTCAATCCGCTTCTACGGCAGTCATCTCTTTCAGCCATCAAGAGATAAAATTCTGCCGTTATCTCAATTCGGTGAGATCCATCCTTTAGTTAATTTCTATGTTGAAATCCATCCTTATTGTGATGATGAAATCCTCTAGTTTTGACTAGAGAAGACATTGCATTGTAATCCCATTATTCTATAGTGGAAGTTTTACCTGGACTGGGTCCCGTGGTTTTTCCCCTTTATTAAAGAGGGGTTTTCCACGTAAAATTGTGGTGTGTTTTTTCAGTGGGTTTGATTGTTTATTATTTGTGATATTTATTGTCTGAGATTAATTATTCCTGTTTAATCTACACAAAAGGGGATAGCCTAAAATCCCAACAAGTGGTATCAGAGCCTGGTCTGTTTTTTGCATAATTTCTTGTGTGGATTAGATGGAAGAAACTTCATTCACAATGGTCAAACTCACATCATCAAATTACTCAATATGGAAAACAAGGATGGAAGATATTTTGTATTGCAAAGAACTTTACCTGCCTATTAAAGTGAAAGGAGTGAAGCCCGTGGATAAAACTCAAGATGATTGGGATGTGTTAAATAGAAAAGTGGTTGGACATATCCGACAATGGGTTGATCAGAGTGTTTTTCACCATGTTGCTAAGGAAACTGATGCATTCAAGTTATGGGAAACATTAGAAAGCCTATATGAACGCAAATCAGCTGTAAATAAGGCTTTTCTAATTAAAAGGCTTGTTAATATGAAGTATAAAGATGGGCAAAAAGTTGCTGAGCATTTGAGCAATTTTCAAGAAGCTTTAAATGATTTATGCAGCATGAAAATTACATTTGCTGATGAAGTGCAGGCATTACTTTTGTTGAGTTCCTTGCCAGATAGTTGGGAAACCTTGGTAATTTCACTCAGTAACTCTGCTCCTAATGGTGTTGTATCAATGGATGTGGTGAAAGACAGCATGTTTAATGAAGAGGCAAGACGGAGAGAACAAGGTACATCCGCCAATTCTGAAGCACTAGTTATAGAAAACAGAGGGAGAAATCAGCATAGATATTCTCGCAATAATAATGATCGTGACAAGTCTAAATGGAATCGTGATAAATCGATAAGGAGATCAAAGTCAAGAGGAGTCAAATGCTATCATTGTGGTAAGCCTGGACATGTAATTAGAGAATGCAGAAAGTTGAAAAGAGAGGAAGAATATAAAAAGAAAAATGAAGAAAAGAAAGATGACACAGAAAAAGCAGCAGTTGCATTCGAAGATGATGTTGTCATAGCTTGTGATGTTGATTGCTTTGCCAATGATGTGCCTACATGGGTAATAGATTCTGCAGCTTCTTCACACGTTACTCCATGTAAAGAGTTCTTCTCATCTTACACTAGCGGAGATTTTGGCTATGTCAGGATGGGAAATGATGGCAGATGCAAGATTCAAGGTATTGGTGATGTTTGGCTAGAGACAGACATGGGATGCAAACTGATGTTGAAAAGTGTCAAGCATGTTCCAGAACTTCGATTCAATTTAATCTCTGCAGGACAGTTAGACAATGATGGATACTGTCATCAATTTGGTGGTAGCAAATGGAAACTGACGAAAGGTTCTCTTATTTTCGCTAAGGGAAATAAGACTGACACTCTTTACAGATCTTATATGAAGATTGCTAAGGGAGAAGTGAATGCAGTGGAGCATGAATCCTCCTCAGAGCTATGGCACAAGCGACTTGGCCACATGAGCGAGAAAGGTTTGAATATTCTTGCGAAAAAGCAATATTTGCCTAAAGGTTTACCTCTAAAATCATGCATTGATTGTTTAGTTGGAAAACAACATAGAGTTGCATTTCATAAATTCCCTCCACATAGAAAACATGATTTACTTGATCTGGTGCATACTGATGTGTGTTCTATGGGTGATAGAACTCTTGGTGGTGCTATATACTTTGTTACTTTCATTGATGATCATTCCAGGAAAGTATGGGCTTATGCAATAAAGGCCAAAGATGAGGTTCTAAGTATCTTCAAGCACTTCCAAACTAGTGTTGAAAGAGAAACAGGAAAGAGATTAAAATGCGTTCGTGCTGACAATGGTGGTGAATACAGAGGACCGTTTGAAAGATACTGCAGTGAACATGGTATCAGACTTGAGAAGACAGTTCCCAAGACGCCTCAACAGAACGGTGTGGCAGAGAGAATGAACAGAAGTATTTGCGAAAGAGTCAGGTGTATGCTCTCTCATGCAAAATTATCAAAGTCCTTCTGGGGTGAGGCAATGAGAACTGCAGTTGATTTGATTAACCTATCTCCTTCAGCTCCTTTGGACTGTGAGATTCCAGAAAAGGTATGGAAAGGAAAAGATATTTCTTATGAACACTTACGGGTATTTGGTTGCAGGGCATTTGTTCACATTTCTAAGGATGAAAGATCCAAGTTGGACAGTAAAACTAAACAGTGTATCTTCCTCGGCTATGCACATGAAGAATTTGGTTATAGATTATGGGATCTTATTGACAAGAAGATTATCAAAAGTAGGGATGTAATCTTCTTTGAAGATCAAACAATCGAAGACTTTGAGAAAATTGAAAAAGCAAAGTCTCCAGTAGAAGACCCTGTTGATTTGAGTTCATGTACTCCACCTATTGTGCATACAGGAAATGGGGGAGATATACCAAACGCTACACCAGAGCAACCAAATGAGCAAGCTGCTCCACATCCGTTAGTTGAAAATCAATTGAGAAGGTCTGTACGACAACGTCGGCCATCAGAAAAGTATCCTCCTCATGAATATGTGATGCTTACTGATGAAGGTGAACCTCAAAGTTATCAGGAGGCAGTGTCCCATGAATGCAGTGAAGAATGGATGGACGCCATGCAAGAAGAGATGAATTCCTTGCATGAAAACCATACGTATGAATTAGTAAGATTACCTGCAGGCAAAAGAGCACTCAAGAACAAGTGGGTTTTCAGATTGAAAGCAGATGAAAATAGCTCACGGCCAAAATACAAGGCAAGATTGGTTGTGAAGGGATTTGGTCAAACAAGAGGTATTGACTTTCATGAGATCTTCTCACCCGTGGTGAAGATGAATTCAGTCAGAGTTGTTCTAAGCCTAGCAGCTAGCTTGGATCTGGAGATTGAGCAGCTTGATGTAAAGACAGCATTTCTTCATGGTGATTTGGAGGAAGAGGTATATATGGAGCAGCCTGAAGGTTACAAGGTCAAAGGAAAGGAGGATTTAGTGTGCAAATTAACAAAGAGCCTATATGGACTTAAGCAGGCACCAAGACAATGGTACACAAAATTTCAGTTCTTTATGAGACAACACGGGTATAGTAAAACTATGTCTGATCCATGTGTATTTATTAGAAAATTCTCCACTAATGATTTTATTATCCTTTTGTTATATGTGGATGATATGTTGATTGTTGGTCATGATGCTAACAAGGTTCAGAGATTAAAATTGCAGTTGAGTAAATCCTTTTCTATGAAGGATTTGGGACCGACTAACAGAATACTTGGCATGAAAATTATTCGTGATAGGAAGAACAAAAGGCTTTGGCTATCTCAAGAAAGCTATATTAAAAGGGTGTTAGAAAGGTTCAACATGGGCGAGGCGAAACCTGTTTGTACTCCACTTGCAGGTCATTTCAAGTTAGGCTCTCATCAATGTCCTACAAGTGAAGAAGAGAAAGAACAGATGAAAACAATTCCTTATTCATCTGCTGTCGGTAGCTTAATGTATGCAATGGTGTGCACAAGACCAGATATCGCCTTCGCAGTTGGTGTAGTGAGTCGGTTTCTTTCAAATCCAGGAAAAGAGCATTGGGAAGCAGTGAAATGGATCCTCAGATATCTCAAAGGTACCTCCAAAGCCTGTTTATGTTTTGGTTCTGATAGACCTGAGCTTAAAGTTTACACAGATGCGGACTGGGCTGGTGATGTAGATACCAGAAAGTCCACTTCAGGTTACTTGGTAACATTTGCAGGGGGAGCAGTGTCATGGCAATCTAAATTGCAGAAGTGTGTTGCATTGTCTACTACTGAGGCAGAGTATATTGCTATAACAGAAGCAAGCAAAGAGCTTCTATGGATGAAGAAATTTCTCAAAGAATTGGGAATGAATCAGGAAAAGTATATTATATACTGTGACAGTCAGAGTGCTATTCATCTCAGCAAGAATCCTACTTTTCATTCAAGATCTAAGCATATTCAGGTGCGTTATTGTTGGATTCGTGATACATTAGAGTTGAAGATGTTGCAACTTGAGAAAATTCACACAGATGACAACGGATCAGATATGATGACAAAAACTATAACTAACGAAAAGCTAAGGGTATGCAGAGAGATGACAAGTTTGCTAGAGCCCTCCACGTAGTCGGAAGGGGGAGATTTGTAAGGTGGGTTCCTCCCACGTGAAGTCAAGTGGGGGCCCCACCATGTTTTGTCTTCATTTGAATGCATCACTCGTTTTTCTTCTTCTGCTTTTCGGCGAGGGAGACATTTTGTCTTCATTTGGAAATTTCCTCACCTGCTCCCATTAGCTTTCGGCGCTCGTTTTCGGCGGAAGGAAAATAAAAGGGTGTGAGAGAGAGAGATTTAGATCACGGCTCTCGCAGGAAAATCCGTCGTCGTCGTCTTTCTCTTCAGAGCAGCAGCAGCAGCAGCTCCGACAGAGAGAGGATTCAATCCGCTTCTACGGCAGTCATCTCTTTCAGCCATCAAGAGATAAAATTCTGCCGTTATCTCAATTCGGTGAGATCCATCCTTTAGTTAATTTCTATGTTGAAATCCATCCTTATTGTGATGATGAAATCCTCTAGTTTTGACTAGAGAAGACATTGCATTGTAATCCCATTATTCTATAGTGGAAGTTTTACCTGGACTGGGTCCCGTGGTTTTTCCCCTTTATTAAAGAGGGGTTTTCCACGTAAAATTGTGGTGTGTTTTTTCAGTGGGTTTGATTGTTTATTATTTGTGATATTTATTGTCTGAGATTAATTATTCCTGTTTAATCTACACAAAAGGGGATAGCCTAAAATCCCAACAGAATAAATACGCAGAAGGGGAACCATGAGGCAAATAACCTATACCACCATACGCAGGAGGGATACCCTGGATACTGGAGTAGGGCGAAACACCCAAACCACCCAAACTACCCATACCATCATACGCAGAAGAAGCAGAGGCGGTACTGGAAGTGGGAACAATACTTTCAAGATGTGGAAAATAAGTCATCTGTTGTGTCAGGATGTTTGGGTCATTATTTTGAGGATAAGGCTGCAGGTGTATGTCTGAAACAGGCATCACAGGACGTGGAACTGAAACAAGGATAACCACATCAAAGTCTGCTTTTTCTTTCTTTTTGGCCTCTTCCATGATTCTATTCGCAATCAGAGATCTACCAATACCATCCCATCCCCAAATCGAGATGGTTGAAACGTGGGGATTCGTCAAATGCAACCAAGCCTTTCTTGTCTCCATCGCTAAACAATCAACCACACTTGTACTTCCCAGATTTGGTTCTTCAATTGTCATTCTATTCCCTGATTAAGTTCAAAATTAAAAGCAAGTTTGTGGCATAAAGTTTTGAATCTAAAGATGTGCTGAAGAAGTCTATGGGAAATTATGACTATCTTAATTAATACATTCTGCAGCAATTATAAAAATTGCAAGACAAGAAGATAAGACCTTGCTCTGGTACCAATATAAGAAAAATGTATAAAATCAAATAGCATACCTAAAGCTGAGAGTTTTGTGGGAAGACCAAAGATTGGTCTTCACCGAAATGGGAAATCACTTTCTTTTACCCTTTAAATGAAAATTGGATTAACGGAAAAAATTTCTTCCTACACTCTCGATTGTGACTAGGGTGCCATGCCCAACCATGACGCACCTACAGGATGTCCTCGGCAATGGAAATCTAAGGATGCAATTGGGGCCTAGTCGAACCCACATCACGCTGGCCAAACCTCATTTCCAACGGTATTAAAACATACTCTTTCGCTACCAGTGCCCAAAGAACTCCAACATGAGAAACCTTATTTCTAAATATGATAGGATTAGGATTAAGTAAACCAAACCTTAAGAACCCAAGCCCGATTTCTCATTTCATATTTGTTATAAAATATATTACATACATAATATCTTAAAAATATTTTTTTGTATTTGTATATTTGTATATTATTTATATTTATGTTTCAACATATGCTTGACATATCGTAATTATTTATAAATAAAGTATATTATTTTTATTTATCTTTATATTTCTATCATTTACTTTTACGTTAATTAATTTTCTTCTTCTTTTACCTTGTTTGCAATGTTAATTTTTCTTCTAAAAGTATTCTTCATATTGCTATATTTTAAAAATCTGTTTCGACTATGTATTATAATGTTTAATTACAAAATTTGTTGTTATTATATATTCATATGTAATTCTAAACTTATCACTCTTAAATAAAATGTAAATTCATCAATTTAAATTCTAACCTGAAACTTAACTTGAACTCAATTTTTCAAAACTATTGTTAGGATTTAGGTTCTATAAATAAGATTAAAATTGATATAAATTCGAGTTTCATGAGCTTGATCTTTCTTAGAAAATTTGAGTTCAAAAATGTTTGAAGAGATTACAATGACTAGCATTATCTATGGCTAGACAAACAAAGCATTCGAGATGGGATTTATGAAAAATAAAATTAAAATTACTTAAGATGATTATATAACTATAAAAATTCAAATAAATAAAATGTATTGTCAAATATTAATATACAGAAGTTTGAATTATAATAAAATTAATATACAAGGAAGCTGTTATTTTTAAAATATTCAATTTATCTTTTAATAATATGCATATTTATTATATAAATTTAATAATTTTAAGTAAATAACTGAATGCGTACACGATTAAATATTTTTAAAAATAGTACTTTTCTAAGAGATAAATCAATTTTAAATTAGATTTTAATCTTGTATATGCTAGTTATCTTGAAAATTTATTTAACTAACATAACATATAAATGTGTGTCATTTAAAAATAAGATAAATATTAAAAAACTAGCTTCCTTGTATATTAATTTAATTAGATTTCTAACTTTTATATGTTACCTTTCAAAAAATTTTATTATTCAAATTTTAAATGAATTTCTATTTTTATTTTTTTAAATGAATGAAAAGTTTAGTATTTTTCTTCCTTGCATAGAGTTAACCGCAATAATTTCTTAATACGATGTTCATGAAATCAAAGATTCAGATGTTAGTTGAATAGGTTATCCACATAAGGATGTCATGGCTAGGCGTGACACCCCGTTAGGGTGTTACATCCAAACTGCGTCCCTCTTTGGGCATCAAAGAGGCCTCTTTTGTGTAATCTATCTGAAAAAAAGAGGCCACTTTTGAAATCGTGGGAGGGAAGTTGTTATATGTGGGATGCAGTTACTAACTCCACGATGAAAAATGTGGGGACGCCAAATCTCAAAGCAAAACTCCAATGCTGATATATCAGAAAGATCTCGCACTGAGGTTTTGAATTTTTAAACTCCTAATACGGACTGAGTTTCTAACCTAGTAATAAATTTTTTGTATTTGCAAAAATCGAAACGTATTTTTTAATAATTAGCACCTCCCTTGCCAAGCAACCTATAAGCTGTGATTGTTGTGAGGTAAGCCATTTATTTGTTTGGTACTCTTTGTGCGCATACTGCATTTTGCTTCGGTGCATCTAGGTGCAAAAATTTACTTTTATGTTTTTTTAAAAAATTTATATAATTATTAGTTTAAGTGTATTTAACATATGTATTAAGTGTTACTATTTTAGAGGTTTGTAAATATTTTTTACATTTTTTAAAATTAATGACGTTTTAGTATTTTTAAATTACAAAAAATTCTATTGAAATAAAAAATTAAAATATCTACAAATCTCTAAAAATGGTAAAACTTGATACATATGCTAAATATACTTAGATTAATAGTTGTATAAAAATTTTAAAAAATAAAAAATACATTAAATACATCTAGGCGCATCGATTTAAGTTCACCCTTTGTTATTAAATGATGGAACGTGATATTACCATCTTATTTGCCTTTGTAAATTAATGCACAATTATTAATAATTTGCAACCTATAAAAATAAAGAGGAATGACTCTATTAGCTCGGGCTAAATAAATACTTATAAATAGATTATAAGTAGATTAGGATTAATATTTATAAGCATATAATAGTTATAATTTCATAAATAAATTAAGATTAATGCATTCCAACCCATCCAACGCAATCATTTAACTCACCGAATCTTATACAAACAATAACATGTTTTTTTGAGCAAAATTTCTGAATAACGTCATCCGCTCATCTAAGTATCTAACTCTCTAACTAGTGACTAGAGAGTGAGAAAAAGAAAGAGGCAAACAAAAGAGAAGAGGTGGTGATTAATTACCAAAGGAAGCCCGATTATGAATACGACCATGCAAGATGCTGCTGCACCTTCCACACATTCCTTCGCTCAAGTACGGCATCCAATCAGCAAGAAGTGTGGCAGCAATCTCCATCGTTTGTTTCATATATTTTCCACCATCCATCTTCGTGATCCTGCCATCAGCATCATACATATATGAAAAATAACTGGCGAAACAAATAAAATTATAATTGGGGTTTTTCCAAATTAGATAGATACTGGGTGCACCCTAGTTATGGTATACTATGAGTAAATGAGGCCCATCTATCTGCCCATTCCATTTGTATAATTCATTTAACCCTCAATATGAAAATGAATTATGTTCCCTCATATTAAGTTCTATGAAAATCAAATATCTATATGAAAATCTTTTAAATACGATATTTTTATTAACAAAAATTCATATAGAATATATTTAGGAAGTAATAAAACTTTTCATGAAAAGTTTTTGAGAGTAAAAGTTATAAAATGATGTGATATGAAAGGGTAACGATGAAACGTAAAGCAAATAAAGCTAAAATAAATAAATTATATTATGAATAGTTGTGTAAAAATGATAAAAAAATATAGTAATTGTACAGGAAGATGTGAAAAAATAATTAAAGAATATACTAATCGTATAAAGTAAAAAGTTGTATGAATTATCAAAACACCCCATGTTCTAAAACAATTGTAAGGCATAGATAAAAAAATTTGAAATCAAGTTTTTGTCACTTGTACTTCTTTTAACTATTGATTAACTAGATTTATAATTCAAACCAACTCAATTTCTACGGATTTAAAATAGAAAAAATAGAATTGAATATAGAGTTGGGTTAATATTTTACAAAGGTTGAAAATACTTCAATCCGAGTCAACCTGAACTGGTTTACGCTCCTAATTAGAACCCTTATAATATTTTAGAGATTATGATTAAATGCACGTGATTGCAACAAAATCTTCGCATAGACCAGAGAGCGTAAGAGAGAGATAATTATGATGTATCATAAATATAAGTGTGAATGTGACTACGTTTACATGCATATATGCAAATATAAATGGAACTGATAAAGAAGTAGCACCTGAAATTTTGCTTTATAGTGACTCTTCTATTCCAATTCCAACAGAAGTGTCCTAGTACGGACACAGATGCGTGTGTCCTCATCTGTAACTGCTATATATATGTAAAAATCAAAGAACATGGTTTCCTTTCCTTGCATGAGGGGTAAAGAGAATGCATAGATGCCTCCGTGGGAGAGAAGCAAAAGTAAGGTTTGTTCCCTTTAATTGTATGATAATCCATTATTAAAAAATTATATGACAATCCGTTTCATTATGCACATTTTATTTAACGGTAACCAATTTTGTTAATATTAATCGAATGACACTTATTGTAGCACGTTGGGGTTGGCTATTTTGGTTGCCTGACTTGGAGAAATTCTTAATTCTTAATCAAATGAAAATATGTTTATTTTTAGTTTACATATGTGGGTCCTATCATCTTATATAGTGAAATTTTAGAATTTTTAAAATTATTTGGTATTTTATTTTGATTTTTAAAATTTAAAATTGACAAATTTTAATTGTTAAAATGTTTATTTAGAAGCAGTTTAACGATGTGACTAAATTCTCTTGTTAGACAATAATACAGTAAACCGTAAGTATAGAATTCTTATGTTATCGATTTTGATTTACTTGTCTCAGGAACAAAATACCGCTAAATACCACTGATGTTATTAGCAATTTTATATTGGCTTAAATAATCAATTGATCAAAAATTCGACATTGATTTTTTATTAATATCATTTTAATTTTGTAGATATTTATCATTGAAGATTGAATATCATATCTTTAAAAATTATTTTGAGTAAGTTGTAATTAAAATTCTCTTTTAGATTCTTAAATTTTACGCATAGTTATTGTTTTGGAAAATATTTATATTTTTTGAATGTATTTAAAAAACTCTATTTATTGTTTGGACCTGCTCCGAACCTGCTCTTATCCGGATTGGAATGGATGAAATGGGGTTTCGTATCAAGTTTAACCAGAACCTAGAACATATCATTGGTAGTTGAGAAAAATGGGTCTGGTGTACATAAATATAAAAATGAATTTGACTAGGTTTACATCCCTATATGCAAATATAAATAGAACTGATAAAGAAGTAGCACCTGATGTTTTGCTTCCAAGTGAGACCATTCCAACTCCAACACAAGTCATCGACTACCGATGCAGATGCACGCGTGCGTGCTCGTCTGCAGCTGATATATATAAAAATAGAAGCAGATGGTTTCCTCTCCTTGCATGAAGGGGAAAGAGAAAACGAACAGATGCTTCCTTGGGTGAGAGGGAAAAGTAATGTTTGTTCCCTTTTAATTATATGATAATCCAATATTAAAAAAAAATATGATAATCCGTTTAATTATGCATATTTAATTTTCATCAAATAAATCATTCCGTAATTGATGTAACGGTAATTAATATTGTTAATATTAATGCAAGGACAGTTATCGTAGCATGTCGGGGTTGGCTCTTTTGATTGCTTGGCTTGTAAATTCTTAATTTTTCTTGCAACTAAACACATTTTGCTGCGATCCAAATGGCTACGTCATAATTTTATTCATGAAGATATTACAATGGAATTCACGAATTCTCGACCCTCCTGCAAGAATCACCTCCCTTTCCACTCCGAATCTATACCTAACTAGTTTCTACCAAAGCTATAAATGATAGCAAATCTATTCTCATGAGAAACAAGAACATTCTCAAATCCATCTTATACTAAGGGTGGATAATAAATTTCAAATAACAAAAAAAGGCACCGCTTTTATATGGCGAGGTTGCATTGAAGCGGAGTCATGTCACTCTCTCAATTTTTAAGTTTTTGATACTTGCTGAAAAATTTAATCCAGTCATTATATTTAATATTATTTAATCCAATCATTATATTTAATATTATTTGTTTAGTTAAAAGACCAAATTTCTTCAAAATCAAATATGTGCATGGGCCATATTCATTGAAATATATGTTGGAAACATATGAAAAATAAGCCAAGTTTATGTTTTAATGATTAACAAATCAATTGGAGTAAGTTTTGATTACTAACATGTTTGTGGAGATGATTAAAGGTTGTAAAAATGAAGAAAATGAAGCATGACAAGACAAGTCGACTCCAGCGGCGACTTCAAAACGTTATTTCCTTCCAGAGTTGAAATTGAGAATGAGAGCTGCCGAAGTCGCATCTCAAGTCCACTCCACTTGCGACTTGAGGTGAAATCGCAGACCAAGTCGACTCTAGTAGCGATTTCGAGGCGTCATCTCCTTTCAAAATTGAAAACGAGGACAAGAGCTACCGAAGTCGCATCCCAAGTTGACTCTGTATGTGACTTGGGTGAAGTCGCAGACCAAGTCGACTCCAACTTCGACTTTAGTGCGGAAATTGCCGAACGAGTTAACTCAATGATAGATTTGAGTGAAGATGAAGGCCAAGACAACTCAAACACTGAAATGAAGATCAAATAAGGATCAAAGCAAGCAGGGTTGCATGAATCCATCATGTTGGATTATGAACACATATTTGGACATGATTAGGCGATCTAAGATTCAAGTATTCAAGATTTCAAGGATTAAAAGTTTGCAAATCACGGAGTTAAAGGACATCAAGCTAAGATGATTATACTAAGCTCCAAGAGTTACAAATGAATAGGAAAATAATCAATATGAAGAAAATCAAGTGATCAAAGTCATCTCTGAAGATTTCAAGATCAACTAGCAAGCTGAAGAAGTGAAGTCGCACCCGAAGTTAACTTCACTTGCGACTTGGGTCAAGTCAAGGACCAAGTCGACCCAGACTAAAACTTGAAGAAGTTGCAGAGAGCTGAAGTTGCACCCAAAGTCGACTTCACCAACGACTTGGGTCGCAAATGTCGGAAATTTTTCGAACGTTGGCGCATTAAATGTGTGCCACCTACTTCCAAACGTTCAGATTCCCTCGCAAATTATATAAGGCATTCAATATGAATGAGGAGGGTAGCTGAGAATTCATTAATTGAGCATAACTCCTATCTCTAAGAGCTTTAAGTGATCAAGCCAACATTTAGAAGAAGAACCTTGCTTTCAAACTGCCAAGAGCTGCTTGCTGAATCTTTAAGCCTACACTACAAGTTCTTCTCTGTGTCAAATCTGCCTCTACACGCCAGTAACGTGTGGAAACTTTCTTTCATTTTTTTTTGTTGTATTGAACTTGATTTAGTTTGGGTAACTAAGATCAAGTGTAAGCAAAGTAGTGTGTGATTGGAGTGGAACTCGTCACCTACTTGTGCTATGAATTGTTAATGCCCCCTAGAGTTGGAATCTAGAAGAGAGCAATGACTTTAGTTGTATTTGTGAAATACATAGTGGAACCTAAGTCACAAGAGGTGTGAGCTTAGAAGAGTGGAGTAGGGAAAGTTGCCCGACCACTATAAAATCTTGCTTGTTGATTTTTATTTCTGCTATTTACAGTATATTGCTTTCCATTTGTTTCTTCATACAGGGGACTAGATAAATCCGAGGTAAAGTTTTTTTCTAAGTTTAAATTTTTAAATACCTAATTCACCTCTCCCCTCTTGGGTAATTGTCATTAACTCGGGACCAACAATATATATTTATATATAAATTATAAAAAATATTATATATATTAGAATATAAAAATACTTGATAGAATAATTTATCCACATAGAATTGATATTTTAGAAGGCTTAGATAATGAAAATACAAATTTAAAATTAATGTTCAACATTAAACTATTTTATTACTTTAATTTTCAATGGGCTTATATACAACAATATTAGATAAATAAAAGATTTTTTAAAGTATTATAAATAATACTAAATACAATAGATAATTTTTTATCAACTATCAAAATATTAAAAATAAAAAAGGTTATATAAAGAAAGGATTTCATAGAAGCAAAATCAAAAAAGGTCTCTGCTTCTATATAACTAGATTACATTGAACCAGAGTCATGTAATTTCTCAAAATTTTAGATTTTTGATGCTCCCTCTCCCTTCATTTTTTTATTGATAATTTACAACATCACATTTGATATTACAAGTTCATTCACACTCACGCAAAGTCGAGGTGCCTGGCTTCTGCCACACATTTGACCGACTATTGGTAGCAGTTTTCTTGGTCAAGATTAAAAAATTAGGATGAAAATATGATAATTTTATTGTGAATGAGGAAAATTATATTAAAATATAAAGAATGTATTGAAAATTAAAAATAGATCTTAGATATAAATATGCAAATTTCGTTTAAGTATTTTAGATTTTTAGAACCCATAAGTATCTATCAACTGACTCTAATTTAGATCAAATAACTAATTAATATGGATAAGGTATAAAAAGTTATTTTATCTTCCGGATGAAATAAGGTATGGTACATAGCTTAGGTGTTCAAATTTCATCCGTACTATAAAGAAATGCTACATACAAAAAATGTGTTCAATGCAACCGGTTGTTGTTTATAGTCCCTTAATTTTTCAATTTTTTCGCACCCAATTCACCCATTATGTTTAAAACTATTTATATATAAAAATAAGAGAATTGAAATCTTTATAATTAATAATTTTAAAAATATAAATACAAATAATCTCATTCATTTATACTTATTATGAATTATATACAAATCTCAATAGAGTAAAATATAATGGATGACTTGGATTTAAAATAAAATATTAAAACTAAGAAATAAAAATGCAATTAGTTGTGCGTTGTTTGGTAAAAAAAATGTAATGGATTGCGTTGAAGATATTCTTATATACAGTCACTATAGAAGGAAAAAAATTGCTAGTAAATATTTCGTATTTTTAGTTTTCAACTTTTCATGTGTATATGGTTATTCGTTGTTTTGTTGAAACTATTATATTTCCGACATTATATTGTTAACATAGATTTATTTCGATAACAATTGTATGTTGTTTTTAATAGTATTAAAGAAATCAATTTGAAACCGAAATGGAACCAATTGAAGCATGAGTTATGTGCAAGATACACTAATAACCGAGGGTCAGGTGCGTGTTCAACATTTGCATTTTTGCATAAAATGCAAATGAGGGTAATATGGTAATTTCGTACCATTAGAGTATCATTGTGAGTAAAGTGTGAGTATGGGTAGGTAAGATTAATTATAGTACTTTTGGGTGCATGTATTTCTATGGTTAATCATTGATTTTAATAAAGTACTACAGATGATGAATGATTAATGACGTTAAATTGTACGATACTCATTATAAATTATAATTGGTAATGTATGCCTAAAATTTGCAAATTCAGAATATATTTATTTTAAAAAATAAATTTGAAAGAATGATATAATTTAGTATGTTTGACTGATTTTATAGATTTTACGAATTTTAGGGATTTTACAGTTTTTATGTAATTCATGAGGATGATGTGTTATACTGGTAATCTTTATTCATTTTTCCCATGAAATAAATTTTATAGGTTATTCAAGTATCACAGAAATAGCATATATGCAATTGATAAATTTTATATATTCTACGAGTTGTATAGAATATATAATTTTGTTATGTACTCGTCTGATAACATAAACCAATTATACAGTTTTAACACCTGAAATAGGATTGATGACATTTCATTTTCACAAATTAGATGGGCAATACAAATTTTACTGGAATAATGCAAAATCATGAACTAATATATATATGATTTATGATTTTTATAGAGTTATCAATTTGTAGTGAATTGATTTGATGAATTTTATAGATTGTTCATAAAATCTATATCAAATATATTATCCGTAAATGTAATACGAAATATACTAATAATATTAAATAATAAAATATAGATTCGTATTAAATTTTAAATAAAACCAATAACTGGATCCTTTACCTAATTAATATATTTAAAAAATCAAAATAATTATTTACACTTTTATTTATTGGAAAGGTAGAAATTTGTATATTTTATAAATTTTTATAATAAGCACGTATATTAATCATAGTCAGCATAAAACCTATAATACTCATTATGCGCAAAAAATTTTTGAACCCCATATTGTGACTAAAAAAATGAACAAATACTATAATACTTGTGTGATTATTTTTAAGTAATATTTACTTTTATTATTTCTCATAGGAGGAATTTAATTTATAATAGGTGGTCTCAAAAAGTAAATTAATGACCATTGTCACATTGTTTGTGTCTCCTATGATTTACAATAATTTGTCATCTCATACCATTAAACTTTAAATAAAATGGCACAAATTTTAAAACGATTCACTTTGATTTACTAAAAAAATTGTAAATTTTGAGACCACCTGTTACTTACTTTTTATTCATTTACGATTTACTTTTATTTAAAACAATTTACTTTGATTTATTTACTTTTTGTGTAAATCATATAGAATTTACAACGACATAAAAATAAATAAATGAAATAAATAAAAAAATAAATTAACAGCACGAATTTTATTTGTCATTCGTACAATTAACTTAAAGTAAAGAATTTGTATAAAAGTTAGGTAAGAATTTTATGTAATGTTGAATTTTAATTATTTATCAGAAAAATAGTTCTATTCAGGAGTGCTTAAATGGCTGGTTTGTTTCAACCGGTCAGGTCTGAGACTGAACATAACATGATTTCGGATTTTTTAAAAGTAAACATCATACTTGATTTCTTTGCATTTTAGGACCAAAGCTCATCCACCAATCACTCTACCTTTTGTACATTTGACCCATCTCTGATATAAAAAATCAAGATATTTTTAATGAAGCAGAAATCCATAATTTAATAATTAGATTATTGAAAAAATTTGTTAAATGCAACATAAAGTCAAACTTTCTAATATTTTTATAGTTTCTCTTTTGTTTCCAATCATTCAAATTTCAAGGTAAAGCATTATTTATTAGACCCAAAAATAATACATGAAATTATTTCATAGTTCAATCTAGATTGGAACATAATTATCAAAATTATTTTAGAGTTCAGGCCATGAAAAATCTACTAATATACATTAGTATTTAGATGATAGATTACATGCATCAATAATAGTAGGACCACCACAACCACCGTTAAAAAACTACTGCTACAAATGCATTATTTTATAATTTGTGATAATTGTTGGTCCCGAGTTAATGGCAAAACCCAAGAGGGGAGGGGTGAATTGGGTATTTAAAAATTTATAACTTAAACAGAAACTTAACCCCGGATTAATCCAGTCCCCTTAATGAAGAATCGAAATGGAAAGCAATATAATGTAGAGAGCAGATAAATAAATCAAACACACAAGATTTTTATAGTGGTTCGGGCAACCTCCCTACTCCACTCTTCCAAGCTCACACTCCTTGTGACTTGGGTTCCACTATTGTATTCTCTCAATACAATTAGAGCCACTGCTCTCTTCTAGATTCTAGCTCTAGGGGGCATATAACACACTGCTCAAGTAGGTGATGAGTCTCACTCCAATCATACACTACTTAGCATACACTTGATCCTAGTTCCTCAAACTAGATCAAGTTCAATCACAAATAAATGAAACAACAAAGAAATTTACACTTTACAGATGTGTAGCAACAATTAGGCGCAGAGAAGAACTTGAAGAGTTGGCTTTGAAGATTCTGAAATGAAGCTCTTGCAGTTTGAAGTAGAGTTCTTCTTCTTTGAGTGGCTTGATCTCTTTTGAGCTCTTGAATGTAGTAGTTAAGCACACTTAGTGATACTCAGCTACTTCCCTCGTCCACCATGAATGTTATTTATAATTTTGGAGGGAATCCGAACGTTAGAGGGTAGGTGGCGCGCATTTAATGCGCCAACGTTCGAATAAATTCCGACCGTTGTGACCCAAGTCGCATGTGGAGTCGACTTGGCCTGCGACTTGGCTTCCAAGTCGCACCTGGAGTCGACCTCGTGTGCGACTCCAGTTCTTCAGAATTCTAAGTCCGAGTCTGGGTCAACTTGGCCTTCAGTCTTCAACTCAAGTCGATCCTGGAGTCGACTTGGGTTGCGACTTGGCTTGGTCTTTTGCAAAAACACCTTGATCTTCTTGAACTGGCTTGAACTTTGTAAAATTGGTCTTCATGACTTGGGTAGTGCTTCATTTGGAATAAGCTTGAAGATTAGCTTTGGACTTGATAGACTTGATTTGAACTTTGTGTTGGGTCCCGAATAGATGGCAAAACCCAAGAGGGGAGGGGTGAATTGGGTTCTTAAAAATTTCTTTGGTAACTTAAAAACTTAACCCCTTGTAGAATTAATCCCCTTGAATGAAGAAACTGAATGGAAAGCAAAGTAATAAAGAGAGCAGAAATAAAAGTAAGTAGACAAGGATTTTATAGTGGTTCGGGCAACCTCCCTACTCCACTCTTCCAAGCTCACACTCCTTGTGACTTGGGTTCCACTATTGTATTCCGCGAATACAACTAGAGCCTCTTGCTCTCTTCTAGATTCTAGCTCTAGGGGGCATCAACAACTAGAGCCTCTTGCTCTCTTCTAGATTCCAGCTCTAGGGGGCATCAAACACTTAGCACAAGTAGGTGATGAGTCACACTCCAATCACACACTACTTTGCTACCACTTGATCTTAGCTACGCAAGCTAAATTAAGTTCAACACAAACAAGTAAACAATAAAAGTAAACTACACTTTACAGGTGTGTAGAAACGATTTAGCGCAGGGAAGAACTTGTAGATGATGGCTTTGAAGTTTCTGAATGTAGCTCTTGCAACTTGAAACATAATTCTTCCTCCTTGAGTGATTTGATCTCTTTGAAGCTCTTATGGATATGAGTTATGCTCACTTAATGATCCTCTCGTACCTCCTTCGTTCACAATGGGTTGTATTTATAAGTTTGGAGGGAATCCGAACGTTAGAAGGTTAGTGGCGCGCATTTAATGCGCCAACGTTCGAAAATAAATCCGACCGTTGCGACCCAAGTCGCAGGTGGAGTCGACTTCGGGTGCGACTTCACCCAAGTCGCTGACGGAGTCGACTTCGGGTGCGACTTCGCAGACTCCGGTCTTCAGTTTTCAACGCTGGAAGTTTTTCCTCGATTGAAGTCGATCATGAAGTCGACTTGGCTTTGCGACTTCACCCAAGTCGCAGTCTGGAGTCGACTTGGCTTCTCGACTTCACTTCCTGTAGCGACTTCAAGTTCCAGGTCGGGTCGATTTGGCTTCAGACTTGACCCAAGTCGCAGGTGGAGTCGACTTGGGGTGCGACTTCACCTCGGCAGTTGATTTTCTGAATTTTGAACTTGAAATTCTTCATTTTCCTTTTGGATTAATGTCTTCTCTTCTGCTTGCTTAGCTTTAATCTTAGTTTAGCTTGAATCTTTGAAGAGCCTGCTTGCTTTGGAGTTTGTTCTTGAAGACTTGACTGTTTGAAGCATGCTTGATGTCTTTGCCTTTGATTTGTTCTAGATCTTGAATCCTTGAACTTTGATAGGCTTGATTTGATCTTGATCATGCTTGAAGCTCTTAAGCCTAGAGTGAAGAAGTCCTTTGAATGATTTGGAACCTTTGGAAGCTTTAACTTTGATTCATCTTGAACTTTGCAACTTATTTGGATTTTCTCTAAACTTGATTTGATCTTGGTTTGCATTTAAACTTGAAACCAAGCTTTGAACTTGCATCTTTGATCATGGAAAGAAGCTAGCTTCCCATCCTTGAGCCTTGAATTCTTCAAGTCGCACTTCGGGGTCGACTTCGTTCGCAACTTCACCCAAGTTGCACATGGAGTCGACTTGAGCTGCGACTTGGCAGCTCCGCGTCCCAACTTTCGACTCTGGAAGAAATTGCACGACTGAAGTCGATAGCGAGGTCGACTTCGTCTGCGACTTGGCTACCCAAGTCGCATGTGGAGTCGACTTGACCCGCGACTTCACTTGGTCTTCTTCCCATTTCAGCTCTGGACGTTCTGCATGTTTGAAGTCGATCTTGGAGTCGACTTAGGGATCGACTTGGCCTTCCTAACTTGATTTTCTTCAAATGTATATTCCTTAAACATTTCACAAACTTGTTAGTAGCCAAGACATACTCAAATTGATTTGTTAATCATCAAAATATGGATTTAGCTATATTTCCAACACTTTGAATATGAATCTTAGCTTTTGATCTTCAAGAAACTTCAGTTGCTTTTTGAGAATGAACTTTGCATCTTATTTGGATTTGATAAAGTCCAAATTGATCCTTGGAATAAGCTTGAAACTTCAATCTTCAAGTCTGAACTCCTCAAGTTGAAGTTGGAGTCGACCTCGTCTGCGACTTCGCCCAAGTCGCACCTGGAGTCGACTTCGCCTGCGACTTCGTTATGTCCGTTTCCACTTTTTCAACTCTGGATGCTTCAAGTCGATGCTGGAGTCGACTTCGTCTGCGACTTGGTTTCCTAAGTCGCACCTGGAGTCGACTTGGCCTGCGACTTCACTTGCTTGTTTTCTATTTTCAAAGCTATCTACCTTTTGTCATTTGAAGTCGCTTGTGAAGTCGACTTAGGTATCGACTTCACCCCAAGTCGAAGTCCAAGTCGACTTGGTAATCGACTTGACTTCTTTGTTTTTCTTAAACACTTGGCAAACTCATTAGTACACTATATATACTCAAATTAGTCTTTGTTTAATCATCAAAACTTATGCTTTGTTCAATTTGTTTTGTTTGGAACATCGTTTCCAATAATAAATTTATTGTAATAATTCATAAAATTTTTATAGCATCATTCTCCATATAATTAGTTTGATATTTATATATTTAAATATATTATATAAATGTTCTTCATGTATTTAATGTAAAATTTATAGTTTTAATTTTGCTATGGAAATGTTCTTCTTCAAATTAATTTAATATTTAGATTTATAAATTTTTGTAGAATAATTTTTCACCTAAAAATCTAAAAATTATATATATTAATATAAATATATTTAAAATTTTAAATTCTAAATATATTATATAAGCGTTCTCCGTATAATGATTTTAAAAATCATATCTTCAAATGTATGTTAATGGTGTGAACTTTTTTATGTACTTATTTAAAATATTAAGTTTTTAAATTTTTTGTATATTTGTGCTTCATATTTGTAGTTTAAGAATTCCATATTTAAATTTATTTTAAAAAAATTCTATATAAAAAATTTGAATACAAATTTTATTAAAAATATGTAAAAATATCTCTACGTTTTGGTGCCAACAAAATTATCCATGCCAATTTCATTTGGCTTGCTATACCATTGGCCCAATGAATTATTCAAACTATATTTACTATTTTTTACATGAAAGAATATTTTGTATGAAAAATTATATGGAAAAGATAGCATCCATATTGTATTACAATATAAAATCTATCACTCGAAAAATAAATTGGATGAAAATAATTTTATTTTCAACTTGATCCGGGCCTACTCTAACTTATATATAAATAAATAGAAAAAGATTTAAAACTGGGTTTAATTTGGATTGATACATATATTGTCAAAATTATTTATGAGTTTAAGCGATGAAAAACATATATGGTATGTACTATTATTTAGATAATATATTACATGCAGCAATAGTAATAAGAACACAACAACCAACGTTAGGAAACATCCTGTGAAATCATTATTTTATAATTTATATTAGTAAATTTATAATAATAATTCAATGTATTTTTATAGCAACATTCTCCATATAATTAGTTTATAATTTATATTTTTACATTTACTATGTAAATGTTCTCCATGTATTTGTAGAAATATTTTTCATATAAATATTTTAAAATTTAAAATTTGTAAATTTATTGTACAAAAATTCTCCATAATAATTTTAAAGCTCATATCTTCAAATTTATGGTGTAGACATTTTCTATATTGTTATTTTAAAATTTATATTTTAAAATCTCTTGTATAAATGTGTTTCATATTAATAATTTAAGTATTCTAAATCTAAATTAATTCCCAAAATTCTTTGTGTTATTAATTTGAATATATATTCTATTAATTAATATGAACAGACAACTCTATTTTTTAGAACCAATAAAATTATCTACACCAATCGTATTAGGCATCTTATACCATTTAGCCAAGGAATTATTAAAATTAAATTTATTAATTTTTCATGATCTTGAAAGGATTATTGAATATGCAGTTACGTAAAAGCACGTTTTGTAGGGAATCAAAATATTCGGACTTACAATTTATCATTTTCTCTTTGGCGCACTTTTTTGAGTAGATATATTGCCGTTTCCATAAAGAAATTCGGAAAGAAAAATAGAGAAGTCTTGGAGCCGTCTCGATAAAGAAAATCGGACAGAGAAATGGAGAAGTACTGTGATACCCGCAATTTTTAGATTTCAACCCATAAGTACATGATATACATATATGAAAATTTTGGGCCACGAAATTAATGAAATTAGAAATTTATTAGTGGCCTAAAATTAAAAAGTAAGAAAAAGGAGAATAAATAAATGAATAATGATGAGTTTGAGTGTTAATGTTGTATGGAATAATAATGAGTAATATTATTTAATTTTAGATTTATTAATGAAATTCAGCCAAATCGTTTAATCTAAGTAATTAATTGATTTAAATTGTTTAAATTAATGAATGACCATGATTTAATTGCTTAAATGCATATGGTAGGTATAAATTATAAAATTTAAAATACTATGGTTTATGACATATATTTAATATGGATATTTACAAGAAAAGTAAAAAATATACATAGTATGAGGGGTAGCCGCACATGTGTACATGCGGACTACCTTAAGTGGGGCCACCAAAAGGCAGACCCTTTTCTCTCACGCACGAACAGAGAGGGAAAAATAAGAAGGGAGAAGAGAGAGAGGAAACAAAAGAAAGAGAAGAAGAAGAAGAAGAAAAGGAGGAGAGGAGCCGGCTGCCTATCGTCGCTGCTGCCACCATCGCCGTTTATCCTGTCGCCGGCTAGAGGTAAGGAAGATGAGCTTTTATGATTTTTTAAAGAAATCTTTCCGAAATCATGTTCAAAGCGTGAGTCTTCTAGCATGCTATCAATAATGTCTTGTTTCTCTTTCATTTACTTTCTGCCATCGCATTTGAAGCTACCATGTTTTTGCTTTCATGCAGCTTAACCTGGCACTATTGAATTTACTCATCTCTTGTGTTTGACTGATTTCTACCAATAAGATAATCTATGTTTGCATTTATTTTACCGTTTCCTTTGAATAATTAGGTTTTGTTTTTTCTTTGCTTCACCAATCATAATCTCTTGTTTCATATGGAAAAGTTGGTTATATTTCATTACTTCAGATTATTCTTTTTGAAAGTGTCTTCTATAGTTTGAATCAAATTCTATGCAACAGAGAAGAGCTCTTGTTTGTTTAACTCTTATAAATAAGAGTACTTGTCCTGGGCAATGTGATTGAATGGCTACTTGATTAGATTTCTAGTTTGATGTGACTGAATGATTACTTCATGTTGTTTAAAGTTATGCCTTAACGGTTTATAACCTTCAGCATGTGTTGGCCCAATTTTATTATTTTTTCCTCACTTGGCTGCTAAGGCTTCTAAGCAGTTGATAACAATCCAAATTTGTTAGTTGATGGTATGATGTTGTTTACGATTATGCCTTAATGGTTTAAATCGTTTAGCATGTGTTGACCTTATAGGAAATGCTTCCCTTACTTGGCTGCTAAGGCTTCTAAGCAACAAGTGCACCCATGTCTCTGTCGAGGAACCTGCTAGGTGAAGATAATCCACACATGACCTAAATGCAATTGGTCTTTCCAATAGTACATTTTTTTGAGTTCATCCCGCTATTGTGTCAGTGAATATGACTTACATTAAAAATATCCCAAATGAGTTAGTTGACTGTAGGATGTAAATAATAATCGGAGGAATGGTTTAAATCGTTTAGCATGTGTTGACCTTATAGGGAAATGCTTCCCTTACTTGGCTGCTAAGGCTTCTAAGCAACAAGTGCATCTATGGCTCTGTCGAGGAACCTGCTAGGTGAAGATAATCCACACGTGACTTAAAGGCACTTGGTCTTTTCCACAGTACATTTTTATGAGTTCATCCACATATTGTGTTAGTGAATACAACTCGCCATATAAATATTGCAATCGTGTTAGATTATATCTTTTTGTATACAATTATGCATTAATGGTGAATATACCTTTAAGTGTCTTGGCCCACTTTTATGATGCTTCCCTAACACGTTGATGCTTCAGCTTCCGATCCAATGAACCTTGATCAGTTGAAAATAGAAACGGAGGTAGCTCACGACACATATGTGGAAGAAGTTGCAAGTACTCAGCCTATATGCGACTTGTCTGGTAATGTCGAGCAACCATTTGTTGGATAAGAATTTAAAGATAAACTTGAAGCATGTGAATTCTACAAGGGCTATGCGAAGTCCGTTGGGTTTAGTGTCAAGCTCAAACAGGTGCGTGGACTAAGCTCTACCTCAGCGATTACATGGAGGCGCATGGCATGCTCTTGTGTAGGCATGCATACGCCAACAACAAATGATGAAGATAGTGCTGGTATTCAAAAAAGATTAGAAGAAAAAGAGCGTCCATTCGGTGCAACTGTATGACTTGATTAGAGATTTCAAGTAAGCAAGAAGGGCGATGGATAATTACTCGCTTTTGGGACGACCACAATCATCAACTGGTAGATAAAGGATGGACACATCGCTTGAAAATGCATCGCAAAATTGATGATGAATCTGCCTCAATTTTGAAAGCATGTAACGAGGTCAGCATTGGTCATTCTGCAGCCTATAATCTTGTCAGAGAGTTATGCACTCCGTCTGAAATCTACTTCACTCGCCAAGATGTTCGAAATTTCAAATCAAGATCTCGTGGTCATTTGCTAGCATGAGATACAAACCTGGCAATCGATCACCTCCAGAGGCAGCATGATGCAGGTCAAGACATGTACTTTGCAGTTCACAAAAATAACAAGGGTGATTCGAGTTCATTATTTTGGTCTGATGATTGGTCGAGGTTAGATTTCAAAGCATTCGGAGATGTTTTATATTTTGACACTACATACAAAACCAACAAATACAACATACCTTTTGCACCATGCGTGGAAATAAATCATCACAGACAAACCATAGTTTTCGGCTGCGGTTTGGTAGTGGATGAGACGATTGACTCCTTTGTGTGGCTCTTCCAATAGTTCAAAGATGCAACGTCCAGACAGATGCCATTATGCATTATTACCGACGAAGATGCCGCGATCGAAACTGCTGTACAGCAAGTCTTTCTAACGTCTATCCATAAGTACTGTCTATGGCATATTATGAGAAAAGTCCTAAAGAAATTGGGGAGGAGGGGTAACCAGATGGATGATTTCCAAGAGGCCTTCAATCAACTGGTGTACAATGATGTTAGTCCACAAACTTTTGGAGGAATATGGTCTCTTGGAGCACGAGTGGCTGCAACTGTTATACAGCAAACGATCGAAGTGGATACCAGTGTTCCACAAGCACTACAGATTTCACGGAATGTGCACAAATCAATGCAGTGAAATTTTTTATTCATTTCTGGATCATTATATCAATCGAAAGACAAGTTTGCTTGAATTTATAAATCACATTGCATACACAATAAGTCGACGATGTGAGGACAAAATGGATGTGGATAAACACACCTCGCTAGCGGTCCTGTAAAGGAAGACCTCGTTCCAGGTTGAGGAAGCCATCTTCAAAGTGTACACCCATTGCAACTTCATAGATACTTAGCAAGAAATGTGGGAGAGTAATGCATTCAAAGTTGAGTCTATCGATGCTGATGGTGACGAAGCAATATTCCATATTACAAAAGCAAGGGACATACAAGCTTCCCGGGTGGTTCAGTTCAATCGTGTAAAGAATGGTGAGATGTGCAGTTGTAAGCAGTTCGAATCTACTGGAATAATATGCAAGCATCTATTTGCAGAGTTTTGGGAATTGAAATTGACCGACATACCTAAATTCTTTATTTTGAAACGGATGTCACGTTCTCCTCGTAGAGGTCTCCAATTGGAGTCTTCTAAGCTTGCAGCTTTGCCGAAGCATAGACATGATGACCTACTAACCATATGGAACTCAATCAATGTCATCACTTTGTCAAATCATCGCCTCTTGTATTGTGCAATAGAAGGTAGCTCGAGGCTGTTACGTGAACTAAATGAACTTGAAAAGATCTTTCCCGATGAAGTTGGAGATCCCAAAGTGACATCGCCATTGCAGAATGAAGAAGGTCACATAGGAATTATTACAGGCAACCCCCATGTCTCATCCAGTCGTGGATGTCCTAAGCAGGATAAAAAAGGCCAGAGACAAAGAAAGAAACGCCGAACCGAATGATTTGACGTGTTTCGTCTATGGATGTATAAAGATCAACTCTAGCATGTGAATTACATGTTCTATTGTGCGCATTTGTTTTAATATTATATTGTCAGGTTGGTTTGTTAAGTGAGCATAATGTAACAACGGCCTTTAAGACTGTGCAATGATTCTAAAGCCATGTGATTGAGCATATTCTAAAGTGTTTTCAGATGTCTACGTGCTTCCCTTTGTCATTTTTTCAGCTCTCATATGAAATCTTGTTATGTCTTAGGATTAAACGTTGTTCCTACTTGGTATTGTTGAGATTATTGATCATGTGCTTATCGAATAGAATGATTAATTTGATTTTGATGATTAACAAATAATTGAAATATCATTAAAAAGAATCTAACACATTTGTCTAAGTGTTCTCAGATATTTTGTCTCTAATTATGTGTATGAAAATGAGAATGTGAAATAATTTAAGTTTCAAGAGTTCTAGTTCATGAATTGCAAGTTCAGCAAAGTGAAGTCTCAGCCCAAGTCGACTTCACTTGCGACTTGGGTGAAGTCTCAGACCCAAGTCGACTTCGCCTGCGACTTCGGACAGACAGCAAGGTGAAGTCTCAGACCCAAGTCGACTTCGCCTGCGACTTCGGACAGACAGCAAAGTGAAGTCTCATCCCAAGTCGACTTCGCCCGCGACTTGGGTGAAGTCCCAGACCCAAGTGGACTTCACCTGCAACTTCGAAGGCAAAATTCTGGACAGCAAGTTTTTACAAGGCGAAGTCGCATCCCAAGTCGACTTCACCCATCCGAAGTCGACTCCACTCATCCGAAGTCGACTCCACTTGCGACTTCAACTCGTAACGGTCGAAAATCCGAACGTTGGAGCTCTAGATGCGCGTGAACCTCCACTCCAACGGCTAGAACCTTTTTCCCTCTATATATACCATTGAAGAATGAACGTGGAGAGAAGAGAGAAGGAGAAAAGAAAGAGGAAAACACAAGTTGAGCTTTCATCTTCTTATATTCATGTGTGTTGAAGATATTTGAATAACTATTGAAGCTTCCAAGTGCTACAACTTTCAAGTGCGCTTCCAAGTTTATCATCTACATGACAAGGAGCTTCCGGTGCTTAATCGAATACACATTGTAAAGTGTAATTTCTCTTTTGTTTATTTTATTTTGTGTTGTTGCCTTGAATCGGTGTTGGAGACCGAATTCAAGAAGAAGCAAAACAGGGGGTTGGTTTGAGTTTGTCTCACTAACGGGTTTTGCTTGATTGGTTGGAGTTTGTCTCACCAATCGTTTGGACTTGGTTGGTTGGAGTTGGTCTCACCAACAAGTGATTATTGTATATGCCCCCTAGAGCTAGAATCTAGAAGAGAGTGGGTGCTCTAGATTGTATTGAAGATACAATAGTGGAACCCAAGACACAACGGGTGTGTGCTTGGAAGAGTGGAGTAGGGAAGGTTGCCCGAACCACTATATATCGTTGTCTTTTGTTTGGTTTGATTGTTTACATTTTTATATTCCATTTACACCCTCTCATTCTATCTCATATCACGTTTCATCAAGGGGATTGAACTTACAAGGGGTTAAGTTTTAACTTACCAAAGAATTTTTCAAGAACCCAATTCACCCCTCCCCTCTTGGGTTTTGCCATCTATTCGGGACCCAACAGGTATTTTTATAATTCTTGTCCATCATTATTTTATCCATTGTGTACTTTTAGTCATTGAACAACCCTGGCAATCACATTTTTTTGGTTTACAGTTGGGTCTAATGGACACTGATGGTATGGCCCCACTTAATCTATTCATTTCCCCGATGCCAATGCCCCAAGCACATTGCGGAAACGCAGTAGATCGGGGAACCCCACCAACAAAGTAAAAGAGCAATCGGTGTGTGTTGTGCAGAAGTTTGTTGATTACTGCAGCACATTGAGTGCAAGCCAGTGAGAGGACGTTTTTGAAATGGGTTTTAGAGGTTTGCTGTTAATGAAATTACGTGCTCTGCAACTTGGCCTCATTAAGTGGCTAGCAGAACAATGGGATGAAGTCGACGAAGCATTCCACATCGGAGGCAAGATGTTGGAGTTTACTGCACAAGATGCCAATCTCATCTTGGGGCTTTCAATTGGTGGTGTGAACGTCATCCCAGTGTTGGAGGAGCGTAGCACGGATTAGCTACGTATGCAATTGAAATTAGGTAAAGGAAAAAGTGTCCTTGCTTTTGATGTTCATAAAAACCTGGTTGTTGGTAGAGACGACTTGAAATGGCTACAATCATTCGCATTGTACGCGCTCTCCATTGTTATGTGTCAAACGACGATGGGGAAAATGGAGGAAGTCTACCTACAGCATATACTCGATATACAAAGAATTAAGGATTTCGATTGGGCTACTCATGTGGTGGACATGTGCAAGCAGTCATTCTCGCTATATAACACAAAAAGGCAGAAGTTAATTGGAGGCTGGATGGTCTTAGTTCAGGTAATGATCTTGATTTCTGTATTCTACATAAATTGTGCTTGTTTTTGTAACGACTATCTTTCTTTTTACAAATTTGGTTTATGGAGCACTTGCAAAGTAGTGTTGTTGATCTCTCTAAGATGCATCTTAGTGTACCGCTCATAAAAAACTGGACATCTCAAGCTTGTTTGAGATTGGACGATTTGTGGAGCAAGACGGGCAATGAACAAATACAGGTAAACTTGCTCAATACTATTTGCGATACGGTTGACCCTGTGGTGTGCATATATTGTGCAATATGTTCTCATTTATTCCTGAAAAGACTCCAAAATATAGATTTGTACGACTCTAAATCTTTTGATGTCTAATGTTAGCACTAATTAATGGTTCTAATTACTGTCATAACCATATTGATCACAGGGACAGATTGCTGAATGGCGACTCCAATTTGCATCATTTATACTTAACAATAGTTTGAATGATAATTTGAAGTCCATACAACGGAAAGCATTCAAGGACACATACATTCAACAAATCTGATTGGGTAGCATTATACATAACTAAATGGATTGTTGTACTAGAAATTTCAGTTTTGATCAACTCTTTTGGGTTAGTTTCCATGTATCATTTATCTGTAGTTAATTCCGTCATGGTGTTCTAGTATTTTTTGTAGATAACCACACTGATGTAAATTCCATGAATATTATGTATTTGTTCAAGAGAAATGGAGTTGGAAATTAAGATATCAAATTGTGAGCTATTCCTGTATGTCATATATTCTCCACATAATAGTGAAAATGCTTAATCATTCTGCGTAGCAAGTTCTTCCTAGAACTCGGAGGTGAAAATGGCATCAAAAAAGGGGTATGTATGGTTTTCATCAAAGCATAACAATCACATACTCACACAGGCATTCCCAAAAAATTACATGTTACTTAATCCAGGTACAATAAGGGTGCAAATAACTCATTTCTTCAATTGTAGGTCTGTGTTAAACCAATGGGTCACATGATCGTAATTTTCTTGTGCCAGCATATTAAACCTATCAGTGAAGAGTGTGCAAGCAATAGGTTTCTTATAGTTTCCAATGATAATCTGTGTAACAAAACGGCGCAAATGATATTTACAGGATGGGTAAAATTGTTTATGAGACCATAATTTTTCCTTTTTTAAATTTTAACGAAGTTGCAATTATACCTTATTGAACTTTACTGATCGTGGCCCAGTGTAATGCTCTATAATGGTGATAATATCCACTCTGGAGCCTTCTCTACAGTACACAAATACATTTACATCATTAGCCGACAAAACATGATTTTGAAAATTACTATGCTAATTGTGTCTTACCTTGTACTTATGAGTTCAACTGTATCGCGTACGACGTGGAATGTATATGCATCTCGGATTTCATTATCCACGTCAAACATTTTTTTAACATACTAAGTTGTACAGTGGAGATCAACTAGAAAATTAGTTTGATAATATCCATTTGCTAAATGTAGCAACCCATCCAGAAGACTTACCACTCGCTAGTAAGTAGTCATAAATCTGATTTGCCTATTCTCTTCAACGACATCAATATAGTGTATTTCACAAAGTAACATATCTATCGCATATGCAAACCAAGTACCATCATGGTATTGAATTAGCAAAAACATCTATTTCAAAAGACATTAGAACAATGAGTGCACGTAGCGGTGTCAAAAACTGTCAACTAATTAGGCAAATAGTGAGTATTCAAGTACCCATTCTGCATCATGGACACAATATTGAAGCATATCCACCGACCATTCGACATGAATATCGTCTAGCTTCCCTGTTAACAGTCTCCTCTGCATAGGACGGAAATGAAATAGTGACGTCATTGAATAGTCTCAATTAATAAATATGGTACAACTCACAAACGATGAGAAATAATGACGTTGTATACCAGATATTCCCTCTTGTTGATGAAAATTTAGTATGATAGTATATGCATCAATAATCTGTTACCGTACAAAGGATCAGATACAAAAAAATTTTGATAAATAACACGTAATTAATAAAGTAAAAAATTTCGAACAGTTGTCTGTGGTAGTTAAATAAGTTACTTACACTGGGATTGATATGACCACTATTAGCACAACATGTCATATCCTTTTGAGTAACATGAGTTATTTGTAGCTTGAAAACCCTTGTCCTGGATTTTAAAATTGACACAAGACAAGATGAAGACTATAATTTTAGCGAAATGAAAGTGGGGAAAATTGAAACCAACGCTGCAAGCGCAATTGAAGATGAATACATACTTAGCATGCAATCCGAGGTCTCCCAATACCCACTCAAGCAGTAGCATCTTCTCTACCAGCACATAGGCTAGGATCATCACAATCTGAGAGCGATGTCTAAATTCGTTTAGGTCTTGCAAAATGTCAGTAATAGCGACTTTGAGTTTGTCTAAATTTTTTACTCAAGTTTAACATGTGATAAAGATTTACAAGACATGCCTTTCCTCTGTTCATTGAAGTTGCAAGCAATGATCTCCTCCGACTAAGCCAAGCATATATCATTGGAGGCTTCTGCTGACAATCGTTCAAGTCCTACGCATAGACCATTTCAAATGAATCGTCCAAATGCATGACAACCAAAGGCATTCTTACTTCACTATTCCCGGTGGGGAGGTTTTTGCTAGATGGTAATCGCTGTACATTTGAACGTTACAGGTTTCTCACCCGATCCTCGAGTTCCTATTATATAACTCAAAGATTAGATAAATCATACCTTATATAGCATAAAAAATTGAAGAACTCGCTCTCTCACCGCAACTCGGTGGATATTCCGTTGGACATGCTCAACATGTGCTCGAACCATTTTTCAATGTCCTAAAATAGAATATGCAAGATGGTGAGATAATATCATAAGGATTTCTATAACGAGTAAAAATTCATTAAAAATAAAATAAATAAAGCAATAGTTCTTAAAATAGGCAGCCTTTGAAATCTTAAAATTATTTACACAACCATTTTTTTATTTTCATAAAACTCTTATTCTGAATATATTTAATCTATCTAATAAATTTACTATTTTTGATATTCGTATATATATTAAATGACTAAAATGGTTCTCCATTTGAAATTCAAAAATACATATACACCATTTTCCAAAAATGTCAAGACTTACAATAGGAATTAAATATACTTAGAATAATAGTATATAATTGCAAATTAGGCATTATAATTTCATATTTTTAGAACGAACAATGTAAGTTTGCATACATTTATAAATAACTCTTATTAATATTAAATTTTTTTAATATTCTAATGAAATGTGTGAAAAAATGTAGCTATACAAAATTATAGTCTGTTACAGAAAAACCACAAGTAATAGTAAAATAGAATATATTATTCAATTTTATATAAAATATTAATTTTACACACACAAATATAATATTAATGCACCTAATTAGTATATTCATTTATAGTTAATGACTCAATTTTTTAATTCTTTAATCATCCATCTACGTAGTTTTTAACTTTTTCATTTTTCATAAAATTGTAATCTTAAAATATATTTAATTCATATGTTAAAGATTTAATATTTTTAGAGATAATATAATATTTTTTTAATTTGAAATATCAAAGCTAAATGAATACACATGTCTAAAAATAGATAAACTTGGTATACAAATGCAAATATACGTAAAATAATAATTTTATGATAAAAATAAAAATAAAATTCATTTTCAATATTACTTATCCCATCCCGTTCCGCATCGGTTGGGAGCACCGAAATGCAGCTCTAGGTATCATTTCATCAAAGTACTATAGCTTAAATCTTATTATATTTTTACTTTAAATTTACAATATAAACTATAATAATAATTTCAGGAAATTTTCTTATAAAATTATAATTATATAAAATCATAACGTATATTCGAAAGAGTCAACATGTAATTACTTCATAATTATAGTTAACAATAAAATAAAGTAGCATATATTTACTAATTAAATATAAATTACAATTATATATAAGTAATCACAATTATATATAAGTAATCATAGTTTAGTTCTATAACATCATATATATAATAATTTTACTATTTTATATTTTTATGTAAATTTCTATTTCATTTTATCGAGAGGAGTCGATCTTTTTATATATATTTATATATTTAAATAGTTTTAAAATTATTTAGACATCAAATAAATTATTAAGCATATATATATGTTGCAAAATACATAGATTAAGTAAAATATTCAAAAATTATAAAAAAAATAGATGCTGTTAGATTGTAAAAATTATAAAAAATTATTTGAAATAAATAATTTATCATCATTAAAAAATATTTATTTTGCAAGGTATATATTTTAATTTATACTTTTGGTTAAATTTGATTTAACCTTATTTTTTTACAATGTTGGGACATATAATTAAAACATTATTTACTTAAATATACATTTTGAGATGTAGAATTAAATAATGATTAAAATTTAGTATTTTTTACCAATTTAAGTTTTTGCATAGTTTTAATTGTAGTTTTGGAACATATAATTTGTCTATAAATTTTGTATAAATTTTTTATTCAATGTAAATATTTATTAATTTCATAATTTTACATCAATTTCAATTGAAGTAAATAAATTTTTATTTTTATTTTAAATTAATTAATTCTATTAACCATAAATCATAAGTAGTATATTAATATGTTAAACTTATAATACAAAATGTAATAATATTATTTTGTAATTTTAATAAATTTTATGATATTAATATGTTGCATTTCTAGTATAAACTATAATAATATTATTATATACTTTTATTAAATTTTATTATAAGATTTCTAGTAAATGTAGTTATTTACTAAATTAATTATTTAACCAGTCCCAAAAAGTAACATATATTTATATATTAAATATAAATTACAGTTATATATAATTTATTACATTTTTAGTTGTACAACATCATATGTAATAATTTTTACAATTTTATATAGTTACATCAATTTTGATTTTATTTAATTTAATTTACTTAATATTTTTAATTATAAATTCATATATTTATTTAGTTTTACAATTATTTAAAGGTTTTATTAATTATATATTTTCCAAAATACACAAATTAGGTAAAATATTTATAAAGTATCAAAAATTAGATGTGGTTAGATGCGATTATATGTTATTAGATGCGGTTAGATGTAGCTAGATGCGGTTAGATGCAGTTAGATACCGTTAGATATGGTTAGACGCTATTAGATTAAAGTGGATTTCATTAAATTATATTATTTGGGTTTCAAACTCCGTAATTAAGGTGTAAATGACCATATAAGTGGCATAGGATCATATTACAGGTTTTAAATTAAGATTAATTTATTAATTATATAAATTAGATGCAGTTAGATGCTGTTAGATGCGATTAGATGCGGTTAGATACGATTAGACGCTGTTAGATTAAGGTGGATTTGGTTAAATTGTATTATATGGGTTTCAGATTCCATAATTAAGATGTAAATGACCTTATAAGGGCCCTAAGATCATATTCCAGGTGTTAAATTAGGATTAACTTATTAATTTCAAAAATTAGATGCTATTAGATGCGGTTAGATGTTGTTAGATGCGGTTAGATGCGGCTAGATCTAGTTAGATCCGGTTAGACGGTGTTAGATTATGATGATTTCCTTAAATCGTATTATCTGGGTTTCAAATTTTGTAATTAAGGTCTAAATGACGTTATAAGGAGCCTAGGATCATATTACAGGTGTTAAATTAGGATTAACTTATTAATTTCAAAAATTAGATACGGTTAGATGCAGTTAGATACGGTTAGATCCAGTTAGATGCGGTTGACGCTATTAAATTATGATGATTTTCTTAAATCGTATTATATGGGTTTTAAATTCCGTAATTAAGATGTAAATAACCTTATAAGGGGCCTAGGATCATATTATAGGTGTTAAATTAGGATTAACTTATTAATTTCAAAAATTAGATGCGGTTAGATGCAGTTAGACACGGTTAGACGCTGTTAGATTATGATGATTTCCTTAAATCATATTATCTGGGTTTCAAATTCTATAATTAAGATCTAAATGACGTTATAAGGGGCCTAGGATCATATTACACGTGTTAAATTAGGATTAACTTATTAATTTCAAAAATTAGATGCGGTTAGATGCGGTTATATGCAGTTAGATGCGGTTAGATCCAGTTAGATGTGGTTAGATTCAAAAAATTAAAAAATTAAAAAATTTTAAAAAAATCAAGAAAAATAAAAGAAGTTATTTTTTAGAGTACCTTAATTACATTAACTTTAAATAATATAAAATAACTCCCAATAAAAATTATATTTTCCAACTTTACCAATTATAATGAAATCTTATTAAAAAATAACTTTTTATATACAAATATTTTTAGAAATTGTCAAATAATGAAAATTTATGTCTACATATATTTTAGTATTTGATCTAACAATTCAATGGAATAAAATGAGATTTTGTATATATATAATACAAATTTTATCAAAAAACCAAACATACTTACGTTTTTAAACAAATATACTCACGTTGTAAAGTTATCAAAATGCCCAGCTTCTTTTTTTTCCTCACGGGAAGTGCTTCCCATGGGTTGGGCCTCAAGAAGGACCGCCACAATAAATTCCTGAAGTACACCCTACCAATGTCTTCCATCTCGTCTTCATTGAGTTGGTTGAATGAAACCTTCCCCCATCCACATCAGTACGAGTTCATGAGCGTTAATTTCATGGTCTTTTGGAAAAATTGAACAATATGCAAAGCGATGCTATAACTGTGGTGACAAGTTATAATAGTTCAACCTTAAGGCAGGCAAAATTCCATTTTTCTTCTTCCGGCAAATTCCAATTTTCATCATCTTTAATGAATTCCCACTCTCTTTCACTTGTTCTGAAAAGCATCATGCTTCCAAGTGCCTTTGCTGCTAAATGAACACCACCACACTTCTTTACAATTTCCTTCCTAGATTTTCCTCTCGTCCTTGCCCAAATGCTCGCTGCTTACATAGCTTCCAGCAATCATCATTAGATAATTTTCTCAAATAGCATGGAGGAAGAGTGCCCATCAATAAAGACACTTTTGCACTGCGGATGGTAATAATGATTTTGCTGCTTGCTGCACCTGATTGAAGATAACTCCGCAGCCGCTCCCACTTCTGAGGATGCTCCTCCCACACATCATCCAACACAAGTAAAAATTTCCTCCCCTTTAGTTGTTGCCGAAGATGACATTGCGGTGCATCCAGTTCTTCAGAATTGCAATTTGAGTCCCAACCCATAGGAAGCACTTCCCTTGGGAAAAAAAGGAAGCTAGGCATTTTGGTAATTTTACAGCGAGAGTATATTTGTTTAAAACCGTGAGTATGTTTAGTTTTTTGATAAAATTTGTATTATATATATATATACAAAATCTAAATCTATTCCATTCATTTGCTAGATCAAATATTAAAATGTATGTGGACATAATTTCTCATCATTTGATAATTTCTAAAAAAATTTTTGTACAAAAACATTTTTTTAAAAAGATTTCATTATAATTGGTAAAGTTAGAAAATATAATTTTTATTAGAAGTTATTTTATATTATTTAAAGTTAATGTAATCATGGTACTCTAAAAAATAACAAGTTCTTTTATTTTTCTTGAATTGTTGAAAATTTATTAATATTTTATTATTTTCTGAATATAATCGGATCTAACGGCATCTAACAGCATCTAACAACATCTAACAACATCTAACCGCATCTAACAGCATCTAACAGCATCTAACAGCATCTAATTTTTAAAATTAATAAGTTAATCATAATTTAACACCTGTAATATGATCCTAGGTCCCTTATAATGTCATTTAGACCTTAAATTCAGAATTTGAAACCCATATTATATGATTTAATAAAATCATCATAATGTAACGGCATCTAATCGCATCTAACGGCATCTAACAGCATCTAACGGTATCTAACAGCATCTAACGGCATCTAACAGCATCTAACGGCATCTAACAGCATCTAATTTTTGAAATTAATAAGTTAATCGTAATTTAACACCTGTAATATGATCCTAGGCCCCTTATAAGGTCATTTAGACCTTAAATTCAGAATTTGAAACCCATATAATATGATTTAAAGAAATCCAACTTAATCTAACAGTGTCTAATCGCATCTAACAGCATCTAACGGCATCTAACGGCATCTAACAGCATCTAACAACATCTAATTTTTGAAATTAATAAGTTAATCGTAATTTAACACCTGTAATATGATCCTAGACCCCTTATAAGGTTATTTAGACCTTAATTTTGAATTTGAAACCCATATAATATGATTTAAAGAAATCCAACTTAATCTAACAGCATCTAATCGCATCTAACGGCATCTAACAGCATCTAACAGCATCTAACGGCATCTAACAGCATCTAATTTTTGAAATTAATAAGTTAATCGTAATTTAACACTTGTAATATGATCCTAGGCCCCTTATAAGGTCATTTAGACCTTAATTACGGAATTTGAAACCCATATAATATGATTTAAAGAAATCTAACTTAATCTAACAGCGTCTAATGGCATCTAATGCTATCTAACAGCATCTAACGACATCTAACAGCATCTAACAACATCTAATAGCATCTAACCGCATCTAACCGCATCTAATTTTCGAAATTAAAAAGTTAATCGTAATTTAACACCTGTAATATGATCCTATGTCCCTTATAAGGTCATTTAGACCTTAATTACGGAATTTGAAACTCATATAATATGATTTAATGAAATCCAACTTAATCTAACGGCATCTAACGGCATCTAACCGCATCTAACCGCATCTAACTTTTTAAATTAATAAGTTAATCGTAATTTAACACCTGTAATATGATCCTAGGCCCCTTATAAGGTCATTTAGACCTTAATTACAGAATTTGAAACCCATATAATATGATTTAATGAAATCCAACTTAATCTAACAACGTCTAATCGCATCTAACGACATCTAACGGCATCTAACCGCATCTAATTTTTGAAATTTTATAAATATTTTACCTAATTTGTGTATTTTGCACAAGATATATAACTAATAATTCATTTCATAGCTATGGAAACCTTTCAATAATTTTAAAACTAAATAAATAATAATTAAAAATATTAACTAATTTGAATTAAATAAAATCAAAATTTACGTAAATATATAAAATTGTAAAAATTATTATTTATGATGCTATAAAACTAAAATTGTAAGAAATTATATATAACTGTAATTTATATTTAATATATAAATATATGTTTCTTTTTGGGATTGGTTAAATAATCAATTTAGTAAATAACTACGTTTAATAGAAATTTTATAATGAAAATTATTTAAATTCTATAATAATATTATTACAGATTATATTACAAAAATATAATAATTGTAATTTTTTGTTACCATTATTAATTAAATTAAACAAGAAATACAAATTTATTTACTCCAAATGAACTCAATGTGGAAAAATAATTTAATTAAAATTTACGTTGAATATAAAATTTATAGCAAATTTTATGTACCCTTGTGTTATATCTCCTGTAAATTTTCTATTCAAAATAAAATATTTTTAGAAAATAGTATATTCAATTTTTGAGGCCCGCAGGACACATATATATTTTTAGAAAATAAAAAATTCATTTTTATAGGCTCGCGGGACACATATATATTTTTTAGAAAACAAAATATTCATTTTTGGAGGCCCGCAGGACGCATATCTATTTTTAGAAAACAAAATATTCATTTTTGGAGGCCCGCGGGACACATATCTATTTTTAAGAAAATAAAATATTCATTTTTGGACGCCCGTGGGACACATATATATATTTTAGAAAACAAAATATTCATTTTTGGATGCCTGCGGGACACATATATATTTCAGAAAATAAAATATTTATTTTTTAGACGCTCGCGGGACATGTATATATTTTAGAAAAATAAAACATTCATTTTTGGAAGCCTGCAAGACACATATATATTTTTAGAAAATAAAATATTCATTTTTTGGACACCCGCGGGACACATAGATATTTTTAAAAATAAAACATTCATTTTTGGAGGCCCGTGGGACACATATATATTTTAGAAAACAAAATATTCATGTTTGGACACTCGCGGGACACATATATTTTAGAAAAATAAAATATTCATTTTTGAAGGCCCGCGGGACACATATATATATTTTAGGAAACAAAATATTCATTTTTGAAGGCCCGCGTGACACATATATTTATGATTTTGACCGAAAATGATTTTTCTATAATTTATGATTTTTTACCTAATCTATGTATTTTGCAAAATATATATATTTAAATATTTATTCGAGGTCTAAATAATTTTAGAACTAAATAAATGTTTAAATTTATAATTAAAAATTCAACTCCACTTGATTAAATGAAATAAAAATTTACGTAAAGATATAAAACAGTAAAAAATATTATATATATAAATCTTAACACATGTTAGTTGATTTGCAATTGAATCTAAATAATTAATAATATTTATTTTATATTTATTTAAGATTTGTAAAATCACATATTTTAACTGCATCTAATAACATCTAATTTTAATATTTTTATATAACTTTATGTACTTTGCAAAATATATAAAAAAATAAATACTCATCTTCCAAATGATGCCTAAAAAATAATAAAAAATTTAAAAACATATATAAACAGATGGATTCTAATTATGATTATACGACTATATGGATTTTCTCCTTTCAAATTTACACATTCAAATTTAATTATCCGTTTGCAATTTTATTTTATTTGCATGCTCAACCAATTTTGACATAAGATTGGTTTTTCTTCTTAATTATCAATTTGCTACTTCTCATTATTTATTTATTGCCGCGATTTTGAATATATTTAGGAAAGAAAAAGACAATGATGGGCATGGAGAGAGCACAATCTCAGTTTTCTGTTCCGTCCCATTATATTAAAATATGATTGACATGTATAGCGTCCAATTCAGCACACGAAGCACACATATTTTAATTTTTCAAACACAATGTACCTATTCCAAAATTTGCATAACAAAACTTGTAAGATTTATTAATAACTAAATTCATTAAATCGAATTGGAATGTAATACATTGTTGTATACATTCTACTACAAACTGAAAAAAATCGTATATTTATTCAAGACATTATATGTCAACAACCTTGTTTGTTTCAAAGCATACAAAGACGTCCAAAAGATCTTGAATTGCACAATTCTTTGATAGTAATGTTTGTGATCTTCGATTTTCTGACGGTTAAGGTTTGCCTTCCTAAAGGAGCATCCTTGCTCAAATCCTAGTAGTCTGTACAATGACCTCGAGGCTTATTTATGTTGTCTTTTTTGACCATAAGCCAAACTTTTTTTTCTTGTCCCACAGGGATTAAAGCCTGAATGACAGAGATGGAACCTGTAAATGAAGAAAAATATGAGATAATACCTGAAAGGAAGCCAATATCCCTTAGTAGCATAAGAAAAAGATGCAAACAACTCAATGTTTATAGAATCACCCATTTAAAAGTGCACCAGTGAATGAAACTGCATTACCTCATATGCGTTACTAATATCCTTGAATTTTTGTTCTGCTCCAGGATCCCTACATAACACAGTTAAAAGTATCAATAATCCCCGAGAAATAGTAGGGAGTTTTTCACAGCCAAAATTAAATAAGTTCCAATTCTCTCTTTCAATGCTCTGACTTCCATAGCTGCATTACTGTTACATCTACATTTTTCATTTTAATTTCCTAACTTCGATCCTTGGAACTCATCTGCCGAGCAAAAATAATTATAGGCAAAAATTAGAGAGTTAAATGTTAAGGAAAAAATAAGGGATGAGAAAATAGCAACATAAGCAAAGAAGAGCAAGTGAGAAGATCAAAATAACATGAAAATGTAATTGTTGAGCGAAACGGTTGAGAAAATAGTAATGTACGCTAAGAAGGGTAAGTGATAAGATCAAAACAGTATGCAAAAAAAAAGAGAATATCAAACTTACAAGCCAATTGTACTGATGCGGCCAGTTGCTGGCTAATGGAGTTGATCCTCCCACCTCATTGCTCGTTGGTTGTATTCGGAGTTCCTCCACCACGCCCTTTTTCCGGAATGTTTCTGTAAAAAAAAAAAAACAGCGATGATCTTTCTTCCACTCAATACACATGCAGATGCCAAGTGTTTGATCATTTTATGTAAATGCAAGAAATTTGTCAAGACACTGCTAAGCCTTCTGCATCAAGTAGACAATTGCGATAGAGGAAGAGTTTCAAGCACCAAGAAGATACCGGTGCACCTCATTCAAAAGTCAATTCCTCGTACATAACTGGATAATCCCAGAAATATAGTTTCTTTAGGCTCTATTTAACTGGTCATCAAAGCGCCATGCTGCCATCAGAACCATTCAATGATCAACAACCATTTTGATGATTGATATTGCAGAACTGACTAAAACTGCAATTCGAGGAGAGCATCTGGCTGAAATGGCTGAAATTTTGTTGATTTGACAGTTTCATTTGAGTGGGACTTTTATTGTAAAGCTACAATGAAACCATTAGAAAAAAGTCAATAAAATTGATGCCGATGTATGACCATCTTTAGTTGCAAGGGATAAACCAAACAAGATAAAGGTAATCAGAGCACAATCATATTATGCTTCTCTAGTACCATGAAAGTCTCTCTCAAAGTGTCTAAATTTTGTGGTAGAACATAGGTGACCAGTATCACTTTCCTCAAAATATCTTTACTGCACCATGAGCACAAAGCTTCCTTGCTTAGCAGCTTTGTAAGCTTTGTATCTGCATGCAATCAGCATGATTATCTCACGGTATTTGCTGGAAAGATTTACCAAGTAGCCTAATAGAACATCGATAATCACTCCCAGCTTTGCATCTGCATGCAATCAGCATGATTATCTCGCAGCATTTGCTGGAAAGAATTTCCAAGTGTAACCCAATAAAACATCAATAATCATTCCCAGAGAAGATATCATTGCCTTGCTCCTGTCTGGTTTCATTTTTCCAGGCACACCAAACAAATGAACAAGGTTGGATCCTATTGAACTGACACAGCATTTAGCCAGAAGTTTGACATTGAAGTCCCAATTTTGAGAACTTGCCTACCCAACAAAGTGAATCAGGAGAATTGCATTTGCAGCTCAGAAATAAATTAGCCTCAAACTGGCATTGGTTCTGGCCGCAACTACAAGGCTTAACCTTTCTGTGTCCACAAATGAGAGTTTCATGAGGCAATAGAGTGAAGAAATACCTATTGTGGCACTTCTAGGTGCTCCTGATTCACAAAATTCAGCTAAGAAGCCATATGTAGGCAAGTTGTTCACAGCATGATGGAAGTCTTGAAGATTAAAATTCCCACTTGGGCTGTACACAATCTTTAGCTGATAAATTATTAAACAATTAGTCTAACCACCTCATTCAGGAATAGTAATGGTAATAGTTTTAAATTAGTACTAATGCAAAATGGAAGTTCATAATAAATGTCAACATTTGGATTGTTGCTCTCTAACGTGAAGTCTCCTCATCCTTTCACATTCAAATGCCAATAATTCCATCGACTTGACTGTTTGGATTGCCATAAAAATGTGAAAAACCTTAGTCAGATTAGCTTAGATTGACATTGACTATGACATGAATCCAGTTTGATAATTTCATTCCCTATCATAAATTTTTCAGCTCCATATCTAAACAGCACGAATCAAGATGCTTTATCCATCAAAACCAAATCCCACTATCAGGTAGTCTGAACTTTCGGTATTTTGATATCAAAGTGACAGTCGCTTTGCCTTTAGCTCTGTCCACACAAATACGTTGCAACTACTATCAGCAGTTTTAGCTTCGACCACTTGAATTTGCATAATTTCCTCTACAACCACTAAAATCTACAAATCTTACAGAAATTAAACTCTAGAATTTTGTTCGAATGGATATTCCAGTAACAGGAAAAGAAACCTCGTCATCATCACCGTCAGCAGAAGTTGGACTAGGAGAAGGAACAGATCTTTTTCTATGGATACAGCACAATCCGATGAGGTCCTGAAGAGCAGGGCCATCGCTTGAGACGGCATAGAGATTTGCGAGCTGCAACAGGCATTGATCGAAAATGGTGTCGTCACGGACCCGATCGATAATCAGGAAGAGGCGATTTGGAGACAGATTTTTACCCGCTTCAAATCTCTGAGCAGCTGAGGCGATATGCTTCGAAGATCGAGCAGGAAGCAGAGCAGCGTCATACCTTTCCTTCCCTGCAACGGTGTCGAGATGCGATTGCGTTTTGAAACCCTAACCCTAAGAAAGAAAAGACCGACGCGAGTGAGGAGGTCTCAGCAACACCAATTTCCAAACAGAACTTTATGCCGAAAATGCCCTTTCTATTCTCAGCCGTAGATTGAAAATGGACGGTGGATGTGCTGCTTCCCTTGAGAAAAATGGGGGAAGCACTTCTCATGGGTTGGGACTCCATTCCGAAATGGCCCCTTTCTAGCAACGAGTAGGAATTGAAGGCGGTGCCGCAGCTAGCGTCTTTCAGGCGGGGACAAATCAAGTGACCGCTTTTCTGCGTCAGTAACTGTGAATGGGAAGAGAAAGCGAGCAGTGGAGTAAGAGTCAACATATGCTATTGTTGTCAGTAACTGTGAATGGTAGATGACATTTGTAAAATAAATTTGGATTGAGCAGAGTGCAATGTAAAACAGAATATGGTTTTTCGATGGCTTTTGATGATTACATTTCTGTTGTTAAGGCTTAAAGATGATGCATTATTTGATAGGCATGTGTAAATGTAACATAGCTAAAGGCAGTTAGGAATGGGACGGAACATGGGTATAAGAGAGGGAGCAACATTGTGTAAGGTAAGCCAGAAATATCAATCCAAAATTTTCATTTCCTTAGTTCTTTTCCCTTCCTTTCCTATCTTTGTCCCGTAAACAATCAAGAAGGTGAAGCCGACGAGTAGGGTCTTATCATTATTTTTCTTTTTCTTTTTTTTTCATAGCATTGAATCGAGCCCAGAAATTGTGTGGTCATTTTTATAGATAAGGAATAGAGGATTTGTGATTATCCTTCATTCCCATATGTACGAGTCGAGGACAACAATTTCAATAACAAAGTGCATAATATTTCTCAGTGAACCTTTTTTTATTTCTTGCTAAGATTTTAAATGAAGAGATTTCCAACAACCTGCAAGAATTCCAACGATTCAAATTTCAATTATCACCACCAAATACTAGGGACGAGAAAAGAGAGACTGAGGAAACGGAGAAGAAGATTTGCAAGCAGATCAAGACACTTCGGGAGAGTTCTAAGAAATTCCAAAGAGGAGGTGGGAAGATTCTAGAAAGCGATCTTAACCATCCACTTAAGGACATGTGGCGAAATCCAGAGAGCTCCAAGGGGAGGGGAGAACCTATAAAAGGGGACAACCCTTTCCCATGGAAATGTAGTTTTGGTGTGAGTGTGATTTTGATGAGTGCTTGTTGTGTGCATGTGAGTTGGAGTAGGAGCTTATAAAGTGAGAGTGTCCAAATTATTTTGTGTGTAATATTTTTGTTATAAATAATATTTTATCTTAGAGCATTCATTTTTCAACAAGTGGTATCAGAGCCAAGGGTCGGGGACCGTGGTTCGTGAAGGCTACACCAGCTAGACAAAATACGAGAAGATTCTGCACGTACACGGTCTGGGACTGTGAAGCCGATTGGTCTAGGACCAAGCTTATTTGGAAAAGTGTTGGGCATACCAAGTCACGATGGCGGATATTTCTACCTCGGTAAGCTCCATTGAGAAGTTAAATTATAACAACTATAATACTTGGTGTTTGCGTATGCAGTTTTATCTGCGGAGCGCAATTCAGTGCACCCGGGTGCATTCAGCCTCAACGCACCCGGGTGCACTGCACCTATTTTTTTATTTTTTATTTTGAAAATTTTTGTATACAATGGTTAATCTAGGTTTATTTAACATATGTATCAATTTTACTATTTTTGGAGACTTTTAGATATTTTTTTTAGATTTTTAAAAATCAGTGGCATTTTCAGTAATTTAAAATTACGAAAAATGCCACTGATTTTTAAAAATCTAAAAAAAATATCTAAAAATCTCCAAAAATAGTAAAAATTGATAAATATGTTAAATAAACCTATATTAACAGCTTCATGAAAAAATTTTCAAAAAAAAAAAAAAATAGGTGCAGTGCACCCGGGTGCGTTGAGGCTGAATGCACCCGGGTGCACTGAATTGCGCTCCTTTTATCTGCTTAGACAAGATCTGTGGGATATACTTGGCGGCAATAATACTACGCCGCCCATAGATGACGAGGAATTGAAGAGGTGGAAGATAAAAGCTGGCAAAGCCATGTATGTGCTAGCAGTAACTATTGAAGATGAGTTATTGCAGAAGATTAAGGATGCTAAAACACCCAAGGAGGCATGGGACACCCTCGCAGCACTTTACACAAGAAAAAATGATGCAAAGCTCCAGCAGTTGGAAAATGGGTTGCTATCCATTTCGCAGCAGAATATGACGGTAAGTGAATATTTCTTCAAAGTTAAATTTCTTTGTGGAGAAATTTCAAAATTAGACCCAGAAAATTCGATCTCTGAGACTAGGATGAGGAGGATTATCATTCATGGCTTAAAGCCAGAATACCACGGGATTATCATTGCTACCCGTGGATGGGCCAAAGAACCAACTCTAACTGAGTTGAAAAATATTTTGGCCAACCAAGAAGCTTTAGACAAGCAAATGTCTAAAGTTTTGTTAAAGGAGGAGGAGAATGCTCTCTTTAGTAAAAAGAGAGAATTCCAAAGCAGAGATCGAGTAGCTGCGAGGCCAAATGGAGGTAACACAAGAAAACAAGAGGGGGGCTGGCAAAGGAGGCAGCAAGGGCAAAGCTCGCAACAAGGGGGAGCTCGTCAAAGTGGCGACAAAAGAGAGAAGAGATCCCAACGGCAGATGGACCAGTGCTACAACTGTGGCAAAAGAGGCCACTTTGCTAGAGACTGCTGGTTCAAGCGGGCAGAGGGAAATGTTGCGACTTCTATCCATAATGAAGAAGAATGGGATCTCCAAGCATCCCTTGCAATAGAAGAAATCCAAGAAATGGCGGCACCCTGCGTTATCAAGACAGAAGAGGAGTCGGCTCTCATATCAGTAAGTGAAAAATTAATCAATTATAATGATGATTGGATTGTCGATTCTGGATGTTCCAATCACATGACAGGAGACTATGAGAAGTTGACCGGCACGTCTGAGTATAAAGGAGGACGAGTAGTCGTAACGGCTAACAACTCAAAGCTGCCCATCACCCATATCGGTAAGACTATGTTTACCCCTCGGTTCAGCTCATCGAAGGTACAATTGAAAAATGTGTTCCATGTACCAAGTATGAAGAAAAACTTATTATCTGTCTCACAACTCACCACTTCTGGAAATTATGTGGTGTTCGGCCCAAATTATGTAAGAGTATATCCTAAATTAAAAATAACAAATAAGCCGATCATGGAAGGGCATCGGCTTGAATCTGTCTATGTGATGTCTGCACAGACAGCATACATAGACAAGACAAGGAGGAATGAAACTGCAGATTTATGGCACACGCGGCTGGGACATATAAGCTATCACAAGTTGAAGCAGATAAAGAAGAAGTCTATGCTCAGAGGCCTTCCAAAGCTAGAAGTTCAAGAAGATACGGTGTGTGCCGGATGTCAGTTCGGAAAGGCACATCAACTACCATATGAGAAGTCAAAATTTCAGACCAAGGTGCCTCTCGAGATAGTACACTCAGACATATTTGGACGAGTAAAGCAGCCATCCATTTACGGTTACCAGTACATGATAACCTTCATCGATGACTATTTAAGGTACATTTGGGTTGATTTTATGAAAGAAAAATCTGAGGCATTCGCTAAATTCAAAGAATTTAAGCAAAAAGTGGAAAGTGAAGTAGGCCGAAAAATACGATGCCTACGCACAGATAATGGGAGGGAGTATACGTCAGCTAAATTTTTAGAGTATCTACAAAGGTGTAAGATACGCCAACAGCTGACTTGCCCAAACACGCCACAACAGAATGGAGTGGCAGAAAGAAAAAATCAACACTTGGCAGAGATATGCAGAAGTATGCTGCATGCCAAGAATGTGCCACCTAAATTTTGGGCTGAATGCATGAAGACTGCTACCCATGTCATAAATAGGCTTCCTCAACCTAGACTTGGGTATATTTCTCCTTTTGAGAAATTGCGGAGCACCAAACCAACGGTAAGTCATTTCCGTGTGTTTGGATGCGTCTGCTATGTATTTATTCCTGACCACTTCCGTAGTAAGTTCGACAAAAAAGTCATTCGCTGTATATTTGTTGGCTATGATAGCGAAAGAAAAGTTTGGAGATGTTGTGATCCGACTACAAGTCGATGTTATGTCTCACGAAATGTAATTTTTGATGAGGCATCATCTTGGTGGTCATCACAGGCAGTTTTAGTACCTGACTCTAATGAAATGGAAGAATAGTTAAGAGAAAGACTGCAGGAACGAATCGAGCCAAGTCAAACTCAGTCAACAAAGGAGCCAACTGAGGAGGACGAACTCTCACCGAGTAGAGAGAAGTCCAAATCACCAGAAAAATCAGATAGCCCATGGCAAACATGAGTGCATCATAAGAGTATAGAAGAAGAAAGACCGAGCCAGATCGAAGAGTTCGATGAACAAGAAAAAGCAAGATCTATTCCATGGCGATCCAACAGACAACGGAAGCCGAATCCAAAATATGCTAATGCAGCAGTGCTCGAAGCGACTGAAGAAGCGGAACTAGTCACATACGAGGAAGCATCCCAGAGTCTAAATTGGAGGAAGGCTATGGAAGAAGAAATTCAAGCCTTGAAGCAAAACGAGACATGGGACCTGGTACCAAAACCAAGAGATGTGCAACCCATATCATGCAAATGGGTGTACAAATTAAAGTTACGGCTTGATTGATCAATCAAAAGATACAAAGCTCGGCTGGTAGCATGTGGGTTTTCTCAAAAGTATGGGCTAGATTATGATGAAACATTTAGCCCAGTGGCAAAGATTACGACAGTTCGAGTATTACTGGCACTTACAGCTAGCAAGTCATGGAAGCTCTGGCAAATGGATGTCAAGAATGCATTTCTCCATGGCAAACTAGATCGAGAAATATATATGATGCAACCCAGAGGGTTCGAGAGCACAACCCATCCGGAGTACGTCTGCTAGCTGAAAAAGGCCTTATATGGATTAAAGCAGACACCGAGAGCCTAGTATGGTAAGATTGCTGAATTCTTACTACAAAGTGGTTATTCTGTTGCACCAGCTGACTCAAGTTTATTCGTAAAAAATAAAAATGGAAAGCTAGCAATAGCGCTAGTATATGTAGATGATTTCATCATTACTGGTGATAATGAAAGTGAGATCAATCAAACCAAGGTCAATCTCTCAGTTCGTTTCCTGATGAAAGACCTTGGAGAATTGAAACACTTTCTTGGGCTAGAAGTTGAGCATACAAAAGAAGGAATATTCCTATGTCAGCAGAAGTATGCTCAAGACTTACTAAAGAAGTATGGGCTACTTGACTGCAAGCCCATATCTACACCTATAGAGCCCAATACCAAGCTATGCTCACTCGAATGTCAAGAGTTAGCAGATTCGACGATGTATCGGCAGCTAGTGGATAGTTTAATCTACATAACTCTTACACGGCCGGATATAGCATTCGTCGTCAGCATAGTAAGTCGCTATATGAAAAAACCAAGGAAGCCACATCTAGATGCAGTTCGACGCATATTAAGGTATGTAAAAGGAACCATTAACCTCGGTCTTTTATGTAAGAAAAATGCAATATGCAAGGCATCAGGATATTGTGATGCCGATTATGCTGGAGACTATGACACAAGGAGATCAACCACTGGATATATATTTGATCTCGGATCAGTGGCAGTCTCATGGTGCAGCAAGAGACAGTCAACTGTATCTCTATCAACTACTGAAGCAGAGTATAGAGCAGCAGCTATGACAGCACAGGAAACTAAGTGGCTGATGCAGCTTATGAAAGATTTACACCAGCCTACTGATTATTCAGTGCCCCTATACTGCGATAATGAGTCTGCTATATGCATAGTAGAGAATCCAGTATTCCATGCCAGAACCAAGCATGTTGAAGTACATTATCATTTCATACGAGAAAATGTGCTATACGGAGAAATCAAGATGGACCACATCAACACAGAAGATCAAGTTGCAGACATATTTACCAAAGGGCTGACTAGAGAAAAATTTGAAAAACTCAGAAGTCGAATTGGTATGGCAACCAAAGTGGAGTTAAAAAAGAAAGTCGGTACTGAGGGGGAGAATTAAAGAAGCAGCACCGCCTATTGCCGGATATTTTTAGATGTCATAAGGAAACCTCTACGCAGTTGTAGAGAAATTATGAAAGTGTCGGAGTTCTCTAGAAAGTTCTAGAGAAGAAGGGTGTGTAGAATTCTAGAACCTTCCAGAATTCTCTTGAATCCTCTAAGAGCTCTAAGAAGATCAAGACACTTCGTGAGAGTTTTAGGGAATTCCAAAGAGGAGGTAGGAAGATTATAGAAAGCGATCCTAACTGTCCACTTAAGGACATGTGACGAAATCCAGAGAGCTCCAAGGGGAAGGGAGAGCCTATAAAAGGGGACAACCCTTTCCCATGGAAATGTAGTTTTGGTATGAGTGTGATTTTGATGAGTGCTTGTTGTGTGCATGTGAGTTGGAGTGGGAGCTTATAAAGTGAGTGTCCAAATTATTTTGTGTGTAATATTTTTGTTATAAATCATATTTTATCTTAGAGCATCCATTCTTCAACAGAGGAAACGGAGAAGAAGATTTGCAAGCAGATAGAGAGAGGGTGTGGTGTCTGGTTGACAAGTTCTCTAACCGAACATGCATCATTGCAGATGGTTGAAATGGATGGAGAAGGGCAGGATGGAGATGCCTAAGTGGAGATCAAAGCCAAACATTACTGCCTGCCCGAAGGTGGAAGATTTGGGTAGGAGCAGCAGTTTAGGGTTACTCAAATTGCAGGAGAAAAAAGGGATCCTAGTGATCGGGAGAGGCGAGAGGGGAGAATTGTCCGCATTAGCTACCATTACCGTGTCGGGGCCGAGGCTTGGAAATAGAATAGAGAAAAAATTAAGAAAAGTAGAAAAATGAAAACTAAAATAAATAGGTTTTTTTGGGTGTGTACGAATGTTATTTTTCTTAAGATATTGTACTCTCAACGCTGTTTAAGGTAGTCTCAACTTTGCCTCCAGGATACAAAAAGAGAACCCAATTTAAAACGGGAAACGACCTCCTTTCTAGATGTCAAACACGTGATGATAGAAGGAGCAGTCTTTGAATGGAGTTAACAAGGGCAGCAAAAGAATTCATAGAGAAGGATGATGAACAGTCGTTCACGGTTGAGTAGTGGAGATCTGTAAACGAAGACCAGAAGTCCATTTATAGGACTGAATTGCAGATGCGGAATCCACGAGCCACTTACGATATACACGTTCAAATCAACGTTCTATTCCAACGTTCCACGACGCCCATCAAAATTCAGATGCGGAAAAAACATTCAAAGCAGAACAAAAACCGTACCCACATGACCCCTTATAAATGTGTTTATCGTGAAAGGATGACTTCTAATAATATTTGAAAATTTCTAACATACCGCTCGTCGATTGCGGGGCCTTCGGCGTCGGTAAGAGTTCACAGGGAAAGGGCGGCGCACGAGAGAGGTGAGGGAGAGAGGAGATAGTGAGGGGAATGACGACATCATGTGCTTTAAATTCTATTTTCAAATTAGTCCCTCGGCAGGCATTGATATCTTAAAAAGCTCATTTAAAATATTCATTTTCTATTTTTCTTAATACATTTATTTATCTAAATGTATTTAACATATAAGCTAAATTTTACCATTTCTGGACAATACAAAATATTTATGTTTAAAATCACAAAATATATATATACGTATCCAAAAATGGTAAAACCTGGCTTATATGTTAAAATATACATAAACAAATGTAAGAAGAAAAAAACAAAAAGTAGATGTTTTAAATGGATTTTTTGAGGTTAATTAAGCAAGTCATTTGCTTAGCTAGGACTAACAGCATCACTTCTAATATGTATTTAAAGAAAAATAATCCTGTTAACCTGCGTTAAGCAAATGTCTCGCTTAACCACCTTAAAAAACTCATTTACAATAAATTTCTTTATTTTTTCTTCATAGAATTGTTTTATCTAAGTGTATTTAATATATTAACCAAGTTTTACCATTTTTGGATATGTAGATATAATTTTTTTGAATTTTTAAACATCTATGTATATATGTATTTAAAATACCCCTCTTTTTAAAAATTTTAAAAATATATATATATACATATCCAAAAATAGTAAAACTTGGTTTATATGTTAAATGCACTTAGATAAATAAGTCTATGAAAAAAAATAAAAAAAGATATTGTAAATGAGTTTTTTCAGATGGTCTAAGCGGGACATTTGTTTAGTTCGGGCTAATACGGTCACTCCCCTTATTTAAAATACCCCTATGTTTAAATTTTTTTTAAAATATTATGTATCTCTAAAAATAGAAAAACTTTGTTAATATGTTAAATATACTTAGATAAACAAATGTATAAAAATGCAAAAAAAATTATTTTAAGTGGGTTTTTTAAGGTAGGCTAAGTGAGTCATTTACTTAGCCCAGGCTAACCTCATTACTTCTCAATACATAAATAATTTGTGCGCCCAAACATAAGACCTTTTTTATTTTTGACTCTTTTATGAACATGTAAAGTTTTATGTATTTAATCTCAAAACCAAATTTTAGCATTTTTGTATGCTTTTAAGTATTTTTTATTTTTAAACATAATGGCACTTTCATAATTTTTTGAGGTAGAAAACTACAGGAATGCTATTTAAAAATTAAAATACTTAAAAGATTCAGTAAAACTTAATTTTTAGATTAAATACACCTAATTTTATATGTTGATAAAAAAATCACACAAATAATTATGGGGATCCCACGGCCAGACGATCACTCTCAACCAAGTTTTGCCATTTTTTGATATGTGTATATATTTTTCTGAAATTTGTAAAAATAGGAATATTTTCAATATATATACACATAGATGTTTGAAAATCTCAAAAATATACGCATGCATATCAAAAAAAGTAAAAACTTGATTTACATGTTAAATATACTTAGATAAATGAGTGTATAAAGAAAATTTTTTAAAAAAAATGTTGTAAATGAGGTTTTTAATGTGGACTAAGCGAGACATTTGCCTAACCCAAACTAACAAATCACTTCTCATTCATAAATGCTTGCATTGTTATCAATATTTACGGTATTCTTTGCAAACTAATCGAAGGTTTACAAAGCATGTATAAGCCAATTGTATTTATTCATAGTTCTGGGATTGTCTTTTTTAAAATCTATTTTCTCAATCAAGGCAGGCGTGAACTAATATTATTAAAATAAAAAGTGATACTGTTAGCCTTATCTAAGAGAATGACTTATTTAGCCTACACAAAAAAACTCACTTAAACGCTTTTTTATTATTTCTTTGTAGTTGTTTGTCTATGTAAAAATATCTTAAAAATATCTACACATATCCAAAAATATTAAAATTTTGTTTATATGTTAAATGCACTTAGATAAACAAATGGATGAATAAAAAACATAAAAAATATTTTTAAATAGATTTTTTGAGGTGGGCTAAGTGAACCATTTGCTTTGTCTCAAAAAATCCACTTAAAATACTTTTTTTTTTACTTTTTCTTCGTACGCTTGTTTATCTAAGTGCATTTAATATATAAATAATATTTTTATCATTTTTGGAGTTGTGCAATTTTTTTTTTTTTGTTGAATGAGTGTTTTGAGATGGGCTAAGTAAGTCATTTGGTTTGCCCGAAGTGACCTTGTTAGCCCAAGCCAAGCAAACCTCTCGCTTAACCCACCTCAAAATACACATTTAAAATATTTTTTCTCTTCATATACTTGTTTATCTCATTATATTTAATATATAAACTAAGTTTTACCATTTTTAGATATATATAATATTTTTAAAATTTTTAAATATAGGTATAATTTCAATACATATGTATACATTGATGTTTAAAAATCTAAAAAAAAATCTACATATATCCAAAGATGTAAAATTTAGTTTATATGTTAAATACGCTTAGATAAACAAGTGGATGAAAAGATAAAAAAAAGTGTTTTTAAAATAGACTTTAAGATAAACTTAGCAAACAATTTGCTAGGTCCGTGCTAATAGGATAATTGTTCGATCAAAAATTAATTGCAAGTATCAATTTAAGAACAAATAATAGATCTAGGATTTGTGTGATTTTTTATTGTTAAAATACACGTCCAGATGATTGATCTTGGTAATCTTGATTCATTTATCTAGTTTTTTTTTTATGAATTCATTTATCTAGTTTGGTGGGCCAATAATTCTCGAAAAAAAAAGTTTTTTCGACCAATCCTTCTCAAATTCGCATAAAATCAGCGTAGATTACGTTGCATAAAGACATTGACTCTGCTCCACATTTAAACACAAACCTTTCACTCACACTATTCTACACACTTCATCCTCTTGGTGCCTAACATAGATAATCAATTTGCCCTTGTGCTATTATGGCTTTTAGTTATCCTTTTGAGAAAAATATTATAAATAAAATTAAAGGCGAACCATGTTGGACAAGGCGACATAGAAGCAGGTAAATTAATCCTTGATTTTTCTTAATTTTCAAAATTTTAAGTAGTATAATTAGAAATTTAATTTAAATGAATGATTAGGAAAAATATTTATAAATAATCAATATCTTAATATAATAATACAAATATTTTGATAAATGTTACAAATAAATTAAGGAATGTATAATATGATAATAATACTAAATAGTAAAGTAATAATAATAACAGTGACCACTAAGCATAAGTTGACAGAATTAAAAAAATTCTTTAATCTTGTTATAAATATTACACAGCTTAGATTATGTGATGTGTGTATATATATATATATATATATATATATATATATATATATGGGAAATGATCCAGTGCATGCGACTGCACCGTGCAGTCCATGCACTGTGGGCCCCACATGATCATTTCCCATAAATCCACCCCACCCATTGTATTTAGAATTATTCACTTTATTACCATACCAATTTTCATCCAAATCCAACATGTGTGTAGTCTCCATCTTAAAATGGTGCAAAATCAACGTAATAAAATAGTTTAATGTAAATATCAAGTTTAAAGTGGTTTTTTCAACATCTAAACCGTCTAAAGTATAATTTATATATGGATAAATGAGTGTATAAAGTTTCATTACAATCTAATATGTGTAGGGTCCATTTTACAGCGGACTGCACCGTATATATATATATCGGTTCCCTATATATATATATATATATATATATATATATATATATATATATATATATATAATATGCTGTTAGCAAAAAAAGTGCGCTTAATGGTAATTTTGAAAAGAGTAAAGAAAAATGAGGTTCATTCTGAAATTTATATAAAAAAAAAAGACGGTAAAATTTAATTTTAGAAAAGCAAATTATGAAAATAAATTTTTATAAATTTTTTGGAAAGGAATTTGGAAATTCTGAAACACACCAAATGAAACTATTAAATTCATGAAACTTTTGGAAGAATAAAAATAAATCAAAAAATTTATACTAATTTTGGGTCCCCAATTAGTGGTTTATATTCATTCATACTATTTCCCCTAAACATTAAACTGAATAATTTTGATTTATATAAGAATTCATGAGGCAGTATTAGTTAATATACTCTTTAATCTAGACGGATTAGATTATGGAAAATGATTGAATAAAATTCTTAAATTAATCAAATTAATTTGTATTGAAACATGCATGGACATCAAGAAGGCATGCATTCAAATTCACGCATTTTTTTATATATAAATTTAATTAAGTGGCTATTAAATTATATCTTAATAGATATAAGACCGTTTTACATGGAATCTCATGGGTGGGTATATTTTAATATACTCTAAATTATGGATGGACTAGATTATAAAAATTATGTTTAGAAAAATTTTAGACAACTAAAACTAAATGATTTTCATAAATAAGTTTTGAATATTTATATCTTAAACTATATTAATCATTTTGATACAAAATTTGATATGAACAGCTAATTTAGTGTACTTTAAAATACAGACAGATAAGATTATAAAAAAAATTAAAAAAAATATTTTAAATAAGCCATTTTAAAATTCCGCGCAATGCATATATGTTAAAAACGTAACTGGACCGAAGGACTGTCCAATTGAAAAATATATATTAAAAAGTAAAAAAAACAAAACAAAACAAAATAACTGGACCGAGGAAACGGTCCAGTAAGAATTTATAAAACAAAACAATATATAAAATGGTTGGACCGATGGAAAAGGTCCAATGAAGAGATTTTTTAATATATATATATATATATGAAATGGTCCAGTAAGAAATTTTTTTTTTTAAAAAAAAGAAAAACATAACTGGACGGATGGAAACGGTCCAACAGAAGCTTTTTTTTAAAAAAATAAAAAATAAAAATCATAACTGGACGGAACAAACGGTCCAGTGAGGTTTTTTTTTTTTAAAAAAAAAGAGATGATTATAAATAGCTTGCAGTGACTGCACTTTGTAACGGAAAACTCAAGGAATAAAAAAAAAAGAAAAGAAAATAAAATAAGTAAGAGAAGAAGAAAGAGAACGTTAACGTATAGGTAAGTTTTAATAATAGTAGCCGTATGTATAAACGTAACACTACTCATCCATTATGCAGCTGAAATGAAAGTTGGCATAGGAAATAATGATGAAATAATAATAATAAAAAGTTTAAATAATATAGTATCGCAAAGGAACTCTCAACTAATGAGTTCACCGTGGTGGTTAGCAACTTAGACTTCAAGCCATACGTGCCCACCATTTTATTCCAAACACTCTCTTTGTTTTAAATATGTGAATATAAAATTAAAGACTTTATACGTGTATTCGTCCCATCACAACGGTGAAGCAGGCTTGACTATTTTCCCCACGCCTTGAGTTCAACTCACGTCCAACCCTTTTCAAATGTTAACTTTAAGTTATATATACTTTTAATGAAAATATTAAATAAAATTTAACTATTAATTTAAAATAACAATAAAGTCAACAATATAATATACGTTATATGGTTGTTTATATTAACATCCATATTCTAATTGTAGAAAAAAAAAGGAAATGAAAAAAAATTTAAAAAAAGAATTTTACTCTCTAATCACATTGGAAGGTAAGTATAAGGTAAATGTTATTTCCCTTCATTCGATATTATTGAAACATTATCTTCGATTTCTTAATATTATTAATTAATTTAGGTTTCGCTAGGTAATTAGGAAAAATAAGTGGAAATGGAAAGAAAATTTAATGAAAAAATTTAGAAATAATGAGAGAGTAACATAATGTGATTAAGGGTATGGTTGCAAAAAGAATAAAGATAAAATAGATCCCTTTTCAAATGTTAACTTTAAGTTATATATACTTTTAATGAAAATTTTAAATAAAATTTAACTATTAATTTAAAATAACAATAAAGTCAACAATATAATATACGTTATATGGTTGTTTATATTAACATCCATATTCTAATTGTAGAAAAAAAAAAGAAATGAAAAAAATTTTAAAAAAAAATTTTACTCTCTAATCACATTGGAAGGTAAGTATAAGGTAAATGTTATTTCCCTTCATTCGATATTATTGAAACATTATCTTCGATTTCTTAATGTCATTAATTAATTTAGGTTTCGCTAGGTAATTAGGAAAAATAAGTGGAAATGGAAAGAAAATTTTATGAAAAAATTTAGAAATAACGAGAGAGTATCATAATGTGATTAAGGTAATGGTTGGTTGCAAAAAGAATAAAGATAAAATAGACTGTACAAATGTATAAAAAGATTTAAAATAATTAAAATATAAAGATAATAAAAATAGAATAATTATGTATTTCAAATGGTTAATTCACTCATGTTTTTCTCTTACTCGTTAACAAACGGATCCTTGAGTAATAATCCTGTTAGTTCGGGTTAAGTAAATGTCTGACTTAACCTAACTAAAAAAATTATTTAAAATATTCTTTTTCTTCATACACCTATTTATTTAAGTGCATTTAAAATATAAACCAAGTTTTACCTTTTTGAATATGTATATTTTTTTGAGATTTTTAAATATCTATATGTATCTACGTGTATGAAATACCCCTATTTAAAATTTTTAAATATATATATATTCAAAAATAGTAAAACTTACTTTACATATTAAATACATTTAGATAAACAAGTATACGAAAAAAAATAAAAAATATATTTTAAACGAATTCTTTAAGGTGAGCTAAGTTAGTCATTTGCTAGAAATAGAATAAAAAAGACAATCTGAAAATATGAATAAATACAGTTGGCTTATATATGCTATGTAAATTGTTAATTATTGTCCAAAGAGTAGCGTCAATATTGATGACAATGCCAACATTTATGAATTAGTTTCCACGCAACAAAAATTACAAACTAATTAATAAGGATTATTAATTAACTAATTAATGGGTAAATTCTAATTCACATGTTTCCCTGTTTTTGTAAGAAAATTCTTTATTTTAATTAGATCATGTGAATTGAAAGAGAATACTAGAAAACAAAAACCAGGAAAGCATGGAACATGATTCCTTACACCCAGGTGTGCTTAGGCTCAGTGTACTCGGATGCATTTAATCCATTTTTTTAGTTTTTAATCTTTTTATACAATTGTTAATCTAAGTGTATTTAACATAAAAATCAAGTTTTATCATTTTTGGATATTTTTAAATATTTATTTTTTATTTTTAAAACTCAGTGGAAATTTTAGTAATTTAATTTTCTCTCATTTTCCATTTTCTCTCGTTTTTCCTAATTACCTAACGAAACCTGAATTGATTGGCACATATAATTAATAACATTAAAATATTGTGATAATGTTGAACGAAGGAAAATTAGATATATTTTATAGGGATTTTTTTAAAGGAGTTTATAGTGACTTTTAACAATAAAAAAATTTATCAATGATTCAATACATACATATGACACTGTCATATTGTAATAGTCATCCGTTTTCATCCGTTTTTAAGAAACAGATAAGATTATGGGCCATGCTAGTAAGGGTGGGATTTATGGGATCAGTATAAGAAGGGGGAGTATAGAAGATGATTTCGTAGTTAAAAAAAAAAAAAAAGGTAGAAACGAAACAGAGGGCCGATTGAAGAAGAAGAGGAATTTGAAGGTATTTCGCATATAACCATTTTTCGATTAATTTCATTCATTTTACAATGTATGCAACTCATTTTGGTAGATCTAAACCATTCACGATGTTTTTAGCATGTCTAATTAGTCACCTGAGTATTATTGAAATGTTTGATGCTGAAATTTTACTTATTTCATTGAGAAGTTGCAAATAAAGGGTAAAAAATGCTATATGATAAAATAAACATACTTCTGGGTATAATCAGGGAATTTTGACCGTACAATAATAAGATAATTATATGTTTAGCTTTCCTGTAAAATTTCAACTTCATCAAAATTATAAATTTTTAGATATAGTAATTTTTATGAAGATTTAGAGTGGTGAATATGTATTTTAAAGATAAAACACAAAAAAAATAATTATAAGAAAATACATATGCAAAAATAATAATATGACCCATTACAAATATTATTTGAGATATTTTGCAGTATATATAATGAACTAATTCTGTTAAAAATTAGTTTCCATAGCTATTTGAAGTAGTATTTAATTTAACCCTTTATTAAACTCGATATCAAATCTGATGATAGAAATGTTATTTTCAGAAATGAACCGTCTATATTATAAAACATAATTTTATAAGCTTACCCGTAAAATTTCAGATCAAACAGAAATTTATATTAAGAGATATAAACTATTATATTCAAAGAATATGAACCGTTGAAATAAATAAAATTTCTAGACCGGTGGGCTCGGCCCATCTGGACGAGCTCAGTGAACCAGAAAGCCCAAAAGCAAGTCTACTAATTTCAAGCTCACAGAAACTAAGTCCAAGTTTCAGGAACCAAGTCTGACCCACACAGCCCACGAACTTGATCCACTAGCCTAGCCCAACTTCCAACCCACCGACGACCAACTGCCAGCAGAAAAAAAATGAAAAAAATACAGAAAATTATGAAAAATACCCAAAAAATTAAATTCAATATTTAGAAGCTTAAATGAGTTTAAACTTATAATTTTTATAAAAAATAAAATTATTTAAACGGTGTGATGATACAAAAATAAATAAATAAATTATGAAAAATTACACAAAAAATCTGAAAATTTTAAAGTAAGTATTTAAAGAAGTATGAGTCCAAATTTACTTTTATATATAAGAATAAAGTTGTTTAAAAAAATAGAATAATATAAGAATAAATAGGAGAAAATATAATTTTGATCGATTAAAATTATGAGAAATTTTGAGAAAGGCGTAAATGAAATTTTAAATAATATTTATGAAAACCAGAGTGAAATAATAAACATATCATGATGAAAATTAAGCAAAGAGATTTAAGGCTACTACAAGAAATTCGAAAAGAGGAATTTTAAAGTTTACTTAAAGGTGAGTAAACTTTTACCAAAGCATAACTTTGAAAATATTATGTGAATACTGTGATTTGCTATGAAATGTGATTATTTATTTAAATTAAAATTTTCTTTCAAGTTGGTTTATTCAAATATGAGCATTATTATTTCAAAATCATGTTAAGTAGTGAATTTAAATAGTGCATTAATCACAATGCATGAGCATGATGCATAATTGCATATTGGGTTTGCCGTCAAGGAGTAAAATAGTATGGTGGTACCTGGATAGCGACCTTAAGACTATCAAAGAAGATGAATTAGCTCATGAATGTGTAGCACAGCTGCATACAAGCATAGGTAGATGGCAATACCTACAGTGTGAATGCATGATTTAAAATTGATATATGTGTACACATGTATCAAGATGTTTTTATTAATTAGAATATGTTGTGCATAAAAGACAATATAGATGTTGTGTTTGTTTTTGAAAAATTAAAGTAATTGCAAAAAATATATTTTGTAAAAATATATTTTTACTTACTGAGCTTTCAACTCACATAGTTCTTTTTCAGTGAAAACACAGAGATACAATGATAAATTAAAGCCTTCATCAACATGAGAAAAAGGTAAAACTAGCATAGCAAAGGACAATGAAGTTTATATTTTGTAACAGTCATCTGTTTTTAAGATACATATGGGATTTATGGCCATGCAGAAAACGATGGAGATTAATGCCCTTAATCTCAGCCGTTTAACGAATGTATTAGTATAAAATGGGGAGATATGAGGTTAGTTTTAGCCATTGAAGGAGAGGTCGAGTAGGAGACAACAATAGAGATGAAGGAGGAAGAAGAAATTTTTGAAGGTAAGTTGAGTAGAATAATATTTCGGTTAATCTCGTTAAGTTTATGTTATATGCAACTCGTTTCTCATATCTAATCCGGTCATAATACTTCTAGCATGGTTATTAGCCATAGGAGTATTATTGAAATATTTGATATTGAAATTTTACTTATTTCAATAAGAAATATAAAATAAAGGATAGAAAAAGCTATATGATAAAATAAACATACTTCTAGGCATAATCAAAGAATTTTAACCGTACAATAACAAGATAATCATATGTTTAGCTTGCCAGCAAAAATTTCAACATGATCAAACTTATAGATTTCTAGATATAGTAATTTTTATGAAGATTTAAAATGGTGAATATGCATTTTAAGAACAAAACACAAAAAAATAATTACAGGATAACACAGATGCAGAAATAATAATCTAACCCGTTACAAACATTATTTGAGATATTTTACAGTACATATGATGAATTAATTTTGTTAAAAATTAGTTTACATAGTTATTTGAAGTAATGTTTAATTTTAACTATTTATTAAACCCTTTATGTCAAACATGATGATAGAGATATTATTTTGGAAAATAAACCGTTAAGATTATAAAACATAATTTTATGAGCTTACCTTTGAAATTTCAGATCAAACAGAGATTTATATTAAGAGATATAAGTTATTGTATTTAGAGAATACGAACCGTTGAAAAAAAAATTCTGTATTGGTGGGCTAAGCTCATCTGGACAAGCCCAGTGAACTAGAAAGCCCAGAAGCAAGTACATTAGTCTCAAGCCCACAGAAACTAAGTTCAAGTTTCAGAAACCAAGCCTAGCCCACACAACGCACTAGCTTGATCCACTAGCCTGGCCCAACTTCCACCCCACCGAAACAGCCCACCAGCACCCAACTGCCGGCACCGGCTATCAGCTAGCGGAGCGGTGGAAAAATAAAATAAAAACAGAAAAATTAGAAAAAAATCCAAAAAATTAAAGTCAACATTTAGAACCATAAATGAGTTTAAACTTATAATTTTTATAAAAATTGAAATTATTTAAAAGGTGTGATGCTATAAAAATAAATAAATAAATTATGAAAAATTACAAAAAATATGAAAAATTTTAAAGTAAGTATTTAAAGAAATATGAATCCAAATTTATGTTTATACATATGAAATAAAGTTGTTTAAAAGTGGAATAATATGAGAATATATAGGAGAAAATAGAATTTTTGGCCGATTAAAATTATAAGAAATTTTGGGAAAGTCATAAATGAAATTTTAAATATATTTATGAAAACCAGAGTAAAATAGTGAACATATTGTGATGAAAATTAGAGAAAGAGACTTGAGGTTACTACAAGAAATTGGAAAAGAGGAGTTTTAAAGTCTACTTAAAGATAAGTAAACTTTTACCAAAGCATGACTTTGACAATATTATGTGAATATTGTGATTTGCTATGAAATATGATCATTTAAATTAAAATTTTCTTTCAAGTTGGTTTATTCAAATATGAGCATTATTATTTTAAAATTATGTTAAGTAGTGAATTTAAGTGGTTCATTAATCACAATACATAAGCATGATGCATAATTGCATATTGGGTTTACCACCAAGGAGTAAAGTAGTATGGTAGGACCTGGGTAGCGACCTCAAGACTACTAAAGAAGATGAATTTGTTAACGAATGTGAAGTACGGCTGCATGCGAGTACAAGTAGATGATAATACCTACAATGTGAATGCATGATTTAAAATTGACATATGTGTACACATGTATCAAGATGTTTTTATTAGTTAGAGTTTGTTATGCATAAAAGATAATATAAATGTTGTGTTTGTTTTTTAAAAATCAAAGTAATTGCAAAATGAATTTTGCAAAAATATATTTTACTTACTGAGCTTTCAACTCACATGGTTTTGTTTTCAGTGAAAAAATAGGGATACAATGATAAATTAAAGTCTTCATCAACATGGGAAAAAAGCGAAACTATCGTAGCAAAGGACAATGAAGTTTAGATTTTATAGAAATTATCTTATAATATTTACTGGTTTTGATTATAGACACCGAATATGTATAATAACTTCAAAATGAGCAAACTTGAGATGTAATAGATAAAAGTTTTGTAATTTTGCATATTGGTATTTATTTTCATCTTGGGAGATTTTATTCTCAGATTGACATAGTAAACCTTATTCGTAACACTTTAAATGATGGAGTGTTACAGATTTTTATTGAAATTATTTTATAATGCTTACTTGTTGTGATTATAGACACCGAATATGTATAATAACTCTATAATGAGCAAACTTGAGAAGTAATAGTTAAAAGTTTTATGATTGTGCATCTTGGTATATATTTCTATCTTGGAAAATTTTATTCTTAGATTTGATACAGTAGACCTTATTCGTAATACCTAAAAGGGTACACATATGATGTCTATTATTATACGACTTTATCAAAATTATTATAATTATTATAATTTACTAGAATCTGTCTACGATTTCTAATTTCACTGTCGTGGATCAGTAGGTTAATCATGATATTTAATATTTTTCTCAAAAGGAGGACTAAAAGCCAGAAGAGTACAAGGGCACATAAATTAGCTAAGAAGACTAAATGAATCAACATTATCAAGATCAATCATTTGGACGTGTATTTTAACAATCAGAAATTTCACATATCCTAGCTCTATTATTTGTTCTTAAATTGATACTTGCAATTTATTTTTTATATTCTGGTCATTAAATTAACTAGCACGATTACAGCCATCATTCCTTTCTACAATCTTAATTCCCTAGTTGTTAATCAGTTGAAGAACATAAATTTGGAAGAAATTGCGACTTACATCAGAAAGTTAACTACATCACAGACAAATATAAGATGTCCATCAGGATGACAAAAGCAAGTGAAGACATCAGGAGTTTCTGACTTCTGAGACAAGTTGATTTAGTAACAGTAAAAGAGAATAAAAACAAGAACAAGAGTTCTGGTGAATCTAATTGATGATGATGCTAATTAAAAGGCAAATATTTGACAGATTGGAGCTTGGGAGAGTGCCCCACTAGCCCTGCTACCATGGGAGGTCCAAGAAAGGAGAACATTGATGCCGGTTTTCATGACTGCAAGGTATATGTTCATGCCATTAGTTCCTATTTTAGACTTGCATCCAATCTTGGTGTCTGGGATGCGTGCTTCCGATGCCTGTCCTCACCTATATATATCCATCATTCTTCTAGCTTTTCTCTGTTTTGAGTACAACCAAGGTCCCGAGATATTTTAGATCCTGCAAGCGAAATGAAAAACCACCAAATTATAACTTTCAAATCTCGAGGATGATTATGTGTTGTAGAGAATATGACAGTAAAAATACACATCGTGTTAAGAGATGCAAAAAATTCGATTCGTAAATCCCATTTCTAAAGTAGTTATCACCACCTAGCATTCTTATAATGGGATTTGGCTGGTTCATGCCCTCCATTTGGATCTGTTTTGGCTAATGCACACACAAGAGTCTTATTTTAGAAAAGGACATCAATTTTACAATAAGTTGGCAGAGGTAGCCACTAGATATCTCAGAAATGTTTAAGATTTTTTTTTATTAGAGAAATGTTAAGAATCTTGAGATTTCTTTAAAAAAATTTTGAGAAAATTCTCAACGCCGTAGAGAGGCATATATTGGAAAGCCGTAGGTCGTACATCTCGAATGCAGATATCATCAAATTATTCATATCAACCATTCAAAAATCATGATGTTAAATGCCTTATCTCACAGGGAAGAGAGGAACAGAGGGAAAGAGAGACCTGTGAACCATACCTTCAAATCTCGTCAGATTCCTATAGGATACTTCTGCGGGGGATATGAGCTATCTTGTCCAAATCCTTGTATCGTGTTTTTAATTGAGGGCAATTTATAATTTCTAGATATTCGAGATTTGTTAGTTGTTGTAATCCGGATGGTAAAGCCACCAAATTCTCACATGAAAAAATTTTTAGATCCCGAAGAGAAGAAAAATTATGAATCCACTCTGGCAGAGCCGCAAAATTTTGGAGACGGTCGATGCTTAGCCTTTCCAGCATCCGGGCATGCTTTAGGCATTCCGGCAAACATGCCACCCTTGGACAATTGCAGATGCTAAAAGATCTAAGGGCGGTCAAGTGTTTCGTACCCTCTGGCAAGGAACCCAGCTGCGGACAACTTTCAATGTTTAAGCTTTTCGAAGAAGTGAGGTCATGTGTCTCCCCAACGAAACTCTCCAGAGAATCACAACAACTGATGGTAAGGTTTTGAAGAGAGGTAAAGCCACCTTCTAGTCTCAACGAAGTTAGATCATTGCAACCGGAGATCCGTAGAGTATGCAGAGCATCAAGGTTTCCAAGATTCCTTGGCAAAGATTTGAGCTTCTCGCAACATAATCTGACTGTGGAGAGTCGGGTCTTGTTCTGAAATAAATCAACTGGTAGAGAGTCTACCTGAAACATTTCTATGCTGAGAGATGAAAGAGAAGGAAAGAAGGTGGGAATTGCAGTCAACTCTGGGCATTCATAGATATTTAGTTCCCGAAGGTGAGGGAATGCTTGTGGTTGTCTATGGTTTAATTCTGCAGAGCACGACCATTCTTCAAGAGTAGACATGCACTTGAAAGTCAACTTCTCTAATGAAGGGAATGCCCTTTCACCATAAAAATGGCTGCCAATGCATTTTACAGCATTCATTCCGACTACGTAAAGAGACTTGAGCAGCGGTAATTGCCCGAGCGAGGGGAGCTCTTTGCATCTGTTGCAATTTCTTAGGTTTAAAGAGGTCAAATTCTGAAGAACAAGAGGATTACTCATCCAACGCGGACATCGTTCGCCCCCGTAGCATTTCACTTGCAGTCGTTTGAGATTTTTATGTGGCTGGAGACCTTCAATAGTATGTTCACTGATACTTCTCATGCTATCATCAAGATCATCATCACTCCATGAAAATATTAAGCTTTGAAGGTTTGCTTTCTCATTCAATCCTGCTTCCGCAGCATTTTCTCTACCCCTCACATTTTCTAGCTTCTGAAGCTCCAATTCTCCTCCAAGCTTTAGTTCTTGCAGTTCTCTTATGTTGTATCCGCTCTCCTCTTCACCCACAATGAACAGTGGTAGGGTCTGAAGAAATTTTAGTTCTCCCATCTTAGGTGGCATACGAGTCAACCAAGGGTGGCTCATTTTGAGATGCCTAAGGCTAGTCATTCTCCTCATATCCCTCGGTAACTCTATAAGCTTGCAGCTATTCATGAGTCTTAATGTCTGCAGATTGTGAAGCTTGCACAATGACTCGGGTAATCTAGACACGTTTCGCATCCCGAAGAAGTCGAGGCAAAGATACCTTAGTTGCTTCAACCCACTTACTGAATTTACTAAAGACTCAAAATCTTCTTCCCTAAGGAAAGGTAACGTTAATTGTAACACGCGGAGATGGGGTAAACGAATAGAAATATCAAACGCAGTCATGCTACGTGAGCAAGGTCCAAATGTCAAGAGTGTCCTCACTTTTTCCACTCTATTTAAGTTTGTCAATTCTATGTAGTGGCGAGAGCTGGACATTAATGACAAATGACGACATTCACTGGGAATGCTTGTCACGTCGCCATCTTTGACGATTGAACACACTTCCCCTGAAATAGACACCGCCAGATCATGCATTAGGTCATGCATTTTGCAACTTACTATGTTTCCTTCATCATCTTCCTTGGGTTCTTGAAAGAAGGACCGCCACAATAAATTCTTGATGAGCTCCCTACCAGTGTCTTCCATCTCTTGTCTTCCTTGAGTTGGTTGAATGAAACCTTCCCCCATCCACATCAGTATGAGTTCACGAGTGTTAATTTGATGGTCTTTTGGAAAAATCGAACAGTATGCAAAGCATTGCTTTAACTGTGGTGACAAGTTATAATAGCTCAACCTTAAGGCAGGCAAAATTCCATTTTCTTCTTCCGGCAAATTCCAAATTTCATCATCTTTAATGAATTCCCACTCTCTTTCACTTGTTCTGAAAAGCATCATGCTTCCAAGTGCCTTTGCTGCTAAAGGAACACCACCACACTTCTTTACAATTTCCTTCCCAAGAGCAACAAGGTTTGGATTTTCCTCTTGTCCTTGCCCAAATGCTCGCTGCTTAAATAGCTTCCAACAATCATCATCAGATAATTTTCTCAAATGGCATGGAGGAAGAGTGCCCATCAATAAAGACACTTTTGCACTGCGGGTGGTAACAATGATTTTGCTGCCTGCTGCACCTGATTGAAGATAACTCCTTAGCCGCTCCCATTTCCAGGGATGCTCCTCCCACACATCATCCAACACAAGTAAAAACTTCCTCCCCCTCAGTTGTTGTCGAAGATGACATTGCAGTGGATCCAGTTCTTTGGAATTGCAATTTTCGATAGCAGGGGAATCGATAATGGCTTTTATTACCCTCTTCACGTCGAAGTCATCAGACACGTAAACCCAAATTTGCATATCAAAATGTGTCATCACCCCTGCATCGTTATAGACAAGCTGAGCAAGTGTTGTCTTGCCTATGCCTCCCATTCCTACAATAGAGATGATCGAAAGTTCCTCTTTCCTGCCCACATCAAGTAATGCTTCAACAAGGGATCTTTTTTCTTCGTCTCTTCCACTAACCTCAGACTCAATTACCCAAGAGTCAGTTTTTTCCATGACTTTAGTATCAAATATTTCTGTATCTCCTGCAATCAAATGGAACTTTGACCGTTCCTCAGCAATTGCAGATAATCTTTCTCTCACATCCTTTACCTTGCGGGCTATATGAGAAGAGAATAAAACTGGGTTGGAAGTTGAAACTGTAAGGTAGTTGCGCATCTTCTTTGTAAGTCGATCCTTAGTCTCCAATTCCGTTCTTGAAACTTCAATTTTGAACTCGTCTAATACGTCATCCACATCATAAGCAGCATGTTTCAGCTTCCCCAGCCAATCCTTCAACGCTTTATTTTTCAGTTGCTTCTCCTCTGCGTCTCCAACTACAGCCAGTATGACAGACAAAGTGCTTCTTAAACTTTCAATGTCTTTCTCAAGGTCCTTAATTAACCCAAACTCATTTTCGATCAATGAGTCGAGTCCATCAAAACCTTTTTGTAGTAGATACGACAGAGCAGCTGTAGCCATTCCTCCTAACTCAAGAAACAATCTGAATGGATAAATAAATGGATATGCCTAAATGATCAAATCAGAAATGATCCCATGAAACTAAAAGATTGCATACTAATGTATACATGTTCCATCTAATTTTGTATTATATTCAATATTTATGTTCCCACCACGATCTGAACCACAAAAGAATGACATAAAATTTATGCATGGGAATACATGCATATGTCAAAATTTGTGTAACATTTAACAGAATAAATCTAAGCATTCATTATTTCTCATTTATGAAATGAATGAAAGAAAATTTGCAATCAAAGGCAAGCAACATTTTGCCTTCCAGCTCGTTTCATTAATTTCATCATTTCAAATTAAATTAGGACGACCATTTCTAGCAACATTACTAGAAGACAAGTATTCACATTCTTACTTCCTAGTCTAATTATTTAGTTTAATATGCAAGTGAACTGATAATTTTGAGAGGAGAAGGGTTCTACTAGAATGTAAAATGATATAAGAAAAAATACAATCAGGAGGGTAATCTTTGCACAAGCCATTTATGGGGGTTTATTTATACCATTTTTAAATTTTATAAAAATTAGTGGTAGAGCAGATTTGCGGGTAAATTAGTCAGGTTCAAGGATCAACTTAGTAATTGATAAAAAAAATGTAGGAAAAATTTTATGTAATTTTTTAAAAAATGATAGAGTAATGTGAGATGACAAGAGAAATAATTAAAAGTAAAAAGAATGAAGACAAACTAAATAGTATAGTTGCATAAAAAATTTTAAAAAGTGCAACTAAATATAAAAGTAACGATGGAAACCCGAAGTTTGTCTCGCGACCTATTTAAAAAAAATGAGGGTTGAACCGAATTTGTCCTGACATAGTATAAAAATATAGTCAAACTGAGTTTTCAAAAAAGTAAGGTCATGGTTGGGCATACCTTGACCCAGCCTGCCCCAATTCCCCACCCCTAAGTATAATTGCATACAAAATGTAAAAAATATACAACTAAATATAAAAGTAACGATAGAAAAGTAACGATAGAAAAGTAAGTCAAATAGATATTTCAAATGTTAAAGCATATAAAAAAGCTATATATGGAGTGAAATTGTTCTCCCAAATGCATTAAAAATACTTTTTCTAATAAATCAAAAACCTACAAACTTGATATTTATTGTAAGATTACCCTTTTGGGGTTCTTAATGAATTAAACAGTAAAATTGATTAATTATCACTTATCTAATTGTCTTACTAGTTTAGCTCAAGGATTTATTTTTTAAGCATCGATTACAAAATGCCTTGTCGACTAGGAACATTTCTTCATTTGTATTACAAGCTCAGATCAAGATATGCTTAAATCCGCTAATTATAAAAAATCAGCTTATTAATTGGGAATGGTTCCTTGGCGTCAATACTAATATTGTTATCTTCCCTAAATCTAGTGCATTACATTCGAATGCTCCATTTTCATTGTATTATAGCATATTTAAGAAGAGCGGAAGAGAAAAGGATCAGATTAGAATGGGATGAGATTTTTAATTCTCAAAAAAAAAATTCATTCTTAAAATAATTTTCGATTTTGAATATATAATAATTTTACTTTTTCAATTTCCAATAATACATTTATCATTCCCAATATAATTTTATACATCTCGACATACGAAAATACTTTTTATCCAATCTCTTTCATCACTGTCTAGTTCCACCATTATTATCGGATTCCGTGAAAAAATTCTGTCTTTCTATACACATCTCAGATGTGATTTTACATTTTTAACTATTTCACTTTTTATTTTTATTATTTAATTTTTTATTATCTATGTTTGTCTTAATTTTTCACATTTTAAAATAAATTATTAATTTATTTTATCTTTATTTTCTTTACTCTTACTTAATCGTTACCTTGATCACATCATATATTCTTTCAATTTTTTAAGAATGTGTTTGAAAAGTGATAAAACTTTTGGAAGTAAAATTTTTTGTATAAAAATTGTTAAATTGATAGAAAATGATATGATATGACAGGAATAATGATGAGGAGTAAAGAAAATAAAGTTAAAATAGATAAGTTAGGTATATAGGTAATTATATAGAAATGATTGAAAAATATGATAATTGTAAAAAGTGAAAAGTTTGAGGTAAAAAATTTTACTTATTGTCAAACACCCCTTAAAATTATTCCCTACCATTAGCATTTTGTTAACCTTAGTATTAATCTCCATAAAATGCTTTGTGAGCAAGAGTTAAGTTGCATACGCATAATGTTGGTAAGCAGAACTCAGTGCATCAGAATCTTAACTCAAAAATAAAGAACAAAGTTGAACTAAATTATCAGAAAGGAACCAACCGAGCCGTGCTCGGTTGGTCACCGCAGGCGAGATAAAGCAGGCGCTGGATGTGCGGTGCGCGGTTCGAATCCCGTATATGAGATTTCGGCCAGAAGTAGAAAAGTTGTTAGTAGGAGCTGTGGTCTCCTGTTTGATTGTTGGAAGTTGTATCTTCCTTATTCTTCAACGGAGCTATGTCTCCGGATTTCTTTGGGAGAGCTGTGTGTCTCCATATGTGTAAGAATGTCTCAGAACTTCAGTGTAATATGTGTTGAGATGAATGTAAAAATGTACCAATCAAAAAAAATTATCAGAAAGGACGGTTTACCAGTAGTTAGGCACAAAAATGTCAGTGTTTCTTTCTCCTTATTAATCCATTAGGGTGAATACATTCATTTTGCAGTCCATAGAACACATAATGGAAACGTTCCTATTTCACCTCAAGAAAAAGGTTCAGATCTCATGTCTCCTGAAGATAGTTGTGTTTAATCTATCAGACAAACATATTATCAGAAGAAATAAAAAACAAAAAAGATGAAGGATTTTGAGTAAGATTGGTAAACAAAGGGATTAACCAGATTAATGATCGCGAAACAGTGTCTCCAAATTATTTGGTGGAGCAGTGTCTCAAAATTTGTAAGAATGTCTCAAATAGCCTTCAATGTAATATGTGTTGAGATGTATGTACATCCCCATCAAAAAAAAAAAAAAAAAAAAAAAAATGATCGCGAAACAGAGCAACTGAAACAGGTTTATGTTACACAGCAAAAGAGTTTATCAGAAAACAACTATGTGCCAGGTAATCGGTTTTCCATGCAAAATACTACAGGCTGTAAGAAATTTTTGGCAGCAAGGAGTAGCAAAATCTTAGCATGAACATAAAAAAAGTAAGGTACATGTAATCCAACTGTAGTCGATGAACTACATTAATTACAGTGTATTTCATGTGAAGATGAACGGATCCATATTTCATATATTTCAAAAGAGGTGAGTACTGAGAGTAAATTAGTGGTACAATTTCGCAATCATATATACAAGAAATATATTATCATCAAATGAATTCTAGTTAGATATGAAAAATAATACCAGAATGAAAGACGTTCAGTCGTAGTTTCAGACGGTCCGGCAGAAAATCGGCCGATGAAGACGGAGAAAGACTAAAAAGAGAGTCAGTAAACAAAGGAAATAATAGGTACTAGGCACTTTTTTTCATTAGGCAGCGCGTGAAGAGAAGTGGCAGTCAGGGAACTTTCTTGCGCATATTTTTTCATATTTAATTATCTTATTTTTTTCATTTTTAAAAGTACAAAAGCGATATAATATAAAGGGAATGAAGGGGAATTAATAAGATACTGGGAGAAAATAATTGAAATACGGAGCAAAAAAAAAAAAGAAAAAAAGTAAGATAGATAGTTAGAATGTAAAATATTTTCGTCATAACTTGTTACTCTCACAGTCTCAATATAAAATTTTAAAAAAAAAAATTCATTTCCACAGTCGTTATCTGTTGTCACTGTCAGTCTCGCGGTAAGAACGGGTCGGCTGAATTTTCTCTGTTCAGGCACTGCCAACGACATCGCTTTTCTGACCGACGGCCCTTTGTTCTTCATTGTCTCGCTCCACGGAAACTTCAAAGAAGCTACTGTTCCTTGAATCCTTGTTGTTATTAAGATTATTTACGCTTTGCGGGTATTGATGTAATTTATAATAAAATGGAAGAATAATAATTGAGATTATTTACACTTTGTGGGTATTGTCAACGCAGAAATTTCGTACTGTTTTCGCGTGCATTTGAATAAAAGTGCAGCATAGAAAAGACAAAATCATAATTATATAAAAAAAAAAAGACAAAATCATATTATAACAAGTGCAATTGAACGTGTTTTAGAAAAGAAAACGGATGATCCTAATAATAATCGCAAAAGTTAAAAAGCAAAGAACATTAGAGGATAAATAGCTGAAATACTGCATGTAGAAAAAGATAATGATTAAAAAGAAAATTTTTCCTTTTTTATTTTTATGAAAAGATGCATGCATGACTTTCTTGTTATGTTTCATTGCCGCATATGCGCCTCTCTCTCCGGTGAACTACTGGTTTTCGTGTCCATGTTGTATTTCTACGTGCTTTTGGTATTTAAGAAAATTTTTGAAAGAAAAGTTTTTTAAAATGAAAAAAAAGTAATCTAATATAATAGAAGTAATCATGAAGAGTAAATATAATAAAGTTAAAATAGATATAATAGTTATATGAAAAATTATGAAAAAATAATTGAAAAGTTAGATAATTGTGCAGAAAGATGTGAAAAAATAATTGAAAAAAGATAATTATAGATAAAAAATTTTAAATGAAAAACTTTTGTTTAGTAAATAATAAAATGCACTCTAATTTATTTTTTCTGAAGGAATGTGATTGTACACATTTGAGTGCATTTAGTTTCGGTACACCCAGGTGCACATATCTATTTTTTAAAAAATTTTAAAACTTTTTATGCAACTATTAATCTAAGTGTATTTAACATAAAAATACTAAAATGCTACTAATTTTTAAAAATTCAAAAAATATTTAAAAAACTCTAAATAGATAAAAATTAATAAAATATACTTAAATTAACATTTATATGAAAAAATTCAAAAAAAAAAGAATTAAATGGCCTAAGTGCACCTAGATGAAAGGAATCACATCCCTTGTACTTTAAAAGCTCTCCTTACCCTTTTGAGGGGGTCATGCTTTCGTGGAGCACAAATTTTCTTGGACTGGGGCCACACTCATGGCAACGTAGAAATTTTAAAAATCTGTTGTGTTATGATCACATCAAAAATCGTTTCAATCACAGCCTCGGGTGGGATATACCTACTTAAATAGATCCAATTATATGTAAGTAATAAAAAAAAAAACATTTAGATGATTCGTATATGTATTGCCATATCATAATAATCATCCATGTAGGAAAAATAATTTTTATCAAAATTTTCTAAGTAACCTTACCATTCAAGGGGACAATAATATTTGAAAGCTTTTTGCATTAAGGGAATGTTAGGAATAAAATGGGATGTATATTTTTCTTTTTTTCTTTTTTCTTTTTACTCACCATTTGCTACTACTCTATAATTTGACTACCCAACTATATTTTTTTCATTTTATCCCATACTCAAATCATTTTGAATATTTTTCAATACAATTACTCTATTTATTTCCACTTTATTATCACTTTATCTCTATCATATTACGTTACTTTCTCACTTAACTATCATCATCATAAACCTAGACGTTCAACTTTTTCTTTAAAAAAGAGATCCTGAATATATCGAATAATCAAAAAAGCTTAAATGGGTTTGTAAACCCATAATGACTAAAAATAATAACAATGAAACTAGTACTTTTGGGCCAGTGCAAAACTCAGTGAGTTGCTCCACTATGGAAGGTTTTTTAACTCCTAGTTGTGGACCAATGGTGAAATAAGCCAAATAAACTCATTCATGACTTAACGAAGAATGTAATCATTTTCAAGCTAGAAATGTGCCAGATTATCATCGCGGGTCACTTTGCGACCAGCTATTTTACACTCCAAGTGATTCATTGATAGGGCTTGACGGCTGAACATGGTTGGAAGTTGGAAAGTAAAGCAAGGTCATGGTCCAACCATCTATCAACCCAAAACATTAAAAATTAGGCTTGCTTCGGTCTTTTTTTTTTTTGGCTGCCCAGTTTCTAGCATTGCTTCCACTATCTCCCCATTCTCTACATCTGACTCTTCCTTGGCAGTGATCAGTTCCTTCTTCACGGTCTTCTTGTTCATTGTCCAACTTCAATCTCGCTGATCTCTCCACCTTCTTATGGTGTTTGGCTGAACAGATTCCTGTGTTGCACCCTTACTATTTCTCCCCATTCCATCTTCGGTCAGTTTTGGATGAAGCCAAACTGCACTGTACTCTTAATATCTGTTAGTAGAAAAATATAAACAGACCAGAGACGCAGAGCAGCAACGTACAACAGGAATATCTTATGAAACAACACGCAGAGAGATGCATGCATTTATTGAAGATGTACTTTCTGTTTCAAACTTTGGGATATTTAGAAAAAGATAAACTATATACTGAAACAGGATATGTACTTGTAACCACACTGGTAATACAATATGTAAAGTAATTGATTAAAAACTCCACGTAACAACTGTTTGTGCGCTTTCTCCCACCATTAGTCTTGCAGAAATTCACAGCCCCACAGCCAACTTCTTCTACCAAAGTATTCAAATGGCCGTTGGAGAAGAACAGGCAAGCGAAAATGATATTTGATGATAAAGTTTCTTTTGCAACTCATGTTGCCCTTGAGACAAATCCATAACAATTTCAACCTACATCCCATTATAGGTGGCCTTTTTTTGTGACTAGCAAAAAAATTACCTACTGACCACCAAGGTCATCAAAGAAAGCCACCACCCACAAAAAATAGGAAAATTTTTCGAGGGGATGTTCACATGCATCACTAGTTACATCATGGAAATTTACAAAGAAAATAAAATAAAATAGAGAAAGGGAGAGGGATAGGGTGTTGGGGGCAGAAAGGACCAAGACAATAGAGTAGGTATATATGCTAAGTGAACCATCCTGATGTAGGATGGGTAGAGAAGAAAATAGAAGAAAGAGGAAAGAACCTCTATAGATGAGAAGTGAAGAAAGAAGGTAGAAAGAATAGATGAATAAGGAGAGAAGAACAAGAACAAGAACAAGTAGAAGAAGAAGTAGAGAACACTTTTATAAATCTCAAAACTGATCCCCTTTCAGAGCTTACAATGGCAGTATTTATAAATGAACATACCACCTAATCTTAGCGAATGAAATCCTTCTAGAAAAAAAAATATATTTCAAACAGATTTTAAAATATCCTAAGAATCTCCTGATATCTTTCAAAAATAACAAAATCAAATCTTTTTTTAAACAGATTCTAAAATATCCTAAGAAAATCTTTCTAGAAAAGGAAATTGTATATTTTAAGTAAACTTCATCTAAAATAGAAATAAACATCCTAAAACAATCTAAACCCAAATTTATGAAAATATCTTCATGTCCCGCATTACATCCAACTTGGGTTTTAAAAAAATTCACATCTATGAAGAGAAAACTAAGACATCTCTTGGCAATTAAGAAACCGAGAAAGTAGAAATCCATGGATAGGTAGTGAAAAAGAACCATTATTCCCTACAAATGTTCACAAACAGCAACTTTAGGTAAAAATGGTGCAATGCTGAAAAGCAAATAAGCCAGTCCAAGATAACTCAAGTTTCAGCAGCTCCATACATCTACAGATGATGCAGATCTCGCTAGGAAAAAAAATCAACATTATTAAATAGAAGAAAAGAAAGAGGAATTGTGACGAATAAGCATGTAAAATGATAGCAGTTGCTGCACACAATAGGAGTTGAAAGCGTCAAGGAAGACCACATTGCAAAATTTACTTTTAATATAAGCTAAAAGCATAACATTAGCATTCCTCTCAAATGAAAACTAATAGAAATTACTAATGAGATCAAAAGAGAAATAGCAATCATTGTTATGTCCCTCAGATCCACGAATCAAATTGTTGAAACATTGGATATATGGTGCACACTAAGGCCTAAGGATATTGTTCAAATGCTCAATTGATACATGGGTCAGTCGTTTTCTCCTGAATAAATGCACCCACATGCACATTCTGCAGATTGCAAACAGCTTGAAAGGAAATTTATATGATCCTCAACTTCGAGGACGTATGGCATATTAATGAAAATTAATGAAGCATATTGTAGCCAAAAGCCGTGACACAAATCAAAATACATCCTTAGGATTCCAAATGCTGGCAGCACTGAATTCCAAATGCTGCCTCAAATAATAGTGCCTAAAATTTATCAAGGCAATTTATGGGAGCAACTATGGCGGATTTCACTGAATTTGAGGTTGTCGTGGGGGATAAATTTTGGGCGCATGCTATCGCCAGACCAAACGTGGTTGGGGAGTGGTCACCAAATTTTGCAGGGCTAGCCGGCATTGTGGAAGAGGGGGATCTGGTCATCAATGATGGAGGGTGAGACAAAGGGCTAGTCCATTACTCTGATGTCACCTTAGTGTGGTTGCTGCAAGTTTCTCTCTAGGCGTTGTTGAAATCATCGTCAAGCCGCACCTCTTAAACGATAGTTCATTTCGCGAAGAATTCTAAGGGGGATTGATGGGGCATTGAATTCCAATCTCGCCACTATTAGCTGTCAGTGTCAATCATGAGATGGCAGCCATGGTTAACAGGAAAGATGACAAAGGAAGAGGAAGCAAAGGGCGACGAGGGCAACTTTGTCAATTTGAAAAAAATTTACCACGTTATCTATCAAAACATGACAAAGGGTGTATTTGGCAATTGACAGAAAATATCAAATTAAAACTTTTCAATCTTAAACTTTTCACTCTTTACAACTATCATATTTTTTAATCATTTTTTCACATTTTCCTATACAATTACCCTACTTTTCAATCATTTCTACACAACTATCCACAAAACTAACCTATCTATTTTAATTTTATTCTCTTTACTACTCATCATTACCTTTATCATATCACATCATTTGACAATTTTTAATTTCTAAAATTTTTCATCAAAAATTTTATTCATTACCGAACAAATCCAAAGTTATCTAATTTGGAATTAGAGATAAAATCAATATTATTTTTTAAATTTATGGTCCTATATGTAAATAGGGGTATAAATTGTGATCGCATGCGAAGTTAACCCTAATAATAATAATAATCAGAACAAGAAGAACAACAAGTGTTATCAGAACCAAAACGAACTGTACCAACCGACCCATAGTTGTCAAAGGTGGGCTGAGGGCCTAGGCACCTTAGTGAAAAGCGCAATATTTACTTTTTTTGTATTTTATTTTGGGATTTTGTGTTTTAATTGAAAACGAGCACTACTCGATTTAGGGAAATTTTTTCCCCTTTTCTCATGCCAACTGTCCTTTGTTGCCATCTCCGATCTCCCAACCATTGCAATTTTTGAAAGAAAAAAAAAACAAGAAAGAAGGAGCCCCATCTGCTAAAAGGTACATCTTCTTCTTATTTTTCGTCTTCACCTTCTCCTGCAGCAACTGTACATTGCTTTTTATTTCTTACGTTTCTGACCATTGCTTTCTCTATCTGCTGCTGGCTGCTGCTACTGCTCCTTCTACTGCTTGCGGAGTTCTTGCTGCTGCCGTTGCTTCTTCTTCTTCCTCTGCATCTACTTCTTCTTCTTCCTCAAAGGCCTCCTTCTTCTTTGGCCTTTCTGAATTTAGTCAATCAGTTGAATGCTCCAAAAGGGCTATGCTACTTTTTTTCATTACTTAATGTCTGTGTTTCTAATTGGCATTTGTTATTGTTCTGCGGCTGAAGTTTGATCAAATGTGGTTGTTATTGCTGACTTTTATTTTACAAATTTTTTCCTTTCACTGACTTTTGTTTTGCAATTGTTATATGATAGGTTTGAATTAGTTTTTTACTCTTGATAATCATAATTTAGCATATATTTACCTTTTGAATGGTAATCCTATTTTTCACTAACTAATTTTAGGCACTATTATTTTTTGATAAATTTTATACGCTAGGCCTTGCTTTAATCAGGCCTGCAGACTTGAAAGTGCACTTGGCGCAAAGCCCTAAGACCCACTTACACCTTGAGCCATTGACAGCTATAAGCCAACCAAAAGAGTCAAAACTGAAACTTGTCTGTAATCCAATTTATTTCAGCTTGGCTTCTTGTTTTCCCTTAAACACCATTCAGATCATCAGTTGGACCAAATGAACGTGTTTGACAGTTAACCGGTTCATGTTGTTATATATATTCTTTATAAATATAAAACATCATTATTGTTATCATGTTTTTAAATTTATAAACTAGGTTTTAAATTTAGAATATTGTCATAAGCTTTTACCAAACACAACAAGCATCAGGAAAGTTAGATTAACAGTAGTAGTCCCAAAAATACGACATGCACAGATTTTTGTATAAGTCTAAGAAAAGCTTGACCAAAGAACTTTATTCAAACTCGCTCTCAAAGAAATGTCTTTACTAAACATGAAAAAAGACAAGTCGATCATTTTTAAAACATCCAGTTCCAATAAAGTATATTTTCAAGTGTATCTCAAGGACGCTCCAGGAATGTGGGGATAATGCGGACAAAATAAGTGGATAGATGTACCCTAATGGCATGAGTGTGAGCAGAGAGAGTCTCCAAACCAGTCTCAAACTTATGAAACATTGAAAATGTCTTCAATCAAAGTTCTCACCTATTAATAGGGGTGTTAACGGATCCAATTGGATAGGCTGAAGTTTAATTTTAATCCTAACTCATTTAAAATATTTCCATACAAATTCATTTATTAACCCGTTTGAAAAACTTCAACTTTAACTCATTTGAAAAACTTCAATTTTAACCCATTTACAACCCATTTAATAAACAACTTGGCAGGTTGTAAACAGGTCAAACAGCAGATAACCTAAACTCTGGCAGATGATAATCTTACAAGAAGAGACGAGATGATGTTTTCGATGCAGGGGAAATGGAAATAAGACAGGAAAGGAAAAATGAAATTAGAGCCACAGTGGAAAATTAAAAATTAAGTGATGAAAGAAAAACTTAACGAGAGAAAATAACTAAGGGATATATATATAAGTTAAACGTGTTAAATGAGTTGAACGGGTTAAACATGATAAACTGGCTAAATAGGTTAAATGGGTTACTAAATGGGTTGACGATTATAAAATTTCAACCTTAATCAATTTATTTAATTAAATAATTGAACGGATTAACGGATCATAACTCATTTATTCAAAAATTCTAACATAAACTCATTTATAAACGGGTTGAACAAGCAGGTTGACGGGTTGACTATGACCATTAACACTCTTACACATAAGACAATTGAATTTTGAAAGTGTGTGATGAACCTTGGCGAAAGAATCCAAAAATTGTAAATGCTCAAACATCTCCAAACCTACCATGTAAATTTCCGGGACATCAACACGCGCACCGAGCTCAACAGAACCAAGTAAGAAACTTCATAGTAGCAGCTAAAACCAAATGAAACAATGTGCTATTACATACTAATCAAATAGAAGCCTTGAAATTTCCACAGTGAAAAGGTAGAGGCTGAAATTCTCTAGGGGACTCGCGTTCTGCTTCCATGACCTGTGTCAACCTATTTGAAAACATAGCAAAAAATATATGATGATTATGGGTCTATTATCAATGGCAGAGGTTGTGAGCTATCAATTGCTAAGATTATGGTAGAAATCATGGCTGAGATTTGAAGATCTAATTTATCATAATTTGTGTATTAGCTATATATAGTCTTACCTAAAATAGATTAGCAGTAATTAGTGTAATTGCTGTAAATATTTTCTTGCCTAAAATAGGTTGTACAACAATTCTTATTTAAAGGAAAGATCATCAAAGAAAGGGGGTCAGCCATTTTCTCAAACTTTGTTATGGTATCAAAGCCTGCCTTTGAAATTCATAGCTGAATCTTCGAATCTATCAGTTTCTTTTTGCTTCTATCTTCCAAAGGTTTCTGGTTTGCTTTCATTTTTTTTGAGTTGATTAATTTTTTACCAACAACTCTGGCTTTGAGATTTCATTTTTTTTTTGGAAGAATGTCTGCTGAGAATTTTCTTGGAAGAATGTCTACAGAGACTTTGGCTATCAAATTTACAGGAAAGAATTATATAGCATGGGAATTTCAGTTTAGAATGTTTCTAAAAGGGAAGGAGCTTTGGAATCACATTGACGGGTCTGCTCCCACTCCTAAAGAAGGTACAGAACTTAGTCAATGGGAGGCAAAGGATGCTCGAATCATCTTTTGGATTTTAGGTTATATTGAAGCTCATATGGTGAACAATTTACGTTCCTTTAGTACAGCTAAGGAGATGTGGGATTATCTGCAATGAATATATCATCAAGATAACACTGCAAGACGATTTCAACTAGAACTTGATATTAGTAACTTCAGTCAAGGTAATCTCTCTATTGAGCAATATTATTCTGGATTTATTAATCTATGGAGCGAATATTCTGGTATTATTTATTCAAAGGTACCTAATGAGGCCTTAGCCAATCTTCAAGCGGTTCATGAAGATAGTAGGCGTGATCAGTTTTTGATGAAACTGAGGCCAGAATTTGAAGTTGCACGGGCTGGATTACTAAATAGAAATCTCGTCCCTTCCTTGGATATATGTCTTGGTGAATTGTTGCGTGAAGAACAAAGAATGGCTACACAAGCTGTTCTTGGTTCGTCCAAGGAGACATCTGAGGTTGTTAATGTTGCTTATGCTGCTCAAGGGAAGAACCGAGGAAAGGGACAAATGCAATGCTATAGTTGCAAGGAGTTCGAGCATATTGCCCACAATTGTGGTAAGAAATTCTGCAATTATTGTAAACAAAATGGACACATTATCAAGCAATGTCCTACACGCCCAGAAAACCGACAAGGCCAAGCTTTTCAGGCTGCTATCTCAGAACCTACCAATATCATATCTACAGCCACAATTGCTGGCACAAATCAGTCTTTCGTTACTCCAAAAATGGTCCAACAGATGATTATCACAGCATTCTCCACTCTTGGACTTCATGGTCAAGATAAGATTGTTTCTTCTCCTTGGTTTGTTGATTCTGGGGCATCAAATCATATGACTGGATCACCTGATTGGCTACATAATCTTCAAAAGTATACTGGTAAACAAAATATTCAGATTGCTAATGGAAGTAATCTTCCAATTACAGCCATTGGTGATATTGGACCTTCCTTTCGTCATGTATTTGTCTCTCCTGGATTGTCTACTAGTTTAATTTCAGTTGGGCAGTTGGTGGATAATAACTGTAATATAAATTTCTCTCGTCGTGGTTGTCTTGTGCAGGATCAAGGGTTAGGGAAGGTGATCGCGAGGGGGCCTAAAGTGGGCAGATTATTTCCATTGCAATTTATTATTCCTAGAACTTTGTCTTTGGCTTCTATTATTATTGAAAATAAGGCTAACGTTTGGCATGAACGATTAGGCCATCCAAATAATGTGATATTGTCTCATTTAATGAAGCATGATTTTCTTGGCAATCAGTGTTCTTCTAACAGTTTATCTCTTGATTGCTCTGTTTGTAAACTGGGAAAGAGTAAAGTGTTACCATTTCCTCCTTATGGTACTCGTGCTAATAAATGTTTTGAGATTATACATAGTGATGTTTAGGGTGTTACTCCTATCATTTCCCATGCGCAGTATAAATATTTTGTAACATTCATTGATGACTATAGTCGTTTCACATGGATATATTTTCTACGTACTAAAGCTGAAGTGTTAACTGTTTTCAGAAGTTTTGTTGCTTATATTGAGACTCAATTTTCCACATCCATTAAGGTTTTACGGTATGATAATGGAGGTGAGTATATGTCACATGATTTTCAAGCTTTCTTACAACAAAAAGGCATTATATCTCAACGATCATGCGCTTATACCCATCAACAGAATGGGATGGCTGAACGGAAAAACCGTCACTTGCTGGATATGGTTCGCACTTTACTCTTAGAGGCCTCAGTTCCGCCTAGATTTTGGGTGGAAGCTCTGTCAACTGCAGTTTATCTAATTAATCGGCTACCTTCTCAACAATTGAATTTTGATTCTCCTTACTTCCGTCTTTTTGGTATGCAGCCTGATTATTATATGCTACACACTTTTGGATGTGTTTGTTTTGTCCACTTGCCTTCACATGAACGTCACAAGCTTACGGCTCAATCCGTAAGGTATGCATTTATGGGATACAGCACTACTCACAAAGGATTTCTGTGTTATGATGCTGCCACTAATCGACTGCGTGTTTCTAGAAATGTGGTTTTCTTTGAACATGAGTACTATTTTCGGCAGCAGGATCTCCCTTCACATGGTGTTCTTCTTCCAAGCTTTGATGATATATCTCCCTCCTCTGAGCGTTTTAAACCTGATTTTGTCTATCAGCGACGACAGCCCCCATCATTGCAAATCCTTCCCGACCTTGATCCAGTGCCCACTTCAGTGGCTCTTTGACGATCTAATCGTATCAGTCGTCCTCCTGATAGGTATGATTTTTCTGCAATTTTAGCTGATATTACAATTCCTACCTCATTCTCAGGCCACTAAACATGTATGTTGGGAGAAAGCTATGCAAGAAGAACTTCAAGCTCTTCAAGAGAACCATACTTGGGATATTGTTCCTTGTCCTACTGGTGTTAAACCCATTGGTTGTAAATGAGTATATTCCATTAAGCTGCGATCTGATAGGTCACTTGACCGATACAAAGCAAGGTTGGTAGCACTCGGAAATCGACAAGAGTATGGAGTTGATTATGAGGAGACATTTGCACCGGTGGCCAAAATGACGACAGTGCGACTTGTTCTAGCTATTGCTGCTTCCAACAGCTGGTCATTATGAAAGATGGATGTTAGGAATGCCTTTTTACATGGGGATCTTAAGGAAGCAATTTATATGACTCCACCACCAGGGTTATTTTCTACACCTTCTGATGTTTGTAAACTAAAAAAGTCACTCTATGGTTTAAAACAGGTTCCGCGTGCTTAGTTTGATAAGTTTCGATCCACGCTTATTAGCTTCGCTTTTGTCCAGAGTCAATATGATTCCTCTTTGTTTCTTTGCAAGACTCCTAAAGGAATTGTTTTGCTCCTAGTATATGTTGATGATATCATTATTACAGGGACCGACTCTGAATTGATTTCTCAGCTTCAACAGCGCCTTCAAAGCTCTTTTCATATGAAGGACCTAGGTCCTCTACGCTATTTTTTAGGCCTTGAAGTGAACTCTACAGCGGCTGGTCTTTTCTTAAATCAGCATAAATACATTCAGGAGATAGTTACATTGGCTGGTCTTCAAGATGGTCGATCTGTTGATACTCCTTTAGAAGTGACTGTTAAATATCGTCAAGATGAGGGTGATTTTTTGCCTGATCCCTCATTATATAGACGTTTAGTGAGGAGCTTGAATTATCTAACTATTACTCGGCCTGACATTTCTTTTGCTATCCAACAAGTTAGTCAATTTATGCAGGCCCCTCGGCACCTTCACTTGGCTGATGTTCGTCGCATTGTTCGCTATTTGCAAGGCACTTCTACTTGCGGTCTTTTCTTTCCTGTGGATCCTCCTATTCACTTGGTTGCATATAGTGATGCTGACTGGGCTAGTTGTTCTGATACTCGACGTTCCATTACTAGCTAGTGCGTGTTCCTTGGCAAGTCTCTTGTCTATTAGAAAAGCAAGAAGCAAGATCGGGTGTCGAAATCCTCCACTGAGTCTGAGTATCGTGCTATGTCCTTTGCATGTTCTGAGATTGTTTGGCTTCGAGGATTGTTGGGTGAGCTTGGGTTTCCTCAAATGGAACCTACTCCGCTTCATGCGGATAATACTAGTGCTATCCAAATTACAGCTAACCTAGTGTTTCATAAGCGCACCAAGCACATAGAAGTGGATTGTCACTCTATTCGTGAAGCATATGATGCCCATGTCATTTCTCTACCTCACATCACCACTAATCAACAGACTGCTGATATATTTACTAAAGCCCTCTCACGACAATGACGTCATTTTCGGGTTACCAAATTGATGCTTTCTGATCATCCAGCATCAATTTGAGGGGGGATATCAATGGCAGAGGTTGTGAGCTATCAATTGCTAAGATTATGGCTGAAATCATAGCTGAGATTTGAAGATCTAATTTATCATAATTTGTGTATTAGCTGTATATAATCTTACCTAAAATAGATTAGCAGTAATTAGTGTAATTGCTGCAAATATTTTCTTGCCTAAAATAGATTGTACAACAATTCTTATTTAAAGGAAAGATCATCAAAGGAAGGGGGGTCAACCATTTTCTCAAACTTTGTTATCTATACCATTTATGGTTTCTTGAGTTCTAAACAAAATGCAAAAATTACATATCAAGTCAGTTTGTATCTTCTCCACCCCACACCTAGGTACGAGATAGAAGTATCATCAATACACAATGAGATGGAAAGATGAGGAGAGATGCAGTTGCATTTTTTAACAACTGCTGATCATACTATGACTGTAACACAACATGCTACAATGAATTTAGCACAAAAAATGTAAAGGTATAAGCACTCCCCCTTTTTAGATGTGGATAAATAAAAAAAACTCATATCTATGCATTCAACTCTTGAATCATTAGGTTGGTACAGGGAAGCAGATCAGTCGTGCTTCAATACCAAAAGAAGAGGCTAACAATATATTTCAGCAGCAAGAAAATTATGATGAGAAAGCTAGCAAATTCACAGAGCATACTCATCGAAGACATGGAAAATATCTAAGGGCAAAACTCACCAACATACATCCATTCAGGTGGTCGAATCATGCATTTACCCTACTTCTTCAGAGCTACAACAAGCCACAGTTGTACTTTGGCAGATATTTGTGGAAGGAAGGGACCAAAATAACCCTGATAAAATAGCATTTTCAAAAACAGATCAACACAATTGTATAGAACTTGTAGGTATTGGGTATTCTCATAGAATTAATTACCTAGAGGAGTTAGAAACAATTTCTATGTCAAACTTGGTGCACCAAAAATATTCTGTGGTTGAGTTTGAACTTTGAAGAACAAATTGGGGAAGAGCAGCCATGATATCAGGTTACATTTAAAACTACCTAATATCACAGCCCCTCATGATTCTTCTCCGCGCCCAAAGGATTGGGGATACAAAAACTCACATGAGGCACACCACATGGAGCACATAATATAAGGAAACAGAATTTCACGTGAAGAAAATGGATGTCACACATTCTTGAAAATGGGCTCCTGCCTTAAATTCAGTCTAAGATAAAACTACAAGTTCTTTGGATTGATCCAGTCTCTATTCAATTTACAATGATGACAGTTGATAAATATCATAAACTACACCACTTGGTTTTGAAATACAAAACTCAGCAACAACCCTCACAGCCAAATTGGATTTTGTGCAATAATAACAACAAGACCAATCATGAATAAAAAATAGATGACGATATTTGTTGGACATTTGTTCAGAGATAAAATAATTTTAAAAATTGCATCATCTATTATTAACAGAATAAGCGCAATGATTTTTTCTTTGTTCAATGTCAGGGAGCACCAATTGGGGTTGCATACTTACATTTACTTCAACTACAACTCTATGGACATTCAATTTCTAAGAAGATTAACTCAACGCAAACGGAAATGCTTATGTCTGACACAGTCATATAAATTGATAATTGATTAACCAACTTAGATGCACATCCACGTGAATCATTCCCTTTTATTGAATTAAATATCAAATTGGATTGATTTCAATGCCCAAGTGCAATACTGGGAAATGTAAAGCATCCAGAATGCACCATAAGAATTAAAGATTAAAAAAAAATGCAATTTGTGATAACACATCACAGTGCTTGAATTTTGTCTGTCTGTGTACTTACCTGCTAATTTTAGCATTGGAATCCAACCCATCAATTCATTCAGCTCTTGTTTGTAGACTCACAGCTGATAAAAACGCAGGGTCACAATGTAAGAGGTCCAAGACACAAAACAATATACAAGACATGCCGGGGGCCCATGTTAAATGTGAATCTACTTCCTGAGCAGGTTGATTGCTTGACTATATGTTTTATAAAAACCATTTTCTATACAGGTTGATTATCTTAACGGGTTAGAAGTTGTTAACGGATTGTCTATATGGATTCTGTATGGGTTAAAGAAGGCTGATTTAGAGTATGAAAACACAAAAATATAAGATGATAAAAAGGAAACTTATCATCTAATTAAAAACATGTGTGGTTGCCATCAGGACTGTAATCCTTGGAGGTCAGAGCACACCTTATCTTGTGATTCATGATTTTAAGAATAAAATCATGAAACCTCAACACAAATTTCATAAATTTTCTAGGGGCAGAGTAGACTCTAACAGTGGATTCAACAAGCATTTCCAGTTAAGAACAATGGGCATGGCTGGGGACAACTTTTAGACAAGCCTATATAACCAGCAGACAAGTTGGGCACGTTTAACGGGTTCCTAATCAGGTTGACGAATTGAAAACAGTTAATCCACGAACAGTTTATTTAGTCAAGTGGGTGGGCGGATTGACAGGTTAAAACCCATTTAGCCAAAAAAAAAAAAAAAAAACACTCAACCATAGGGTGTGTTTGGTAAAAAAAAGTTTAAAAATGTCAAGCTAAAACTTTTTAATCTAAGACTTTTCACTCGCCATAAATACCCTATGTTTTAACTATTTCTTCACATCTTCCTATACAACTATCTTATTTTTAAATGATTTCTACACAACCACCCATACAAATAACTTATCTATTTTAGCATTATTCTCTTTACTTTTCATTATTACTCTATCATATCCCATCTTTTTCTTTCAATTCAAAAACTTTTCCATCAAAAAGTTTTATCACTTTCCAAATACACTCATAATCCGTTCAGGCATGTTGACAAGTAGACCCAATCCATTAACACTCTTAACTGCAACACTAGCACTTGTAGAGAAGCATTTCATTTTTTCCTATCCACCAACTAGGCAACTACCAACAAATGGTCATGAATTTTTTTTTTTTCATTGTCTAACAAACCGACTTTTTGGTCATTATCTTTAAAATTCAATAATTTTTCTTATTTTTCTATGCAACTATCTTATATATTTTAGCTTTATTCTCTTCATCTTTAATCATCAGCCCTACCATATAACCTCACTCTCTTACTTTTCAAAAATTTTTCCCACCGTTTTTTCCTCAATTTTTTCTCACTGGCAAGAGGAGAGTAATCCTATTTTCTCCTTATAGTAATGTTCCATGCTTCTATGTTTTAGCTAGATAAAGAGATCCCTCACCTCTTTCTTTTATGACCTATTCGTAGTTGAGATGTAGTAGAGATGAGATGAGGATGAGATGAAAATTTTCGTTCCTAAAAAACTTTTCTCATTCCCCCAAAAAAAAAACACACACACAAAATAGTTTCCTCATTCTTAATACGCAATAATACTTTCTTCATATCATTCCACATCCATATTTCAATTTCTTCTTCTTTCCAATTTTGCTCGTTGAATTGATTTTTTAATTTTTATTTCTAAAATTCAATTACTGTCTTTTGTAGTGATTGTAGGGGTGTTTTATATGATTCTAGCTACTTATCAATTGAGATGAATCATGCATTGTTCATATTTGGGTGGTTCAATCATTTTTTTTTTTTTTGTTAGCTAACAATAGCTGGATAAAATTATTTAATGGTCAAAGTCTTCTTGGAATTTCTCATCAATCATGTCACCGAAAATGGAGGTTGTCTGTTGTGTACATTGTGTTTGGTCTTGAAGCTTCCTGCTAGCATTCCAAAGAAATAACTTTGACGGGCATAAATTCACGGATGATCAGGATTTTCATTTCATTTTTTTTTTTTTTTTATAATCCTTCCACAAGGTTTAGATAACGAATTTTTATGTTTTCCTAATATTGAGAAAATGTTTTTAATTGTATAATCTATAAATTTATCATCATCCTATTCTGGGTATATTTATAAAAGTGTAATTCGTAAAGGCATTGAGATAAAGAGGGAGTATTCAAGAGTCAAGTATCAACATTTAAGGCTTTTTTATGCATTTCAAGTCAGTTAAGATAGTTAATTTTTCTCATATTCATGCTTAAAGATATTTTGAAAATTTTTTATTAATTTTTTCCTGCATGTTTTGTTGTGATGCTTAACATCTAACATATAGATTTAGGATTTATACATATATAATTTTAATTTTTAACGATATAATTAATTAAAAATAATTAAACCTTATGACATCATAATTATGTCAAGCTGACATCACCAGTTCAAACCTGATCGAACTAGACCAGTTCCTTCATCAGTTCAATTCTGTCAACCAGCCACAAATCTACACAAGTATGAAGGCCATTAACCAAGACAATTCTAACCATTAAATAAGCACAAAAAAATTTCAGACCTACACCTTTAATTTTTTATTTTTCATAAGTCACAAATCATAACAGCCAAAACCAGAGACTACAGAAGATCTAAGAGTTCATGGGCTCAAAATCAGCAGACGATAGCAATAGCACCGTGGTATTTTCACATAAAATAGCTAGTTGTAAACAGTAATTTCCATTTTCAATGACACTAACCAAAAAATTCCACCAATTGCAATCACATGAACACGAAAAGCAGCAATCCACTAAGCCATCAACAACTGAAATTACTCGCGAACAGGGAAGACCGAACTGGACCAGATGACGTTGCTTTTGCTATGCTGGAAGACCGACCTCGACCAAACAGGGAGTGATTTCGCAGCTGGACGCCTTGAGCTTGCTGTGAAAACTGAAAGGGTGATTTTCACTTTTTCACAGTGACGAGCGACGACTGCTGTGGAAGGGGACGACTGCAATCTTGTGATGGGAAGTTGCAGGATGCAACGCCGACCTCTTTTCAGACGAGAGAACCGGACATGAAGACCGGGGGCGTTTGTGGGTTTCCGTCACATCTGTAGTTGTGAGCGCCTGGTAGTGGTGATCTGTAGAAGGGCCGAAGCAGGCGGTTGCTGGTCGCTGGAGTTTCGATTGCAAGCTATGGTGACTGGTGGCGAAGATCGATCGCTGTTGCAGAAGAAATATGAGGAGCGAAAAACAGAAAATGGGAGCGCTCAGCGGCGGGATCGGAAGCGTGTAAAGCTTTGAGCGGGGTTTTTGCATACGCGTTCGGAAGTCGGAACAACTCCAAAAAACAATTAAAATAATTTTTAAAATACTTAAAACACATATTTTTTAAAATTATTTAACAGTGAACCAGCTTGACCGGCCGCTCTGAAGCTTCCATCCAATGTTGCTGCTCGGTTCCACTTCCTCGGTTCCACTTCCTCCCTTTCGCACCGATTTTAGCCTTCAGCACACAACTTTTTCCACTTTCAATTATTTATTAGTTTATTTAAATTTTAAAAATAGTATATTTTATATTATTATTTGTAGAATTGATTGAAATTTTGTTTAGTGTCATTGAAATTACAAAAATATGTCTTAAGACGTTTTATGAATAAACGAATAATTCTTTCTTATTTTTAGAAAAACTATGTACAAATAAGGATGTGTTTGGAAAGTGGTAAAAACTTTTAAATGAAACGATTTTTTTATAAAATTTTTAAATTTGAAAAAAATGATGTAATATAATATTGTAGCGCCCCATTCACAGACGGTCGGCGCTACGATAGATATTATTGTAACAAAATAAAAATTAAAGCATTAAAATAAAAATAATAGCAAAATATAAAAGAGAAGAGTCACCACTAATCTTTTTGGGAAAATTAGAATCCAAATATTGCATTGACGAATAAAGTATCGATTTATATAAACAGAGACTAGATTACAGGCAAATCATATACTATTGCATAATAAAAATAAATGAGCATTTTTGAGAGGGCTAGAATATGTGTAGCTAGATTGGGGCTTTGGGTATTTTCTGGATTGCTCAGATGGTGAAGGTAAGATTTTAACTAGAGGAGGAAGATAGAGATGGATGAGGAAAGAAGCTGGGCAAGATAGCCACTTCTCTTCCCCTGGCTTTGGCGAGGCTTATTGTGGTGTCAACGTATGAAGAAGCTTGGGTTTTTATAGGCTTTTTGGCCAAATGGGCTACTGACGTGACATGTTCTGATTGGCCGATAGTGTGGGGTTGTGACATGTGCTGGATCTTTGGTTATCTCCCTTGGTTTTTCTTTTATCCGCTAGTTCTTACATGTTGAGCATAGTTGGGTTCTCTCATTTACTTCATCTCCAAGCAATGTTGCTTGGTGCCCAAGCAATGAGCTGGACGGTGAGGATCACCACTGGTTGAGGCTTGATGATGTGGATGCATAGCCATGTGATGGTTGATCGGTGTCGAGATGGATGTGAAGAGCACTGCCCGCTGGATGGGGAGATGATGGGTGGTGTACCGCATGCAGTCAGCCCGATGAGAGGCTCCATTCATTCATCAGATGGTTGTGGGAGGAGAAAAATAAAATCGTAAAGGGCGGCCGTGAGAGGAGCTCCAAGCTACAGAAGCTTGTGTGCGCGTAGGTCGTGCCCGACGATCTGGATCGTTGATCCTTACATGCTAACTATTCAATAATTTTGTAGTCGTCCACAAGTGTAATTCTAGCCTAATGATGCACCGTTAATTGCATATTATCAAAACTATGCATAAAATTTCAAATTGTGTCATTTCATAAAATAGGCATAAAATTAATTATTATGACCCAAAAATAGCTCAAAATTGGGGTGTCTACAAATAGGTGGTAATGATGAGGAGTAAAAAGAATAAAACTAAAATAGATAGGTTAATTACATGACTAATATATAGAAATGATCAAAAAGTAGAATGAAAATGTAGAAAGATTTGAAAAATTATTAAAAATAAGGTAACCGTGGGAAGAAAAAAGTTTTAGATTGAAAAATTTTATAATGTGTTTAGAAAGTAATAAAACTTTTAAATAAAAAGTTTTTTACATAAAAATTTTTGAAATTGAAAAGAATAATGTGATATGACCAATGTTGTCAGAACCGAACCAGTAAAGGAACTGGTCTGGTTCGAACCGGTTCGAACCGGTGACGTCAGCATAACATATTTATGATGTCATAAATATTAAATTATTTTTAAATTTTAAATTAATATATTGATAAAATTATATTTTTATAAATCCTAAATATATATGTTAGATTTTAAGAATTACAATATAAGTTCAAAACATGCTGTACAAATGATTACTAGGATTAACAAATAAGCATTGCAAGGGAATCAATGCTAACACCTTTCAACATAAGAAATTACACAGCAACTTGTGAAAAGGTAGGACAAAGTAGAGAAGATCATAACAAGGGGGCTCTGCTGCTCTGCTAGTTGCCAGAAGCGGGCGCTACTCAGTTCAATTGAGAACAAATTTGGCTTGATCCGACATCCATAGAAACTGCTTGGTTGGCCACAAAAACAAGATGTCCTCTCATCAAACAAACATCTTGGTCATCCTCTCTGCTGCTACTAATCAAACAGAAACAAGAAATGGATCATGCAGTTCCTAACTGGTATTCAAAATTCCAACTCAAATACTTGTTCCCTTCAAAGCATAATGCCAAAACTGCGATTTGAGGGGACTTCAATGGATAGCTACCTTGGACGAATGCATGAATGAGGATTCTAAAGTGTGGAAATATAAAAAACGAGATACAGATCTGGCTGGAAGAATAAAAGAAACGAATAGGAGTGATTCCAGTGTATTGACAATATTTTGGATCAAGTAAAACAGCTCCTAATGAGTGTCTCCTTTCTTCTATATTCCCACGCTAGCCACTTGCATTTCTTTTTTTTCAGGGATTGTTTGATTGGAAAAGCCGAACATGCTGTGGGAAAGACAAGATAGAAAACATGAGTGATTATGTAGTTACGATGTGTTTTGGTATAATGTAACAGTTGAGAAAAAAATTGTAAGGAAAATGGAAAATTATGGAGATTGGGGATGGGATGGAATTTTCGAAATGGAACAAGCACTTTTATCGTTCCAATTATCCGAAAACCTACTTTTCCCCTTTTTTCATTTTCCATACGATTCAATCTCATCATCTATGTACTTTCTCGATATAACAATGTGTTTTTTCATCCCATCTCATTCCATTCATATCCCATTTCATCAGCAGCGCCGCCCTGTGCCACACCCCAAAATACGGGAAAGTAAATATAAATCAGAGCGTACTCTGTCTAGAAAACAAGACGAAGCAGAATCTCTCCGTGGCAGTGCACTTGTGAATCAGAGGGTACGCAAGAGGAGCCTCAAAGAGCACGCCAGATCCATGGCAGGGGGGTCGCCGATATGGGCAGCAGGGGGTTGCCGAACGCAGAGCAAGGATGGGTCGACGGGGTAGCAAGGACGGGTCGACGGGGTAGCAAGGACGGAAGCAGCCGACTGGTTATGTGCTGCTCTGTTGCTGCAGCGACGATTTAGTTGGCGACTAGAGCAGCAGGGACGGGAGCGGCCGGAGGAGGAGAAGAAAACGACAGCGATGCAGAGTAGGGATGGGAGTAGCAGGGGCGGGCGACTGGCGGTGTGCAGCTGCTGTTGCGCCGTTGCCACCATGACGATTTCTCCGACGATGGATCGATTATGGCCGATCTTCGAGACGATGGGAAGGGTTTCCAGTTTCATCGAAACTCGAAAGGGGGAAGATGCAAAAATGAAAAAGGCGAGCGAAGGGTGGGCGCAACATTGGCAGCGGGTTTTCCGTTTCTGGGTTTTTTTAAAAATACATATTAGGTTCAACTGACCGGTCGAATACGGTTCGACCGTCCATTCCGGTTGGACCGCCGGTTCGACAGTTCGAACGGTTTTATGCATTTGAACCGAACCGTATACAATCAGACCGGGATTTGGACCGGTTCTCGGTCCGACCAGTCCGACCGGTTCTTACAACACTGGATATGACTAGAGTAATGACGAGGAATAAAAAGAATAAGTTAATTAGAAAAAACAAATAAGTTTCCCGTATGGATAGTTGTGTAAAGATAATTAAAAAGTAGAATAATTATATAGAAATATGTCAAAAATGATTAAAAGTTAAGATAATTATGAAAAGTAAAAAGTTTTAGGTTAAAAATTATATCTTTAACATTTTTTACTTATACACTCTCTTAGGTCCGTTTGTTTTTAATAAAAACATTTCAAATTAAAACATTTCAATCTAAAACTTTTTGCTCTTCATAATTATCTTATTTTAAAAATATTTATTCATATCTTCTTATACAATTACCTTATTTTTCAATCATTTCTATATAACTACCCATATAACTAACCTATTTAGTTTAATTTTTTTAATACCTGGTCAGTTCTTCTATTTTGTCAAATCATTTTTTACCAATTTAATAAATTTTATACAAAAAATTTATGTACAAAAGTTTTATCACTTTCTTAACACACTCATAATTTAAAAAGTTTTATAAGTAAGCAAACAACCCCTAAAATAAAATAATAACTACACAATTGTCCGTTACCTGACGCGTGGGCACTGCAAATTAAACTGCAGTATGACTAGAATTATCGGCCAGGGCTAGAGTTTCTATTCGTCATATGTAGGAGTTGATTTTCCATCCATCCATAATTAAGGAACGAACATACTAAGAATAGTATATATCATTGCTATAATTATTAAAAATTAGTTTTATTTTATTATTATTTAACTAAATAGGTATCTAATACTCATATTAGTTATTTATCTTGTCTAATGATAAACATTTAAATTATATTTTTAATTACATCTAAATCATGGTGAGAATCACCCCATGACGAAAAGAGTAAAAAGTTAGCTTTCGGCGCCCATTTATCCCGCACCCTAAAAATGTGCACATGTTATATTTATTATTAGATAAATAATAAAAGTATTTCTATTATAGTTATTTTATATTTAAGAAATACATATTAAAGATGTTAGGACTCCTATTGAAGCAGTTAATGCAAAAACTTTCTTTTTACGTAAACTCAAAATTTCATGAAGTCGCGTAGACTGCTGATGGAGATTGCGTCAAGGGAAAACGACTTTATCTTTATAAACAGAACTTTTATAAGGTTGCATAACAACTTTACCATCTAATTCTGTTACTGGTTGTCCAGTAAATTTTATTGGAGAGACCTTTTCTTCCTCTGTTTGAGAAGTTGATGGATTTAGAGGATTTTGTTCTTCAATGTTTAACATGTTTACTGAGTTTTTTACCAAATTATCATACCAATCAAAGAAATAAACATTTTTCTTTATTGTTTTACAATGAGACATCCAATCCTTAAACAAGTTTTTCTTTTCTTTATCATTATAGGTTTGATTTATCCAATTTCTTTTAGCTGCATAAGCTGAGTTTTCAAATTCTTTTAATAATTCTTTATAATTTGGTTTGAATTGCAAAACATTTAATTGGAAGTCTGATTCTGTAGGCGTCAAGTCAGGCTTAGCTATTTGATCTTCAAATTGAAGAGGAAATCTAGCCGAAGCTGAAGACGACAGAGGTCTCTGGGATTCAATAGTAATAGGTTTAGCAGTGACAGGTCTAGACAGGCATACAGAGTGTCTAGCAGGAATGGGCTCAAAGTGTAATGTTATATTGTTTGAGTCTTCTATTATAGTTTCAATTTTTTCTGAACTTTGTTATGGAATAACATGATTTTCTTCTTTTTCTATTTTCCATTCTGCGGGAAGATTTATATCAGACCATAAAATTTTCTTTGGTTCAATCTTTTTATGAGCGGGATTTGTAATAAAATATGGAGTAGCACCCCTTTCTTGTTGTACCAATGATTTTGGTGCTAATGTTTTCATTGCTTTATAGTATATTCTATATTGAATGCATAGAGGTTTTGATCCTATCTTCATGTCAAACCCTTGAGTTTGAACAAGTAAGGATAAAACTTCTAAGGCATGTGGATCGGTGAGGCTTATAGAGAAATTTGGGAAGCTGTTAAAGTATATCGGACCGGCATGAAGGGAAGTTTGAACAATCCCTAATATAGAATCAGAAAAGTTTTTATGACGATTGTCCTTTAGACAAGCAAGAACAGACGCTTGAAGTCCAGTTCTTACTAAAGGTTGTATAGCGATTTGGATTAAGCCAAAATGTAAAAATTTAAACTGTTTTCCACATAATTCTTTTAACGCCATCTTTTCTAATAATGGAATTTGATGAGATCCTGCTCCAAATTCTAATACTGTTTCTACTGTTTTAATTCGGAATTCTGTTTTAAAATCAAAGCTACCAATTTTATAGATTTCTTTAATTGGGACTCTTAGAATTTTCCAATTTTGTAGAGATTTTTCTATGTTTTCATAAGTTCCTTCAGACATATTTTGAATTTCTTCTAATTTCACAGAGTGAATCTCAGTATCATTACTGGAAGAAGAAGAAGATGTAGAAAACATTCTTTTTAGAGAACTCATTATCTCAGCACAGACAACGACTTACCAAGCCAACACGCCTTCACACGGCTTAAACGACTTTAAATGCGCGACGAGTGAGAGAATAATGAAGATTTCTAAGAAGTTTGTTTTAACAAGCTTCTAAATCTGCTGGCTCTGATACCAATTGATACCCAAGTTATTGAACAATTAAATTTTTCCAATCATAAATTAATACAAATCGACCAATTACTAAAAGAAAAATCAGCAAAAAGTCTCTCCTTCTATAAAAAATCATTAACAACTCAGTTTGGTCAACTATCTTTAGATGATAAACCAGAAACTGAACAATTTACTAAAATGGCAAAACAAAAAACTACTTCTATGGATGAACTAAAACAAAAAATTACTGAATTAAAAAATCAACACTTTCTCCAAACTATAACTGATAACACTCAACCAGAGTTAAATAGAGTATTTAAAAATTATTATCATCGTCCTTCTCCGATTGACCAACAATTCGAAGAAGAAAAATCAGGAGTTCAAAATAGTTTTAATATAAATGCCCTTTATGAATGGAGTATCGATGGTCGTTCCGAATATCAAATTTGGAATGTCACTCACAGCATGTTAATGTATGCTACTATGCTTGAAGCTATTAAAAAACTCTCAAAAATTGATGCAGCCCATATGATTGCTTGGGGCTTCACAGGACAGCTAAAAGCGTGGTGGGATATTCAGGTCCCTCATTCTACTCAAATAAAAATCTTAAATGGAGAAGATCCTGTTAACACTCTAGTGAGTACTATTATCTATCAATTTATAGGAACTATAGAAGACTATCAATCAGTTATAAGAGAACGAATCCTAAAACTAAAATGTAAAAACATGTCAAAATTCAGATGGTATAAAGATGTTTTTCTAACAGATCTGCTAATGCTAGATGATGGAAGACAACCCATCTATATTGAAAAATTCTTACAAGGTCTGCCCTCCATATTCGAAACAAAAATAAAAACCCTTATAAAAATGAAAAATGATGGTAAATTAAAATATGAAAATTATACATGGGAAACCTTAATCAATAAAGTTAAACAAGTAGGCATAGAATTATGTCAACAAAAACATTTAGACGAAACAAAGTTTTTAAAATCTCAAGATTTGTCAATATTCTGCTCTAACTATGGTATAGAACACACTCCTATTCAGAGAATTATGAAAAAATCAAAATATTTAAAAGCCAAACCATACTATCAAAAGTCTTTAAAGAAACCACAAAAAACATTCAAAGAGAAATATCAAAAACAATATTACTCAAAAAAGAAGCATAAAAAACAAAAATAAAAATATTTTCCCAAAAAGAATGTTAAAGAAATAAAATGTTTTAAATGTGGAAAATTTGGTAATTATGCTTCCAAATGCTATAAAAATCAAGTAAAAGAGTTGTTAGCCAATAAAAATCTTAGTGTGGAAGAGCTATCTAAAAGATTAAATGAACTAACCGTCACCTCAGAAGAAGAATCAGAGTCTGAAGAATCTTCTTCAAGTGAAAGTGAATTTGAATTAAATGAAATTCATTATAAAACCTCAGATGATCACCAATGTCAATGTTCTTATACTAAAAGTTATGAATCTTCATCTGATTCGGAATATTGTTCATTAAATATGCTAAACAATTCAAATCAAGTATTATTAGATTTGATAAATCAAGTTGAAGATCCAAATCAAAAGATAGATCTATTAAATAAGTATCTAAAAATGAATAACTCATCAACACCTCTTATTATACCAGAATCAAACTCAATGATGAACATCATAAAAAATCAAAGACGATATATCCAAGGTATACCAAAACCAACAACAAATTATGAATTATCTCAAGAGATAAAAGAGATGAAAAAGGAAATTGTTGAGTTAAAAAGAAGAATTCAAATTCTCGAATTAAAAGAATTATCAATAAATGACAATCAAGAAGAACATGTTGAGGATGAATTTGAACAACACTTCAATGAAATTCTAAGAGAAAATCAAGCAGAATCCTCACAATTAAAAATAATAGAACAAGAAAATGTTATAACAGAACTCTGCAATGAAGCAACAAAAATAATATCACAAAAATGATATATAAAAATTACTTTAAAAATAAAAGATTTTCCTGAAGATTCTACTATATCCACAACCGCTCTTGTTGATTCTGGAGCAGATTTAAATTGTATAAATGAAGGTATAATTCCCCCAAAATATTTTGAGCCAACTAACTCATCCATAGCCACTGCTGATGACACAGATATGATTGTTAAATATAAATTATCATCTGCTCACATTTGCAATAAAAAACTATGTCTGCAAACCTCTTTTATCTTAATAAAAAATATGCAACAAAAAATCATTTTAGGAACACCCTTCCTGCAAATAATAAAACCATTTTTTGTAACAGATGAAGGAATACAAACAAATGAGACTCTGTTTGCCTTCGTAAAACCTCCTGAAGCCTCCCTTCTATCAGAGTTAAAAGATACTCTAAATTATAAAAGAAATTTCCTATGTTATTTACAAGACCAAAATACTATAAAACACATTGAAAAAGAAATCAAGGGTCCTTTAAAACTACACATTGAAGATTTCAGAAATAAATTAATTAAAGAAGTATGTTCAGAAGTTTCAAATGTTTTTTGGAAAAGAAAACAACACATAGTAAAGTTACCTTATATAAAAGAATTCAATGAAGAAAAAATTTCAACTAAAGCTCGGCCAATTCAAATGAATAAAGACCTTCTTGATTATTGTAAAAAAGAAATAAAAGGATTACTTGATAAAAAATTAATAAAACCAAGTAAATCTCCTTGGAGCTGTTTTGCTTTCTACATTAATAACGCAGCTGAATTAGAAAGAGTAGCTCCCAGGCTAGTGATAAATTATAAACCTTTAAATAAAGTTCTAGAATGGATAAGGTATCCTTTGCCTAATAAAAAAAATTTGTTAAATAGAATTATAAAGGCAAAATTGTTCTCAAAGTTCGATTTAAAATCAGGATATTGGCAAATCCAAATATCTGAAGAAGATAAATACAAAACAGCATTCAATGTCCCTTTTGGACAATATGAATGGAATGTCATGCCCTTTGGATTAAAAAATGCTCCATCAGAATTTCAAAAAATCATGAATGATATATTTTATAACTATAGTGATTTTATAATTGTATATATTGATGATGTTCTAGTATTCTCTGATTCCCTTCAGCAGCACTGGAAACATTTGAAAACATTCAAAAATATAATCTTTCAAAATGGATTAGTTTTATCTGAAAGAAAAATGAAATTATTTCAGATAGAAATAACCTTTTTAGGATTTCAGATAAAAAATAAAACCATTCAGCCAGTTAACAGAGCTATAGCCTTTGTTGATAAATTTCCTGATGTTATAAAAGATAAAAAACAATTACAAAGATTTTTGGGATGCTTAAACTATGTCTCTGAGTTTTATAAGAAAATTACTTTTGATAGAGCAGTTCTCCTTAAAAGACTTAGAAAAAACCCTCCACCTTGGACAGAAGAGTGCACTAAGGCAGTACAAAACATAAAAGCTAAAGTAAAATATCTTCCATGTCTGCATCTTGCGGATCCTAATCTCTTTAAAATAGTTGAAATAGATGCATCTGATAAAGGATATGGAGGAATATTAAAGCAAAAATCCGAAGAAGGTAAAGAACTTATAGTCCGATTTACTTCAGGACTATGGAATGAAACTAGACAAAAATATCCTACTATAAAACAAGAAATGCTTGCTATTTTTATATGCATTCAAAAATTTCAAAGTGATTTATTAAATAAGAAATTTCTTCTTAGAGTAGATTGTAAAGCAGCTAAACATATTTTAGAAAAAGATGTTAAAAATGAAGTTGCTAAACACATGTTTGCTAGATGGCAAGCTATTCTAGCTGAATTTGATTTTGATATAGAATTTATTAAAGGAAACAATAATGCTCTGCCTGATTTCTTGTCTAGAGAATTTTTGCAGGGACGATCTAAAGAGTATGGCCTCGACAAGCTCAGCACCAGCTAAAACTTCTGCTAAAAATTCAGAGAAAAATCCTGCTAAAAATCCTGATATAATCCCTATAGAAATCCCTTCTTCTCCAGATACTTCACCGTCCAAAAATTATAATTTTGTTTTTCATCATGAACAAATATTTTTGTATTTAGAAGAATCCGATTATAACCTTTGTATTTCCAAAATTCCTGGTATACCGTATTTCTCTTCCAGTGAAAAGGATGATAAAGATATTAAAGAAGTTTCCAAAACGCTATATCAAAAGTATTTGCCGAGATTTGAGTGATTTATTCCACATTTTCCTGGTAAAGATATTCATTACTATGAAAAAATTCTGCTAATAACTGGATCAGTCTCGATTGATCATGTCAAAGCTAAAACAAGTGATGTTATTCAATACTCCAAGTTATTCATTCAGAGAATCATTCCTCTTGATGAATGGCCCTGTTATAATCCAAACAAATACCTGTCTTTCCCTAAACCATCCCAAATTGAGCTTGAAACCTTTCCCTATCAAAAATACAATTATTGGGATTATCAAGAGGCTTGGCATAAAATATTCCTTTGTCAAAATCCTCTCTTCTCACACTCGTGGTGGATAAGATTTAATCTTCAAAAGCCAAATCAAAAAATTCCTATTTGGTTCCTTGAGAAATTTTGGGATCATTGGGGATTTCACAGAACCATCCTTTCCGAAGACCTTATTCCTCATCTCTCTTTTAATCCTGATGAATCCGTTAAACTCAATGAATTTGTTATTAGAGAATCCATCCCTTGGATTGTCCGATGGGATTTTTCCTATTATATTGATTCCCCCTCAACCAGTTATATTGCCTATTCCTCTCATTTAAAATGGTGGCCAAAGTTCGATATTGAATACATTTCTTATTCGGAAGACTTCAAGAAGAAAAAAGCAGCTGAAAGAGCTTCTAGAGTCTCAGAGGCCCTAATCGGTAGTCCCTCCAGCTTCACCTCTCTGCAAGACCTAAAAGAAACAGAAGAAGCCAAAACCACCTTCAAGCAAGCCATGGACTCTGCTAAAAGACTATTTCCGTCATTATCAGGAAATGAACTAAAGAAGAAGGCTTTTGAAATCATGTTCGAAAGCCAGGTGGATGAAGAGCCGGATAGTGATATGGAGATCTCTACTCCATCCTTATCCTCTCCCAGTTAAAGTCAAAAGGTCTACAGGAAGATTCGTTATAAAAGTCTCTTTTGTCAAAAGTTAAAGTCAGCTGTCGCCTCCTTTCTTAAAGTAGATACTGTTCGACTCCAGCTTCAAGGACACGACAACTCTACTTTCGGTGCGCACTTATCCGGAGCTCACTTTCCGGATTCTACTCTTTGTTAAATCCGCGGATTCAAGAATGGTTAAAATCCGCCAGTCCCTTTTCAGTCTATATATAGAGTCTTGAGTCAGTCTGTTAGAGCATCGAATGATTTTGAGAAAGCATCGAGCTCTCTAATAGTTGTAAAATAGTGTGGTGTGCTTCAAAAGGTGTGGTGTGCTTTCAAAGTGTCTTCTTGTGGTTCATCTGAGTTGCTTCAACTCTTTTCTGTAAGATACTTCTCTTTGTCTCCTTTAATGAAAGCTTTGAATGATCTTTTATGACATATACGTTCTGCTAGAGATTATGAGCAATTTTTATTTGATGCATTAGAATTTGAAATACGTCCAAGATACATAAAATATTATAAAGAACAACTTGAATGGACTCAATCTGAGATAAAAGCTTTATCAAAATAGATTTCAATCTTTCTGGCGTAATTTTATTTCTGAAAATCATCCTGGGTATCAATTGGTATCAAAGCCAGCAGATTTAGAAGCTTGTTAAAACAAACTTCTTAGAAATCTTCATTATTCTCTCACTCGTCGCGCATTTAAAGTATTTCTATTATAGTTATTTTATATTTAAGAAATACATATTAAAGATGTTAGGACTCCTATTGAAGCAGTTAATGCAAAAACTTTCTTTTTACGTAAACTCAAAATTTCATGAAGTCGCGTAGACTGCTGATGGAGATTGCGTCAAGGGAAAACGACTTATAAAACGTTGACTATGAATGCTGAATAGTAGTAAGAGAATGTTTTTTACCTCATCTTCTTCTTTTATGAAGTCGCGCAGACTGCTGAATGCTGATGGAGATTGCGTCAACGGAAAACGACTTATAAAATGTTGACTGTGAATGATGAATAGTCGTAAGAGAATGTTTTTTACCTCATCTTCTTCTTTTTCAGTACTGATGCAGAAATTCATGCCATTAGGCTGGATGAAATACAAAATATAACTGAAGGAGCCTGTACTATGGAGAAATCTATACAAAATTAAAAAATACCTAAGGTAACTATAAAAAAAATTAATAAAATTAGGGCATTCCACTTCAAAACAGAATACCGAATCAAAACTCTTGAGACTATATTAGAATTTGAAGAAAAGTCTCATCAGATGCAATTATTACAAAAGAAGACTATTAAAGATTTATGTAATAAAGAATTTAAATTTATTCGTTTTGGATTAATTCACATAGCTATTCAACTATTAGTAAGAACACGCTAACAAGCCTCTGTTTTAGCGTGCTTGAAAGACAATAAACACAAAAGTTTTTCAAACTCTATTTTAGAGATATTACAAACTTCCTTACATGTTGGTCTAATATATTTCAGTAGTTTTTCAAACTTTTTTATAAGCTTAACTGATCTACATACCTCAGACGTATTATCACCATTAATTCAAACACAGGGGTTCAATATAAGAATATGATCTAAACCTTTATGTATCTAATATAAAATTTATTACAAAGCTATAAAACTTTAATTCTCAAGTCTCTAATTTCTCAATAAAAAAGACCTACACCTTATACCTTATTTTATTATGAATCATATCCATAAAAAAATAGAACCAAAACAAATTTTATGGTCCGAAGTTAATTTACCTACATAATGGAAATTAGAAAATGATTTATCACAAGAAATTTCAGAAGAAAATTTTGAAAAAATAGAAGCTTGGTAGATAAATATTAAAAATGTTTCTATTAAAGTTTTTTTTATATTTAAGACATATATGCCAAAGATGGTAGGACTTAGGAGTCGCTGGTTAGAGATGATTTACACTATTAGCTAACATTTAAAAGTATTAAAGGGTCTATTTGGTAACCAATAAAACTGAAATGGCGTGTTAAAACTTTTCAATGCGATGGGACTTTGTGCAAAACATGTCCAATAAGGTGCACAACTTATAGAAGAAGGGAACTGTCGTACCCGAGCATGGCAAACGTCCACCAGAAGGCAATTAACATTCAGTCCTTTTTTTGCAAATTACATCCAGTCTTGGTCTTGAGTTTCGCATATGCAAGCATGGCTTCATTAATCTCTTCAAATGCCCGTTCAGTCAACAGTGCATTAATGAATACAAGTTTTACATTACTGCAAACAAATGTCAAGGAGTTGTTCATTAGCAAACAGACCCAAAATATTCTCCTAAAGTATCAAAGCTATATGCAATCAGCTTCCATGCATTAAGAGACGACCGGTAAGAATATTAACTGGACTTTCGGGTATCAAAGCCTACATGCACTTAGCTTTTTTGTGTACAAAAATTCTCATTCATGTTTGAGAATTTAGCTCTGACTTTCCTTGCCCATCCCTTATCGAAGGATTCAGTGTAATTGATTTTCAATTTACAATTGCTATAATTATCATTTAATGAATTTACATCAAAAAACATTGTTCCAGCTCACATCCGTTACCAAGATCCGTTGCATGTTACGGTAATTGGATTCTTGAGGCTGCATAGGTGTACATAATTATTTTACGAGCATGAATTTATTTTAGTTTATGTTTGCTATTAGTCGAGTTCTTTGAAGGTATGAAAATGATTATTGAATGCAGAGGCTACAAAGAAAAAGATTCTTTGATAACGAAGGTTCATCCTTTTATTCTTTTATGATAAATTATTAATCATGAACTTGTTTATCCTTTTTTAGTATAGGATGACCTGACACATCAGTTGACAATGATCATAAGATAATGAGAACTTAAGAAGGCAGGAAAGAATTGGTGCTCCTACTAATATCATCTTAGGATTTGAACGACTATTGTAGTTTAATGTTATTACAGATTTTGAAAATCAGCTTTTGTGTCAGCCAAATTGTATGTTGAAGATTTACCTTGTTAATATTTGGAAGTGTGTTTTTTTTTTTTTTAAATGTTGGGAAGTATTCTTTACGTAATAGAATATTTAGAACCAACTATAATATTGTTGTAGAATAAGAAACTTTAGAAAGTTTCTAATGGTGATTGTATTAAAATGTAATGAAAGTTGAAGGTTTTTGTAAAGATTGTCTTTTCATCTATATTATGTAATTATTCTTATATTGTGTGATGAGTTAAAGGATTGTAAAATATTATGGCCAATTACAACAAAAATATCGCCAATTGCAATGGACACGTGGCTACTTGCAACAAGAATATAGAAAATAGCAATAGAAACTAGGTTAATTGCAACAAAAACATGGCTAAACTATGGTGCACCTTAATTGCAACGAAAATATTTCTAATTGCAACAAAATTTTTTGGATGGTAATGTGTTAACCATGGTTAAAATGTGGATCTATTGGTGCAAAAACTTAATTATTTGCAATGAAAATATTTCGTTGCAATATACTTTTCCCCACAAGTGTGTACCAACCAACATGTAACAAAAAAATTTCATTACAATAGCTCTTTAGAAACGAAATTGTTATAAACTGCAATGCAAACATTTATTGCAATAGCAGCATTTCATTGTGGGGTAATCGCAAAATGACATACTCACTAGTAGGAATGTTGATAGTCATAGTCAACTTGCTAACTGCCCATCCAACCCATTTATTAAAAAGTTTGAGTTGAAATTTTTGAATAAATGATTTATGATCTACCAACCCATTTAACTGTTTAAATAAATAAATGGATTATAATTGAGATTTTATAACTCGTCAACTCGTGTAGTAACTCGTTTAACCTATTTAAGTTGTCAACCCATTTACAATTGCTAATAAAGGATATATATTTCCAAGCTATAAATCTATTTCTCTCATCGTGATCTTATTTTCCTCCCTTTGATTATGACTCTTCAACATCTTTTCTACTGTCATGCCGTGGCATTGCTATCATCGTCCTTGCCACCTTTTGCTAGTGCAATTGGTAAGATTCTTCTTTCCTTTCTGCCTCTCTTCCCCCTTGCTCCCTCCCTCCCTCCCTCCCTCTTTCCCTCCCTCCCTCTTGGATTGTTCCCCTCTCTATTTTTATTATCGTTTTTTTCTCTCTATCTCAACGGTTTACTATCCTTATTTGGCTAACATGTTGAATATGTGTGTATATATATATTTCGATGAAGATCTAGCCATTGCATATATCCTATCGGTATAAATCAATTTACAACAAAAATTATACAGAAAGCACACTCAATTTTAAATTAACTTAATTTTGACTTTTTTGTAACATATATACATAACCCTTTAATAGCCCGTCAATCCATTTATTAAATATGTTGTAAATATGTTAGGATTAAGGTTTTTAAATAAGTTGGTAAATGGTCAGGGTTAAGATTTTTTTAGTGAGTTAGAATTAAGAGTAAGCTCTAGCTCGTCAACTCAATTGGTCAACTCCCCCACTAGCTAGTAGAAGTCTTTTGAAAAGAGTAGTCCCATTTTTTACGGTAATTTTGAAAAAAATATACTCATGATAAATTGATTATAATCGTAGATATATTTGTGGGTCCCGAGTTGATGGCTAAACCCAAGAGGGGAGGGGTGAATTGGGTTCTTTTAAAAAATGTTTGGTAAATAAAAAACTTAACCCCTTTCAAAAATTAATCCCCTTATGAAAGCTAATGGAGAGCAAATTAAAATAACGCAGTAATAGAAAACAGAACACAAGATCTATAGTGGTTCGGGCAAACCTTCCCTACTCCACTCTTCCAAGCTCACACTCCGTTGTGACTTGGGTTCCATTATGTATTCCTTGAATACACTTAGAGTCACCGCTCTCTTCTAGATTCAAAGCTCTAGGGGGCATATACAACTAGAGCCACTTGCTCTCTTCTAGATTCTAGCTCTAGGGGGCGTAACAACTCAATGCACAAGTAGGTGATGAGTCTCACTCCAATCACTCTCTTCTTGCATACACTTGATCTTAGCTATCCAAGCTAAATCAAGTTTAGTACAACAAAACAATAAAAATAAGCAAGAACTACACTTTACAGATTTGTGTAGACAGATTGAGCTCGAGAAAGAAATCAAAGACAGCTGGGATGATGATCGTTGAAGCAACTTGCAGTTTGAAGCTCTTTCTTCCTTTGAAACACTCAAATATGGAGAAAAGGGATTTGAAAGTCTTTCTTGCACTTCTTTTCTCTCTATGATCCTTAGAGTAGTGAGTATTCTGTCTTCTCACGTTCATTTGAATGTCTTTTTATAGAATGAGGAAGATTGGAACGTTGTAGGAGTGGTTGGCGCGCAATAAATGAACTCCAACGTTCAAAAATTCGAACGTTATACTCCAAGTCGAAGATGAAGTCGACTTGGCCTGCGACTTGGCTTCCAAGTCGCACATGGAGTCGACTTGGCCTGCGACTTGGGTTCTTCAGAAACTCAAGTCTGAGACTTGGGTCGACTTGGCTTTCAGACTTTAACTCAAGTCGATCCTGAAGTCGACTTGGGTTGCGACTTGGCTTGGTCTATTGCAAAAACGCCTTGATCCTCACTTGGTTTGCTTTAGCTTTCTCCCTTTAGTCTTCATAAGTGTTGAGTGGCCCTTATGTTTGTAGTTCTTATGATTCAATGTAGAGCTTGGCCTTGATCTTCTTGAAATGTCTTGAATCTTGCAAACCATTTGAAAGCTTTGAGTCCTTGCACAATATATGTATGTTCCTTGCTTTGCTTTGGACTCACTTGGTCTTCATGACTTGGGTATTACTCCATTTGGAAGCTAGCTTGAAGATTTGCTTTGAGCTTGATAGACTTGATTTGAATTTGTACTTAGATTCTTGCTTTGATCTTCAAAACTTAAGTTTCTCTTTAAGAGTAGTCTTTACATCTCATTTGTATGTGAGAAACTTCAAATGGATATCTTGAATATGCTTTGAAACTTCAGCTTAGACTTCAAAACTTCTCAAGTCGAAGTTGGAGTCGACCTGGTCTGCGACTTCGCCCAAGTCGCACCTGGAGTCGACTTCGTCTGCGACTTCGTCATCTTCGGGAGCCAGATTTCAACGCTGGACACTTTTGTGCAATTTGAAGTCGATGCTGGAGTCGACTTCGTCTGCGACTTGACTACCCAAGTCGCATGTGGAGTCGACTTGGCCTGCTACTTCACTCGTCAGAATTCCATTTTCAACTCTGTCCAGTTTTGGCTTGTTTGAAGTCGCTAGTGGAGTCGACTTCACTATCGACTTCACTCCCAAGTCGAAGTTCAAGTCGACTCGAAGATCGACTTGACTTCTCTGCTTTCCTTAAACACTTGGCAAACATATTAGTCATATATATATATTCAAATTAGTTCTTGTTAATCATCAAAACTCAATCCTTGGTCAATTTGTTTTATTTTGAACATTGTTTCCAACAATCTCCCCCTTTTTGATGATTGACAAAACTTCATTTGAGTTGATACCTTTCAAAAAAACTCAAACATGTTCATTTGAGAAAACAGAGCATATAAGTATCTTTGAACATATAATTTAGAGTTTTGAGTTTAAATGAGAACATTTTCAGAACATTAGTCATTTTGGCATAGAGTATGCTTGAATACCTTACAAGCCATATATTTAATCATTAAGAATACTTTGTATTCATAAAAATTGCAATCACTTATCAAATATATCAATCATATCAATCATAAACCAAGTATCATATCAAAAATAAAACATCTTTTCATATATATATATATGAAGTTTCATTACAGAAAACAAAAATCAAAGCATAAATGAAACCTTAAATACAATGTACCCAACCCAAAACTTAAAAAAAACTTTCAACTCAATTCCTATTCTATCTATTCTATCTCCCCCTTTTTGTCAATCAAGCAAAAATAATGATTTGATGAATTGAAATTGAGAGATCGGATATGGAATAGGTTTGATGGGACAATGATGGGCTGAGGAGTAGACAAGAGAAGCGTGATCGGGAGTTGCCTCTCTATGAACTGAACCCGACTCGTAGGGATCGAGTTCAGGCATGGGTCTCTTCTTATGATGGCCTGAGGCAAGATGATAGCGGATATTTCGCATTTCCCGCTCGATTCTATCTTGTCGGGAATGCATATCTTCAAGCGCATTAAGGACACCGGTGACAAGACTTGTCATCCGGTTTTCTTGATAGCTCATTTCTGTCCTCATGGCAATGATTTCATCTTTGAGATCTCTTAGGGTGACCTCCTCAGAAGAGGTGGGAGGCACCCGTTCTCTTGCAGCGGACCCTTGTGGAGAGTAAGATCCGTGCGATGGAGGAGAAGCGGCCCGTGCAGGTGAAGCCATGGGAGATTGCTCTCCCTCAGCTTGTGCTTGGTCTTCTCGATGCTCTTCTTCTGGAGCTTCGGACCTGAGTTCAAGCACATTTATCTTCATCCTCTGGATTAGTGCTTTGTTGATTGCATTGGTGGACTTGAGCACTTCGAATGGCTCGCCTTCAATGTCCACTTCAAAATGTTCGAGGATCTTTGTGATCCAAGTGCCATAAGGAAGGACTCCCCTCGGATTATCCTTTCGACTCGCCAAGGCTTCTAGAAACAATCTAGGTAGACTCACCTTGACTTTATTTGTTACTTTCCATAAGATCCCAGCTTCTTGTGGGTTCAATTGATTTCTTCCACCGCCCTTTGGGTAGATGCAGTGGGCAATGAGAAGTCTTAGAACCCGTAGTCTTGGTGATAAATCCATGTATCGAAGAAATTTGATGCCCGGATGATACTTGTTATTCCGGGTGAGCTGATTGTATATCTGATCCATTGTGAGATCCTCAGGAAAAGGTTCTTCAACATAGGGGACTTCAAGTATTTGTCCTAAATGACTCATTGCTCTGGTCTGGCTTGGATTTAACCCGATTCCAAAATCCATTTCCACTTCTTTGACATATGTACCAAAATTTTCTTCATCCCACTCATAGTAAAAGATTCTGGTAAGATCTGGATAGACCCTGTCATCCTCCTTTAGCAATTTGGTCCATCCTTGAAAATCTAATAGGTCTTCTATGTCGGACCCATAATCTTTTAAAAATTTAAAATCTATGATTTTTGGTATGAATACCTTTCGTTCATAGAAGTTCTTGTAGAATCGGCCATGATTGATCTCTGTTCTGAAATAGGTAGTGGGCATCTTTAGTACTTGAGTTTTTCCAGCCACGGCGCCCCTTCTACTTGCCCCGGAGTGTGTGCTCTGTGAGGTTTGGGCTTGTTCCTCACGACCCGCAGTGTTGGATGGAGTTCCTTCTTGGAATCGGACTCTTCTGCCCGTAGATGTAGAGGGTTCCTCTCTTGCCCTTTTTGCGGGTGTCCTAGCTTTTCTAGGAATTTCTTTCTCTGTGAGTGATTTGGAAGGTCTAGGCACAGGCTTTTGTGATGGTTTTGAGACGGCTTTCTTTGGGGCCATTTGGAATGAGATATGAGGTTTGAAAATGGAGTTGTGATAGGCTGCCTGTTGGCAAGAAAATGAGAGAGAGAAGCCGGAGATGGAGGATTCAACCGGAGAATCGCCGAAAAAAAATGGTATGCCGGAGAAGAGAATCGCCGGGAGAAAAGAAAAAAGGATGGTCTGGCGGGAAATGAGGGAGAAAGAAAAAGAAAGGAAAGAAATAGAGAAGAGAAAGGAATTCGGACGGTCGTGCGCTCGCGGAGTCGACTTGCCCTAGGCGAAGTCGACTTCGGTCCTTCTGGAGTCGACTTCGCCTGGAGGCGGAGTCGACTTCGACCCTAGCGGAGTCGACTTCGCTTCTGGAGGCGGAGTCGACTTGGCGTCCTTGGAGTCGACTTGACTCATCGACTTGACATTTTCCAATTTAATTTTCTTATTTATTTTTCCTAGTTTAGCTCTATCATTCCCATATCATTCCTAATCTTATAAAATGAATCCTTGGCTAGAGGTTTGGTAAAAATATCAGCAATTTGGTCTTCTGTTTTTACATATTCTAAGCACACATCATGATTTTCAACATGCTCTCTAATGAAATGATGTCTCACATCAATATGTTTGGTTCTAGAATGCAATACAGGATTTTTAGTCAAACAAATTGCACTTGTATTATCACATCTAATAGGAATATCAACATAATCAATACCATAGTCTTTCAACTGTTGTTTCATCCAAAGTAATTGGGCACAACAACTACCGGCGGCTATGTATTCGGCTTCCGCAGTAGATAGTGCAACACTTGTTTGTTTTCTTGAATGCCATGAAACTAGCATATGTCCAAGAAATTGACAAGTTCCACTGGTACTTTTTCTATCTACTTTATATCCGGCAAAGTCTGCATCCGAATAGCCGATTAGATCAAAGGTTGTCTCCTTTGGATACCATAGTCCAAGATTGGCAGTTTTTATCAAATACTTAAAAATTCTTTTTACAGCGTGTAGATGTGATTCTTTAGGGTATGCTTGAAATCTAGAACACATACAAACACTGAATAAGATATCGGGTCTAGAAGCAGTTAAATATAACAAGGATCCAATCATGCTTTTATAGAGCTTTTGATCGATACTTTTACCGTTTTTGTCCGTGTCGATCTTGATTGTAGAGCTCATTGGAGTGTTTGCCCCTTTGCTATTCTGCATTCCAAATTTCTTGAGCATTTCTTTGACATATTTGGACTGGTTTAGAAATATTCCTTCATTTTGTTGCTTGATTTGAAGTCCAAGGAAGAAATTTAATTCTCCCATCATGCTCATTTCGAACTCGCTCTGCATTATCTTAGAAAATTCTTGACAAAGATTTTCATCAGTAGCACCGAATATTATGTCATCCACATAAATCTGTACAATCAAAATATTTTTATTTTTGTACTTGATGAATAAAGTAGTGTCTACTTTCCCTCTTTGAAACTCATGATCAATCAAGAATCTATTTAACCTTTCATACCAAGCTCTTGGTGCTTGTTTTAGTCCATATAATGCTTTGGTTAATTTATAAACAAACTTTGATTGATCCTTTTCTTCAAAACCAGGGGGTTGTTCAACATATACTTCTTCATTCAAATAACCATTCAAAAATGCGCTTTTTACATCCATTTGAAACAATTTGAAGTTCATATGAGAAGCAAATGCTAGTAGGATGCGTATGGCTTCTAATCTAGCCACGGGTGCATACGATTCTTCAAAATCAATTCCTTCTTCTTGGGAATACCCTTTGGCTACTAATCTTGCCTTGTTTCTTATTACAAGACCGCTTTCGTCTAATTTGTTCCTAAATACCCATTTTGTACCAATGACTGTATGATTGTTTGGTCTAGGAACTAAATGCCATACATTGTTTCTTTCAAATTGATTTAGCTCTTCTTGCATTGAAATAACCCAATTTTCATCATTAAGAGCTTGTTCAATGGTATTTGGTTCAATTTTCGATACAAACGCATATTGGCCATAAACGTTTTGTTTTGATCTTCTAGTTTTTACTCCTTCATATATGTTTCCAATAACTTGTTCAATTGGATGGGCATTTTTGAACTTTAAATCAGTTGGAGGTTTGTAAGAGTCATTACCTTCACTTACCTCTTCCTCTACTGGATTTTCTGGCTTGAGCTCGAGTTCCTTTGGTTGTTCTTTGCTTTTTGTCTCATCTGCATCACTTAGTTCATCCTCCTTTCTCGGACTTTGGTTAATTTCATCAAATACAACATGTATGGATTCTTCTACAACTTGGTTTCGTTTGTTGAATACTCTATATGCTTTGCTATTTGATGAATAACCAAGGAATATAGCCTCATCGCTTTTGGCATCTAATTTGCCCAAATTTGTTTTTCCATTGTTTAAAACATAGCATGTACATCCAAAAGCATGAAAATATGAGATATTTGGTTTCCTTCCTTTCCATAGTTCATATGGGGTCTTTTTCAAGATTGCTCGAATGGTAACTCGGTTCAAAACATGACAAGCTGTACTCACAGCTTCACCCCAAAATTTCTTGGATAGATTGCTCTCATTTAGCATAGTTCTAGCCATCTCTTGTATAGTTCTATTTTTCCTTTCTACTACTCCATTTTGTTGTGGAGTTCTTGGTGCAGAAAATGTGTGGTGAATTCCTCTTTCATTGCAAAATTCCATGAATCGTTTGTTTTCGAATTCGCCACCATGATCGCTTCTTATGGTCACAATAGTACTTTGTTTTTCATTTTGCACCAAATTTACAAAAGTTGCAAACATAGAGAAGGCTTCATCTTTACTAGCTAAGAGAATTATCCATGTGAATCTTGAAAAATCATCAACTATGACAAATACATATTTCTTTCCACCAATGGTTAGAATGTCGGATGGCCCGTATAGATCCATATGTAGCAATTCAAGTGGCTTAGTGGTGGAAATTTTCTTTTTGGTAGAGAAAGGCATCTTGGGTTGTTTTGATAATTGACATGCCTTGCAAATCTTGTCTTTGTCATATTTTAATCTTGATAATCCTTCTACCAAACTCTTTTTCCATAGGATTTTTATGTTGCCCATGTTTATATGTCCAAGCCTCTTGTGCCAAACCCATGGATCGTTATCAATGGCCATTAGACATTGACCATCTAATTCATCAAGTGAAACCAAATAAATATTTCCATGTCTTTTACCACTAAACATGATATGTTCTCCATCAAATACATTACATATAGATGATTCAAACACAACTTTGTATCCTTTATCACATAATTGGCTAATGCTCATTAAATTGTGTTTGAGTCCTTCAACAAACAAAACATCTTCCATGCATGCATTTGAAATACTATGTATATTTCCTTTACCTTTAATTTTACCTTTTTCATTATTGCCAAAGGCAACCATTCCATCATTACACGGCTTAAGTTTGTGAAACAAACTTCTTTCACCGGTCATATGCCTTGAGCAACCGCTATCCATAAACCATTCATTGTTTGCCTTTGCCTTAAGACATGTCTGAAAAATAAGCAAATAAATCTTATCTTCTTGGTACCCATTCTATGGGTCCATTTGGGTTAGTAATATAGATCATTCTTTGTTGTTCTAACTTTGAAAGCCCAAATCTTGTGTTTCTTGCAACCCAAACTAATTTTGCACCATGGTCATATAATTTCTTAAAATTACATTTGTAAGTTTTGTGCCCCATTTTATTGCAGAAATTACAAGCCATAGGTAATCTTGGAGTAGGCCTCCAAGTATGCAATGGTTCCATTATTGGTCTTCTAGTCCACTTAAAATTTTTCTTTTGTGGCTTGTATATAGATGCATTTTTAGTTTGATGTTTCTCAAATATTTGTACATTTGATTTGCTACTTTCTCCTTGCTCAAATGTATGATACCCAAGACCTCTTTTATGTGTTTGGGAGGTCATATTCAAAAACATTTTGACGCTTTCTCCTGGATTAGAGAACTTAGCTAATGATTCATTTAATGATTTGTTCTCCTTTTTTAGCAGATCGTTTTCATCTTTCAATTTGTCTAATCTTTCTGCAAGTTTACCATTTACAATTATTGTTGCATCACATTGTCTTTTCTTAATTGTAAACTTGCTTCCTAATTTCTTTATTTCTTCATATAATGAATCATATGCAGTTTGTAGTTCATCTAATTCAGTACATTTGAGGCATTCTTGAAAGGAAGAATAACTTGATTCAGAAAGGGAGAGTTTAGAGCTTACCTCTTCATTGCTTGTGTCTTTTGTTGAGGTAATTTGTTCTCCTTGCTCGATTTGTGCCATGCAGCAAATTCTTGCACATTCTTCCGCCTCTATGTCGTCGGTTGAGGAGCTACTCGTCGTAGATTCTTCATCATTTACGTACATGTCTCTTCCTTTGTATTTCTGGAATCTTCTATTGTTCCCTCGATCCTTTCTTTGTTCTTTTGCCTTGTTTTCTTCGGGAGTTGGACATTGAGCCTGCATATGTCCCGAATCGCCACATCGGTAGCATTTGGTTGATTCTTTCTTCTTTTCTCTGGGAGTTCTTTCTTTGAAGCTTCTGAAATTCTTGCCTTTCCTCACAAATTTTCTGAAGCGTTTTGTGAGTAGGGCAATCTCATCGTCGTTTTAAGAAGAAGATGTGTCATCGGTGTCTTGTGCGGCTTTTAAGACAATTGCTCTCTTGCCCCTGTGTTGATCTTCATTTCTTCTCTTGATTAGCTCATGTGACATGAGAGAGCTAATTAAGTCTTCAAGCTTTAATGTGTTAAGATCCTTGGCTTCTTCTATTGCAGTGATTTTTGGGGTCCATGATTCGGGTAGAGCTCTTAAAATTTTCATAACCTGCTCAGATTCAGAAATAGCCTTTCCAAGACCTTTTAGAGCATTAGTAATCTTTGAGAACCTAGCAAACATTTCAGAAATATTTTCTATTTCTAGCATTCTAAAATTCTCTAGTTCTCCAATCAAAATATTTCTTCTCGTCCCTTGGACTTGAGAAGTTCCTTCATAGATAGAGGTTAGTGTATCCCATATCTCTTTGGCGGTTAAGCAAGAGGATACTCTATCATACTCAGAAGCAGTAAGAGCACAAAATAAAGAGTTCATAGCTTTGGCGTTGCTCTTAACAGTTCTTACTTCCTCATCGGTCCATTTGGAAGCTCGTTCATCGATAGGCAAAGTTACTCCATCTTGAATAGCAATCCAAGAATCCATATCGGTAGCCATGATGAGTTGCTTCATACGAAGCTTCCAATATCCAAAATTGTTCCCATCAAACAACGGTGGCCTTGTAAAGGATTGGCCTTCAGCAAAAGCGGGAACGGAAGTAGATTGAGATGCCATATTGATAGGATCTCTTTGGTAAACTCAAAGACCTGCTCTGATACCACTTGTTGGTCTCGAGTTGATGGCTAAATCCAAGAGGGGAGGGGTGAATTGGGTTCTTTTAAAAAATATTTGGTAAATCAAAAACTTAACCCCTTTCAAAAATTAATCCCCTTATGAAAGCTAATGGAGAGCAAATTAAAATAACGCAGTAATAGAAAACAGAACACAAGATCTATAGTGGTTCGGGCAAACCTTCCCTACTCCACTCTTCCAAGCTCACACTCCGTTGTGACTTGGGTTCCATTATGTATTCCTTGAATACACTTAGAGTCACCGCTCTCTTCTAGATTCAAAGCTCTAGGGGGCATATACAACTAGAGCCACTTGCTCTCTTCTAGATTCTAGCTCTAGGGGGCGTAACAACTCAATGCACAAGTAGGTGATGAGTCTCACTCCAATCACTCTCTTCTTGCATACACTTGATCTTAGCTATCCAAGCTAAATCAAGTTTAGTACAACAAAACAATAAAAATAAGCAAGAACTACACTTTACAGATTTGTGTAGACAGATTGAGCTCGAGAAAGAAATCAAAGACAGCTGGGATGATGATCGTTGAAGCAACTTGCAGTTTGAAGCTCTTTCTTCCTTTGAAACACTCAAATATGGAGAAAAGGGATTTGAAAGTCTTTCTTGCACTTCTTTTCTCTCTATGATCCTTAGAGTAGTGAGTATTCTGTCTTCTCACGTTCATTTGAATGTCTTTTTATAGAATGAGGAAGATTGGAACGTTGTAGGAGTGGTTGGCGCGCAATAAATGAACTCCAACGTTCAAAAATTCGAACGTTATACTCCAAGTCGAAGATGAAGTCGACTTGGCCTGCGACTTGGCTTCCAAGTCGCACATGGAGTCGACTTGGCCTGCGACTTGGGTTCTTCAGAAACTCAAGTCTGAGACTTGGGTCGACTTGGCTTTCAGACTTTAACTCAAGTCGATCCTGAAGTCGACTTGGGTTGCGACTTGGCTTGGTCTATTGCAAAAACGCCTGGATCCTCACTTGGTTTGCTTTAGCTTTCTCCCTTTAGTCTTCATAAGTGTTGAGTGGCCCTTATGTTTGTAGTTCTTATGATTCAATGTAGAGCTTGACCTTGATCTTCTTGAAATGTCTTGAATCTTGCAAACCATTTGAAAGCTTTGAGTCCTTGCACAATATATGTATGTTCCTTGCTTTGCTTTGGACTCACTTGGTCTTCATGACTTGGGTATTACTCCATTTGGAAGCTAGCTTGAAGATTTGCTTTGAGCTTGATAGACTTGATTTGAATTTGTACTTAGATTCTTGCTTTGATCTTCAAAACTTAAGTTTCTCTTTAAGAGTAGTCTTTACATCTCATTTGTATGTGAGAAACTTCAAATGGATATCTTGAATATGCTTTGAAACTTCAGCTTAGACTTCAAAACTTCTCAAGTCGAAGTTGGAGTCGACCTGGTCTGCGACTTCGCCCAAGTCGCACCTGGAGTCGACTTCGTCTGCGACTTCGTCATCTTCGGGAGCCAGATTTCAACGCTGGACACTTTTGTGCAATTTGAAGTCGATGCTGGAGTCGACTTCGTCTGCGACTTGACTACCCAAGTCGCATGTGGAGTCGACTTGGCCTGCTACTTCACTCGTCAGAATTCCATTTTCAACTCTGTCCAGTTTTGGCTTGTTTGAAGTCGCTAGTGGAGTCGACTTCACTATCGACTTCACTCCCAAGTCGAAGTTCAAGTCGACTCGAAGATCGACTTGACTTCTCTGCTTTCCTTAAACACTTGGCAAACATATTAGTCATATATATATATTCAAATTAGTTCTTGTTAATCATCAAAACTCAATCCTTGGTCAATTTGTTTTATTTTGAACATTGTTTCCAACAATATTTACATAATTTACAAAGTATAACTAATTTTCACTATCATTACAAATATATCCACATCATCATGACTCTATTAATATGTTGTAATGGCTTCGTCATTGTGCTATTATGACGTGTTTGCAAATATGCACAAACTATGTTGGTACATTTGCAAAACTAAGTATACTCACTTAGTTTCTAAAATTGCAAATATACTTATATAATTTGCATATATTTGCAAATATACCTATGTCCTTGTATCACCATAATAGTGTCATGATGACATAAGTATAGTTGTATTTATGATCAAATTATATGTGATTATTTATAGATAATTTCAATTATGGTCAAATTATATATGTATATTTGTAAATTAACTAATTTTTATTCACAATTCCAACTTTAAACTTGTTTTTTTATTGTTTTACCTGAAATCCTTACTTACAATGTCATATTTTTCCATTTAATATTACAAATCAAGTTCATGAAACCTTATAATTTACTTACAATATTAGATTTGTTAAGGAAACATGTTTGAGAAAAGAGAAAAAACCGTGAGAAAAATTTTGGTGGAAGAGGGTCACATTTGCTGAAATATATATATATATATATATATTTGCGTAAATTATAAAAATGCTTAACACTAGTTACATACATATTAAAATATAATAATACTTTATAAAATTATTTATTCATATAATAATAATATTTTAAATAGTTTAGATGTTGACAAATAAAACTTTAAAATTAATTTTATCATTAAACAATTTTATGTTGATCAAAACCATGCACAATAATACTAAACAAATAAAAAAGTTCTTATAATAATATACAATATTACATTAAGATATTGTTTTTTAATTCTTTACAATTACTCTACTTTTTATCCATTTCTTTATATCTTCTTATACGATTATCATATTTTTAATCATTTTATGTAATTACCTTTACAATTAATTTATATATTTTAACTTTATTTTTTCTCATCATTATTACTATCATATTCCGTAATTTTTTCTCCTATTTTAAAATTTTTTACAGCTTCCAAAACATACACTAAAAATTTAAAAAATTACTTAAAAGAGAGGTTTAACTGAAGAAAAGCACATCAGTTAACGGAAAATGATCTTTTATACAAAAGGGCAAAGATTAGACCACCTGCACTGTAGGATATTGTGGGCGCAATGCAACAATCCTAGGGCTTATTAATTTAATTTAGCATAAGTATGTAATAACAGCGTGCAAACATCCACGATGTTCCATAATATAAATGCTCGTGGGATTTTGGGATAAAGTGGAGGATGAGAAAGGAAATATTTTAATATTTGTGTGATTTATACGAAATGATGGGGTAAAATTTAAATAAATAAGGTAATTAGAAGATAAATGAGTAAATTGTAAAAGTAAAATTATCGAGGAATTAAATAAAGTGTATTTGGTCAGTTGGAAAAAAATTTGAAAAGATAAAAGTAATGATCAAAAGTATAAAGCAGTTGTAAAGAAGATGAGCAGAAATAATTAAAAAGCAGATAGTTATATATGAAAATATATTAAAATAATTAAAAAATAAGATAATTATGTAAAAATTTTTTAAAGATATATTTGTTTTAAAGTTTCCGAACGCACCCTAAATTGTACAAAAATAGAATCACGTAAGGTTTTCGACGGATGCTGATTGCATGTGCCCGGAGTATGCAGCACTGCATGCTCCCGAACACATACACTTATTTATTTTTATTTTTTTAAAATTTTCGTACAATATTGTTAATCTATATCTATTTAATATTTATATAAATTTTTACCTAAAATTACCTAAAAAGTTACTGACTTTCAAAAATAAAAAATAAATATCTAAAATACTTTAAAAATAGTAAAAATTTATACACATATTAAATATACTTATATTAATATTTTTATAAAAAAAAAAATTTAAAAAGAGAGGTGCATACGCCCAGGAGTGTGCAACACAGCATGCTCTCGGCACAAGCAATCGATCCCGTTTTCGACGCGGTTAATCCATTCCACCCCACCCCTCTCGCCGCCGGACTTCCCCATCGTCGCATGAAAAAGAAGAAAATTCAAAAAAGGTCCACCCTCTCTTTCCTCATGAACTCATGCTATTATGGATGGGGGAAGGTTTCATTTAACCAACTCAAGGAAGACAAGCGATGGAAGACATTGGTAGAGAGTACTTCAATAATTTACTGTGGCGGTCCTTTCAAGAACCCAAAGAAGATGATGATGAAAACATACTAAGTTGCAAAATGCATGATCTAATACATGATTTGGCGGTGTCTATTTCAGGGGAAGTAAGTTCAATTATCAAAGATGGCAACATGACAAGCATTCCTAGTGAATGTCGTCATTTGTCCTTGGTGTCCAGCTCTTATAGCAGAATACCTGCAATAGAATTGACAGCCTCAAATAGAGTAGAAAAATTGAGGACACTCTGGATGTTTGAATCTTCAATTAGAATATCTTCTTTTGATATTTCTATTCATTTACCCTGCCTTCGCGTGTTAGATTTATGTGGTTTGGAGAACATTACCAAGGATATGCTAAATTCGATTAGTGGGTTGAAGCGACTAAGGTACCTCTACCTCCGCATGCCTCATGGGGAGTCAAGGTTACCAGAGTCATTGAGCAAGCTTCACAATCTGCAGTCATTGACGCTCAAAAATTCCGGGTACCTTTCGGAGTTACCGAAGGATATGAGGAGAATGACCAGCCTAAGGCATCTCCAAATCATTGACCATGCGTTGACACATACGCCACCCAAGATGGGAGAGTTAAAATTTCTTCAAACCCTGCCAGTGTTTATTGTGGGTGATGAAGAGGAGAGTGGATGCAACATAAGAGAACTGCAAGAACTAAAGCTTGGAGGAAAACTGGAGCTTCGGAAGTTGGAGAATGTGAGGGACAGAGAAAATGCAGAGGAAGCAGCATTGAATGAGAAAGCAGATCTTCGAAGCTTAAGATTATCATGGACGTGGAGTGATGGTGAAATTGATGATAACATGAGAAGAAGCACTGAACAAACTCTTGAAGGTCTTCAGCCACATAAAAATCTCAAACGATTGATGGTGTTCAGCTACCGAGAGGAGCTATTTCCACATTGGATGAGTGATTCTTTTGTTCTTCGAAATTTGGGTTATTTATCACTAACCACATTGGATGAGTGATTCTTTTGTTCTTCAAAATTTGGGTTATTTATCACTAAACTTTTGCAGCAAATGCAAAGAGCTCCCCTCACTTGGGCAATTTCCCCTACCTAAGTCTCTGCTCATATCCAGAACGGATGCTGTGAAATGCATAGGCACCCGTTTCTATGGTGAAAGGGCATTCCCTTCACTGGAGGATCTGACTTTCATGAGTATGCCTAATTTTGAAGAATGGTCGTCTTCAGCAGAATCAAACTATAGACAAAACACAAGCACTCCCTCACCTACAGGAATTAACTCTCAGTGGATGCCCAAAGTTGACTGCAATTCCCGCCTGCTTTCCTTCTCTTTCATCACTTACCATACAAATATTTGAAGGAGACTCTCTACAAGTTGATTTGTTCCAAAACCAGACCCATCTCTCTACACTTATTTAAAGGTGCAGAAAGCTCAGATATTTGCCAAGGGAGCTTGGAAACCTTGCTGCTCTACATAAGCTACGGATCGAATGGTGCAGTGATCTGACTTCATTGAGCCTAGAAGGTGGCTTTACTTCTCTTCAAGCTCTTTCCATCTATGGCTGTGATAATTTGGAGAGTTTTGTTGGGGAGATGCACCACCTCACTTCGCTTGAAAGCTTGAACATTGGGGGGGTGTCCACAGCTGGGTTCATTGCCAGAGGGTATGGAACACCTAACTGCCCTTACATCTCTTTCCATCTACAGCTGTCCTAGGGTGGCATGTTTGCCAGAAGGGCTAAAGCATGCCCAGATGCTGAAAGATCTACGCATTTGTGATCTCCCATTTGCAGTTCTGCCAGAGTGGATTTACAACCTTTCTTCTCTTCAATTTCTGTACATTGGATCGTTCGAGAATTTGGTGGCTTTACCATCTGGAATACGACACCTAACAAATCTCAAATCTCTAATCATTCAAGATTGCTCTGAATTAGAAAAAAGATGCAAGAAGCGTATAGGTGAGGACTGGGTCAACATATCTCATATACCCCACTTGGACATATCGCAGTCGGATCTCACACAATAGAGAGGTTGAGAATTTAACACAAGACCATAGGAGTGTTGGGCTTCAGTTGGATTTGAAACCACGGGTCTCTCCCTCCCTCTCCCTCTCTCTCTCTCTCTCTCAGAGGGAAAAACTCATAGAAATGTAATGGTGGAGGATTTATTAGCATTACAGAATATCACAGTTTCTACATGTGCAATTTTTGGAATAATAAAGTTAGTCTACATTATCTAAGGCATTCCACATCATGTTTTTTGATGGTTGATGTGAATAATTTGCTGCAACTTACAGATGATGGTAGCTCATCATATCCTAGTCTTCGATGATGAGTTTGGATGATATTCACATTTGAGATGCATTTTTATATATCTAATATCTTTGTAGGTGACCAATCTGTCATAAATTGATACCAAAAAAATTTCCTGGTGGTAACATTCCTTAAATTAATGTTTAAAGAAATCTCAAGATTCTTAGACACTTCTGATATCTTGCGGCTACTTATTGGAAAAGTTATAATCTGGGGGTCTTTATTGCGGTTGCAGGATCTAAAGTATCTCAAGTCCTTGGCTCTACTCAAAAACAGAAGCTGCAAGAAGAAGGATATAGGTGAGGATTGGTGTAAGGAAGCACGCACCCCATACATCAAGATTGGATATGGAAGTCTATAACAGAAACAGTGTGTTCGTATTTCTTGGAGTCATGGAAAGAAACATCAATGCTCTTCTTCCTCGAACCTCCCATGGTATGGGACACTCTCTAGCCTCTCCTTCCTGGCTCCAGTGTGTTGAACATTTACTTTTTAATTAGCAGCGCCATTAGATTCACCAGAAAGTTCAAGCTTAAATATAAATATCAAATATGCGCATGAGCTGACCAATGAATGTTGATCGGGAAGTCATTCTAGCCAGAACTCTTGTTTTTATTCTCTTTTACTCTTATCTTAATCAACTCATCTTAGAAACAACTGATGTTCTTACTTTGCTCTTGTCATCCTGATGGGCATTTTGTATTTGTCTTTGATATATTTTCTGGTATATGTAACATTCTCTTCCAGATTTATGTTTTTCAACTGATTAACGAAGGGGGAATTAAGACTGTAGAAAGGAATGATGGCTGTAGTACCATGGTAGTTTAATAATTAGAATATGAAAATTAATTCAGCTATCTGTTTAAGAACAGATAATAGACTCAGGAGATGTGAGATTTGTGATTGTTAAAATACGTGTTCAGATGATTTATCTTGGTAATCATGATTCATTTATCAAGTTTGGTGGTAAACTCTTCTCAAATTGGTATAAAATCAGTGAGGATCACATTGCATAAATTGATTTAACTTTCTTTTGGTTGAGCCTTTATGAAATATTTTGATATTGTCTGGAAATGCAAAATCCAAGAGGCAAACTGTTGTTCAGAGCTTCCTAAAGCAAATCCACCAGGAAAATTTAGAAATTAAATGTAGAGATTTTCTTTGCGTTTTAATGTTATTGTGGGAATTTAATAATGAACCTGGCAGTTTTGTATTTGATTCAATTTTCTCTTTTTCTCAGTCTATAAATTTTTGTAAATATATATATATATCAAAATGGTGGAATGACTGTTAGCAATTCAAGAGTGCAGTGTCTTTTTTGTCCCTGCATTTCGGAGAATATTATCTTTTATAACTAGGACATTTTGTAAGATATTTTATCAAATAACAATCCCTTGGGTCACTCTACTGGAAGAATAGGTGGCAGAAACTATTCCATTCAGCACCACCATTTTTTCAAACATGCTTCAAAACAATAATACAAAATAAGCTTATCATTAGTTGAAGTAGTCTGGTATAAGTCAGGAGTCCTATTGTGTTCTTTTATTGGCTAACCGTTATCTCAATCAAACCATTCTACGCACCCATAATAGTTTTTATCACACTGATGGCTTTTTCCATCAAGGTTGAACTGCTGGATTCAGATATTGATCGCCCCCATCGGCATTACCATTGCTAGTTTTGATATTCCAATTTCCACCTACATGAAGGTTGACTTGTTGGAGGGCATCTGTAGATTGCTGCAATAGGCAGTGTTATCTTTCGTTAATGGGCTCTGAAGAAGATAATGTTTGAAGTGATTACTTTGATGACTTGGAGCATTTTGGGAGCAGAAACATAATGTGGAGATGAAAGGGACCACCATCTGTAGCATTATGTGTCCTTCAGTAGTTGCACTTTTTTTTTTTTTTGGGAGATTTCAATAGTTGCACTTTGAGTTGCTCATGATTCTTAATTGAGGTTCGTTAGATATGTTCTTTTTTCATTTGTAAAAGCAAGATGGATTGTCTTGCTATGTAAATTAGTTAGCTATTTGGCATGTTTATTGTGTTTGCATCTTGTATGTATATGTTTCTTCTGTGGTATTTTCAGTTGCTGTGAATAAAATTATGGAGCTTTCGACGGTCACTGATGTGACGTGCCTAGCCGTCCCTTTTTTTTTTTTTGAGTGAGACATGCCTCGCCATCTTACATTAGAAAAGAATGCATATGTCAGTCAATAAACCAATTAAAAGCAGAATATGGGTTTTTAAGCCTGCAAATTAGAATTGACCTTGGTCGTACTTGATGATTAAAATATGGAGAATTTGAAAATTGGAAAGACCAAATTACTCTCCTATTCTCTCCTCTAACAACCTATCGCTAGGACTTTTGGGCACACCACCATCAAAGATGGATATTCTATTTTGGAAGCTTGCAGGAAACAAAAAGATTTAGCATATAGATTTTTTTGAAATGAGATTTAGTATATATTTTAAGAGCAAATATATTCATTTCAAAAGGCTCGAATCTTCACTACTTGGATGATAAAGTGGCTAATATGAGATTTTGAGTGTGTATAAGGTATTAGGGAGGGAAAGTTCAATGTGGGAATTTGAATAGAGGCAATAGCTTGGTTATTTAAGGATGATAGAATTTGAAGCATTTTAGTGTTCTTCGATACTTGAGAAGAAAGAAAGCAAAAAAAAAAAAGGCAATCAAAAGATTATCTATCCACTTTACTTTTTCATTTTTAATCCTATAGTATATTTATCATATTACATCGGTGTTACTTTTTAAAATTTATTTTATATCATTTCCACAAATCACTTATAATTTCAAACAATTGAAAAAGCTCTCTCAGCCGTCCTCCCTCTGTAACCCCGATTGGCGATTCAGTTGCGCTCGGGGCTGGGCGGGGGTGCTCTGTGAACTCGAGAGAGTGAAGCTTATAGGACGACGAGATTGGTGCGTTGGGAGGCAACATCTGGAGGAGAAGGGGAAGCACAGCCGGGGCGAAGTATAACAATGAACCCAAGTATTGGAGAACTGCTGGGGGCGGAACTACAGACTATGGCTATCTCAGGTGAGGCCATCAAGAAGATAACAACCGGGAGAGAGAGCTTCAATCCTCTGCTCTCTCTGGACGTCGAAGACCTACAACAAAGAATTGTTCAAAACAATGATCAGAAGACTGTTGAGATCCAAAAGACAATGTCAGTTTACCGAGCTGGGGGAGAACCTGTATCAAGTTACGCTTGAGGATACGAAGGACAAAGATCGCATTTTGAAGGGGTGTCCCTAGCTTTTTGAATGGAACTTGGTGTTGGTATCGGAGCTAAGGGAGGAGACAGACATGGCCTATGTTGTGCTTGTAAAAACGCCACTATGGCTGCACATCTCGGGGGTACCTTATATCGTTGATAAGAACTACCTGAGACGTTGTATTGGGAATTCTTTCGAGATCATGTCTGAACTGGCGCCCACGGATGCTGAGCTTAAGCTGAAAGTGACGGTTGATTATCGTGAACCCCTTCGAAGAGGGACGTTCATACAGGTTGGATCTCAGAAACGGCAATGGGTTACCTTCCAATATGAGAAACTACCCCTGTTCTGCTATCTATGTGGGATTATGGGCCATGCCCATCGGGACTGTTCATTAACCATCAAATTACAGAAACATCTGGCAGAGGCAGATATGCCGTATGGGAACTGGATGAGAACGGGGACAAGGCCAATGAAGCTAAGAAATGAGTACCCCAATGGGAACAGAGCAGTGCCAACTAAATACCTGGGCATGAACTTTAGCACCCAAGGTGAATAGTCTGGTGAGAACTCAGGATACGGAGTAGAATGTGATAAGAATGGTGATCAGTCCAATGGCAGCAGACACGAATGCCAGTCGGTACTGAGATGGCGAGGGGATAGGGTAGTCATTCCCAACCCAAACCAGCGGGATGTATCGATTGAGGAGGAGATATCTTCAGGAACTGGGAATTCACATAACCCAAACCTCAAACTGTTACAATCATCTAATGATGTGCCCATGCTACAGAATCCCAACCTCACCGGGCTGTACTCAAACACTGAATTGGCTAGAAATGCTATGGAATCAGGGTGTTACCCTAATGAGCAAGCCCAATCAGTAAATCCAAGGAGAGTCAGAAACCAGGTGGCTGGGTCTTCACAAATGTGGGCAGGCTCGGCAGTGGGAGCTTCACAGCTCAGTGGAAGTAAGGTGAAGGCTGGGGTGTCAACTGTTAGTCAGTGGGATAATGTACAAACAGAGATGGCCACACAGATCCAAAATGGTAAGCATAATAACAAGGGCGTCCAAGTTGAGGGGAAGATGATGGGGGCAAGGGATGGGTTCAATGTGCATGGTGTTGGAGTGGAAGGCAGCATGCTATTCGAAGTGCAGGTGATGCATGATGTCAACATAATAGGTGAGGCTAGGAATTTATCAAACCAACAAGGGGATAGGATGGAAAGCAGAATGGGATCAACACGTGGGCATGAAGGTGATGGTGAGGAAATCAGACACACGAAGGGCAGATGGAAAAGGAGGGCCAGATTGGAGAATGATAGGGGAAATTATGATCACCATGAATTCTGAAGGGGTGGTTTGTATAAGCGAGGTCGAGCAAGTGAAAGGGATGAACAGGCAGCTATGCAAGAGCGACGAAAAGGACAGCAGAGTCCCAATTTGTTTGAGGTGGTGGCTGAGGGAAGTCCCCAGCCCCGCCTCATCTAAAATGGCCCTTTTAGCCTAGAATTGCCGAGGGCTTGGGAACCCACGAGCAATTCGGAGCATTCTTGATTTGGTCAGGAAACAAGTTCTCTGTTTGGTCTTCCTTAGTGAAACAAAATGTAAGTTCAAAGAGATGGAGGTTATTAGATGAAGACTTAAATTTGAATGTTGTTTTGTTGTCGATCCACATGAGAGGAGGGTGGGGTTAGGCTCTCCATTGGAACAATGACCAACCAGTGAGCATCAGGAGCTTTTCTTCCCACCACATTGATGCAAATTTTTGCAATTGGAGGTTCACGGGGTTCTATGGTTGTAACGCCCCGACCTATGACATATTTATACATAAGTTTGTCATAGGATTTCGTGCCAAGAATCTTTTGAAAAGTGGTGAAGTCTATACTTTAACTTACATTTATGCATTAAGCTAAAATAAAGTGTTCTAAATTCTTTTTTTTTTATACATACCTATAAAAATTTCGGCAGCATTCCGTCTGTAACTAGGACATTTCCTAAATACAAGCATTCACCATATACTCTTTTACATAAAAAATAACCTGTATTACATTCATCATAATCACAAACAACCCATTTTCTTCACACCATAAATACAAACAATCCATTTCTTCACCTCATAAACACAAACAACCCATTTCTTCACATCATAAATACAAACAACCCATCTCTTCGCATCATAAATACAAACAACCCATTTCTTCACATCATCATCGAAATCATATCATACTTTCCATACTCCCATATTTTTCATCCCATACAATACATATATCCATACAATTCACACAATATAAAAGAATTAATATTACAAGTATCTTTCACACCATACATGCAAAATATATGCATATATATATATATATATTTTTGTACGCATGTTTCACAAACCTAAGGAAACTCTAGCACTTCTATAGTTTAACATATTACAAAATGAGTCAAATATCCCGAAGAGTCTCACATGACTCCTCACTTCATTGCCCTTCTACCCAGTGAAGTCTCCATAGCTCTTGAAGTCAATACATTCTGCAACTGTTTAGTAAAATCGGTGAGTTCAAAGAACCCAGTAAGCAAGCGTATTTCTTTTTTAAAAGAAAACACGAACATCTTCACAAGATATCATGTATGCATGAAGATGAAATGCAATCACGACATGCATTATTCAATGACATAATCCCCTTTTTTTTTTCTTTGGTAAGTGACACTTATCAAGTGATCACTTACACTCATACGTCGGGCACACCGACTAGGCAACGTCAAGGATGGACTGCCTGTCCGATTACAACCTTGGCGAAACTTTTCATTTATTCCCATGCATGAGTCGCATCCACACAAATGGTCAAGTGCATTTATGTCATAAAAAGGTTTGCTTGGTTAATCATAAAAAAGGATCGTTTCCAAAATCAAACCTGAAACATGCCTTAATACGATAAATGCATATGTAAGGGGAAAATATGGTAATGGCCATTCCCAAAGATTTGTTTAATGTTTGCATAAAAATTTATTAAAATACCTATGGAAATAACTTGGTTTGCACATATTTCTAGGGAAATAAATAAATACATGACATGAACATTTGTTGCAAACATCTTTTTTCCAAAATAAATAACAAAATAGTCACTTGATCACAATAAATCATTGAATTTGAAAAGCTTGCTTACCTTACAGTCTCAAGTTGTATCTTGCACCTTCTCTTTTCCTTTTCCTATCAAAATTAGTAATTTTGGCTAAGCATTGACTTAAATCACCATATATTATATTCTAATTTTAATGACTACGGATACATTGACTTGAAAGCTAATAATAATTAATTAATTTTTCATTAAGTGTCTACTTAAAATACATATGTAGGCATTAAAATTTATCAATCATTTTTATGCTGTGTGAATTCGTTACCCACTAATTTCACATAAATTTCCAACACCCGTACCCTACCCACAACCTAGCATAACCTTTCCATAAATTTTTCTTTTATATTTTTAACACTCCAAATATTTTAAAATTTATCCATAAATACTGTTTAAATCAAATACTCCAAAAGCCCCATGTTTTACCCACGTTTTTGGGGCTGCCCAATTTCCACGGGTCACGAAAAATTCCAATTTTTCTCCTTTTTACCTAAAATTGGGCATATTAACTTGTAACTAATACATCCTAATAGCATTTGCAACTACTATATCATGATTTGGAACAAGAAAATTGGATATACCCTCTCTTGAATTTTTGATTTCACACTTGGCTTGATTTTTAACCTTTCATTTCCATGATTTGGGTTCCAAATATACTCCTATTCACGAGTTTATCAAAAGCCCCATGATTTTCCTACTATTTTCTTGGAAATAAAATTAAAATCCTACCCATTTCAACTCTTGGATCCTTAAATACTCAAATCTACTACTCAAATTGATATAATTTACTTCCATACATGTTTATCTAAGGTATTTTAGCAAAACCCCTATGTTTATTGCATGATTTGGGATAAAAATGAAAAACCCAACAAAATTAATCGTTTCTTCCTTACCTCCGGCGACCCGGCGGCGTGAACAGTGACGTGGCCGGCGGCGTGGATGCAAGCTCCCCTCCCCTCTCTTCTTCCTTCTCCTTCTCTTTCTTCCTTTCTTCTTCTTCTTTCTTCCTCTTTCTCCTTTCCGTTTTTTTTTTTTCTGTTTCGGCTCTGTTTCGAGAGCCTGCTCGAGCTCTCTCCTTTTTACACCCCTTATTTATTTGGTGCTCTGCACGTGCACCAAAAACGTGGTGCACATGCAGCAGCATTTTTTTTTTTTAAAGACCGGGTTCTACAATGGTCATCCCAAAATTGATCAGCGACACTTGAGTTGGCATATCCTTAAGCAGCTGAGCATTGGGTAATGATCGTTGGTTAGTTATGGGGGATTTCAATGAAGTAGTGGGTCCAAGTGAATATTTAAGTTGTAGAACTCGACCTCAAAACCAAATAGATATGTTTTGCGAAACTATTGATAGATGCAACCTGCTGGACATGGGCTATGTTGGTAGGGGTGTAACTTGGGCCGGGTTCAGCCCGAACCCGGCCCGCCGAACCCGAAAATATGCAGCGTTGGAACTCTAAGCTTTTCAACCCGAACCCGATTTTTGAGCCCGAACCCGAACCCGAATTCAAATAGGGCTCGGTTTCGGGTTCAGGCAAGCCCGAACCCTGTAAACCCGAACCCGAATTTGCATTTATATAAAATATATAATTTATATTATAATAATAATATATAATAATAATAATATATTGTAATAATAATATATTATAATAATAACATATTACTCATGGATGGATGATGGACAACAGGAGTACGGCATGGCAGGCATGGACAGCTCATCGCCAAGACAATCTAACATCTTAAGTGATTTCAACAAAATACATATTCCCAATTTACATTACGATATAGGTCCAACAGTTTTTTTTTTAAAAATTACTCTTCACGCTTTTTCTACTGAAGCCTTTTGACCAACGAAATCCTGTGATACTAAATATTAAATTTTTTTGAGATTTTTTTTTTTCAACAGGAAAATTTATGAGAACTTTAAAATTATAGTTGTAAAATAAGCTTAAAACAATAGAGGAGTAAAAAAATACAATTAATGATTAATAATATAATTTTATTGACAACGTTTACACATAATCCATATTCTACTTGATACAAAGAGAATGCTCAAAACAAGTTTCTTTCTTTTTACTCTTAAGCGGTATTTGAATTTTTCTTAATTTCATACAATAAATTGTTTTTAAAACTTTTTTATATAATAGATTTGTGATAAAAAAATTATATATAAGATGAGTAACAAAGACATATTAATAGAATACGTCAACCCGAAACTCAACCCGAAACTCAACCCGAGCCCGAATTTCAAAAATAGGGTTAGGGTTGAGGTTTACAAATAGGGTTAGGGTTAGGGTTAGGGTTGAAGTTTTACAAATAGGGTTAGGGTTAGGGTTGAGGTGAACCCGAGTTTCATGAGCCCGAGTTGCACCCCTATATGTTGGTGCGACCATGACATGGAGAAACAATAGACGGGTTCGACAAAGGGTAAAAGCAAGATTGGATAGGGGGTTGGCTTCACTTTCTTGGATGAACTGGTTCCCTTATGCAAAAATTACTCACTTAATGGCTCCTACTTTTGATCACTGCCCCATCATGATGGTCCTTGATTCTAGACATGGTAAAAGAAAACCACCAAGGGAGTTCAGATATGAACTATTTTGGGCGCGAAATAATGACGCCACAAGAATCATCAACCAAGTGTGGGAAGTTGAGCCCCCAACGACTTTGCATGTTGCTGAATTGATTCCGTGGAAACTTAATCGGGCTGCTATGGAGCTTTCCAAGTGGAATTGAAGAAAGAGAGGAAATCTCCGGAATGTGATTGCACGGAAACAAAGGAAGCTTATTTCTACTTCACGCATGAGGCCTAGTGACGCAAGGGACGCTTCAATGCAGAAGCTTAAACTCCAAATCAACCTCCTGCTGGAAGATGAGGAGCAACTTTGGTGGATGCATGCAAAGTCACATTGGCTCAATGAGGGAGATAGAAACACGAGTTTTTTCCACCGTATGGCTTCAAACCGGCGACGAGCAAACTTAATCGAGGCATTGAGGGACCAGAATGGTAATTGGGTGAGGGACCAGGACCGGCTTATGGAATTGGCTATTAAGCACTTCTCTGATGGGTTTTCCTCGTCTGCAACCATGGAGGAGCCTTGGGTGGAGAGTGTTATCTCTAGGAGAATTTCTGATGAACAAAGCCACACCCTGACCAAACCTCTGCAGATAGTGGAAGTAATCAAAGCAGTTAAAGGGATGAGCCCCACTAAAGCCCCTGGGCCAGACGGGATGTCGGCCGGATTTTACCAAAAGCACTTGAACACGGTCGGAAGAGATATTATCAAGTGGTGCAAATTGTGCATGGATGAGACAAACCCCGATCAGATGCGCAGGCTTATTGTGAACTCAAATTCAACCACATTAATTTGATTCCAAAAAGGGCCGATGTTCAAGATTTCTCTCATTTTAGACCCATCAGCCTATGTAATGTGGTCTATAAAATTTTGGCTAAGGTCCTAGCTAACAGACTTAAGGTGGCTCTCCACGAAGTCATTGGGGAGGAACAAAGTGCTTTCGTTCCTGGGCGGCTTATTACAGATAATATGTTAATCGCCTATGAAGCAATCCATTTCCTTCGCAGACGTAAGAAGGGGCGCAAGAGGGAGATAGCGGTCAAGATGGACATGTCGAAGGCTTATGATAGGGTTGAATGGAATTTTCTCAAACAAATGATGGGGGCCATGAACTTTAGCCCGGTGTGGATCAATTGGATCATGAGCTGCATAACCACTGTGAAATACCAAGTCAACGGCTTCAATTCCTCATACTTCCATCCTCAAAGGAGATTAAGGCAGGGTGATCCGCTATCTCCTTATCTTTTTTTCCTATGTGCGGAGGGACTTTCTGCTCTGATATCTCATGCAGCTACAAGTGGAGAATACATGACATCAGACTACAACCACATGGCCCAACGATTTCCCACCTCTTATTGACAGATGACGCCATCATCTTCATAAGGGCGAGTGAGGAGGATATCAGGCACTTGCTAGACATATTACGGCACTACGCGGCTTCCTCGGGCAAGATGATAAATGTGGACAAAACTGCGGTCTTCTTTAGCACTAATACGGAAAGCTATGTTAGAAGGGAGATGATTCAACTCTTGGGATCGGCTAGACAGGACTTCCACCAATATTTGGGTCTCCTGGCTTGACTTGGAAGATCCAAATCCGGAATATTCAAGGGCCTTAAGGAACGCATCTGGAAGCGCATTCAGGGTTGGCAGGGTAAGTTGCTTTCATGAGGAGGTAAAGAGATGTTAATTAAGGTGATTGCTCAGGTTATCCCTTCATATGCGATGACTATATTTTTATTACCCAAATCCTTTTGTAATGATATTAATGGGATGCTGAGCAAATTTTAGTGGGGCAAGAAGGATGGTAAAAGGAAACTGAGCTGGGTGGCTTGGAAGGATATATGCAAACCCAAGCGAGCTGGTGGAATGGGCTTCGGGGACTTCTATAAATTCAACTATTCCCTACTAGCTAAACAAGTTTAGCGGTTAGTATCATGCGATACATCCTTATGTCACAAGGTCCTTAAAACCAAATATTTTTCAAACACTGATATTTGGTCCTGTAAGGAGAAACCATCGGATTCCTTCACATGGAAGAGTATTTTAAAGGCGAGAGATGTGCTCCAGAAGGGCTGCAAATGGAGGATCGAAAATGGAAAACGGGTGAAGGTCTTCTCTGATATTTGGCTTGAGGCTAAGGAGAATAAGGCGGGACCCCTTCCGTCTTCAATCCCGGAGGGTGTGATGGTGGACCACTTCATTGATGGTGAAACTAATTCTTGGAACATGGACCGTGTGGTGGCTGCATTGGGGGAGGTGCGATGGCATGAGGTTAACATGATCCCTCTTCCTAATGGACCCGTAGAGGATTGTATGTTCTGGAAGCACGAACCAAACGGTTGTTACTCAGTTAAATCGGCATACAGACTATTGTCTTCGGGTGATGAGGTCCCGGCCCAATCTAGTACTTTCAAAGCAATATGGCGGCTGAAACTTCCATCAAAAGTAATAGTATTCGGATGGAGACTTCTCATTAATACCCTTCCCACACTGCAAAATCTAACCCATAGGGGCATTGAGGTGGACTCGTGCTGTATCTTATGTGAGAATGAAATCGAAGATATGAATCACCTGTTTCTTAGGTGTGCTACAACACATGGGGTCTGTTGGAGGGCTGCAAGGGTGGTCTATCAGGATGCAACGGTACAGGAGATTTTGGAAATGTTAGCAAAGGAAAATAGGTTCGAGGACCTTGCCTTTTTCATCTTGTGCTGTTGGAGGGTTTGGTTTATGCGGAACAAGCTCAGAGAAGAGGGAACCCAACAGAATTTTTCAGACACCTTGACTTGGTGTGCGGAGTTTCTCTCTCAACATAAAAATGCAAAATTGCTCGTTCAGTCGAGGGCATTAGAAAGATCCTTGATGCCTCGTTGGTCCAAACCGCCACCGGGTTTTGTCAAGGTCAACGTTGATGCTTGATGTCAAAGGGAACTAGGAGTCTTTGGATGCGCAGCTGTGATCAAAGACTCAAGGGATTCATTTATCGCTGCATATGGATGGAGAAGGATCGGTGTGATGGAACCGTTACTAATGGAAGCTACTGCTTTTTTATTGGGGCTTAGGTGGGGACTCCAGATTCATGTCAAACATGCTTTTTTTGAAACTGACTCTCTCACTCTTTGCAACTGTCTGGCTAATGCGGCACCTAGATCCTCTCCAATGGGTTTTGTCATTGAGGATATTAGGTCGATTTTCAAAGTGAATGTTTTCTATTTTGTACATCATGTATTACAGCAAGGAAATGATGTTGTTCATTCCCTTGCCGATATGGTCTTGGTCTCTGGGTTGGACCACCTGTCTTGGTGGCGGAACCCTCTCAAGCCATTTTTGTGAAAATTTGTACATACAATTTTTTGGCAATGAATTGCGTGAATTACTCCATCCCCAACCTCTTTCATATCAAGAGGGATTAGGGATAGAGCGTATCGTTTTATCGAAAAAAAAGAAAAAGCTCTCTCGACTTTTTTTCTTTTTTTATTATTACAAGCAATGGAGGCTAAGGTCTTAATTTGGTTTCAAACTTCGTACCTCCTACACAATCACTCACATTGGTGCCAATAACTTGGGTCGTTTAGATGTTGACTTTCTTATGACTAAATTAATTAGTGGAAAATGACAAATTAGGTCTATGCAGAATTTGCATAATATTTAATTGAGATGTAAGGGGGACCTGGTCGTATGCTCCTAGGAGCATTGAGAGCTCAATGCTCCCTTTAGTGCATACACCCATTTTTTATTTTTGTGATTTTTTTTATAAAACTGTTAATCTAAGTGTATTTAACATGGATATTAATTTTTACCATTTTTGGAGTATTTTAGATATTTATTTTTGATTTTTGAAAAACAGTGGCATTTTAGTAATCATAAATTACCTAAAATGCCACTGATTTTTAAAAATAAAAAATAAATATCTAAAATACTCCAAAAATGATAAAAATTTATACATATTAAATACACCTATATTGACAATATTGTAAAAGTTTTTTCGAAAAAAACTAAAACAAAAGGGGTATATGCACCCGCGAGCATTGAGCGGGAGCATACAATTACTTCCTGATGTAAGGTCGATTAGAAATGTAACGAGTATATTAGGGATGTATGCGGAAACGGTATATTTGTGATAAACCAAAAAGAAATACAAATTATTTTTAGCAAGGATTTTGAATTAATACATACGAGGTGTAACATGTCCAGGTATTTTGAGTTCTTTCCTTTTTTATTTTTATGTAAGCTTTAGGCTAAAATTCACTGCTTTTTAATGAGATATGATTCCGTACAGCTATGCATTCAGCTCAAAAATGTATTTATTTTAAATTTTTTGTCTTTTTCATAATACTGTTACTCTTGGTACTTTAAATCTACGTAACAAGTTTTTATTATTTTTTGAGATGTGTAGATAGAATTTTTTCAATTTCAAAATAGAGATATTTTAGTTATTTAAAAATTAATAAAATACCTATAGAATTGAAATTCAAATATATTTCTATATGCATATTTTCAAAAATATTAGAACTTGTCAATAGATTAAATACACATATAATGATAGTATTATGAAAAAAAACAAGGGGTAATTTCAAATATAATCACAACGTTTTGCCATTAATTTCAAATATATATACTAAATATGAAATCTTTCATATATACTCACTAAGGATGCTCGAATATCAAATACATCGTAATGGTCATCGTTCATTAGAAGACCATCAATGCGGAAAGGAAATGATAGATATATCTTAGACTTAAGGCTTCGTTTAAAGTCCCTTTGTACTCTTTAACAGAAAAAATCACTTTCTATTCATGGATATAAGATAAAGTTGGTTAAGATATATGCTAGTGTCCAAGGGAGCTTCAAACTAAGCCCTAAGTCTAGGGTGTATTTATCATTTCCTCTCCAAATTGATGGTCTTCTAATGGATCGTGACGATTTGGAGTATATTTGATATTTTAGATATTCTTAGCTGGTACGTATGAAAGATTTAATACTTTATAGGTATATTTAAAATTAAGAGTAAATGTTGTACGTATATTTAAAATTACACCAAAAAATAATAAAAACAAACACATTTTTGGGCTGTTGAGCTTCGTAGTATTATAACATTTATTTTACTATATATTTTATAATTTCAAAAATCAGCACTTCATAACTAACGTATTTATTTTTATGCATTAAGATTAAGCCTAAATCGAAAAGGCCATCCATGACAAAGTGAAATGACTAACATATTCGGGATCCTAACCTTATTTGGAAGGGATATTCTAAAGTGCACAATGTTGCATTATTGATGGAATTTGCCCAAATTGATGAATGAATCAAAATCCGATCGTTCACATGGTTTTACATAATTTATTTTATGATGGTCCCCAAATCAGCTCAATTGGATTTTTAGATAAGTCACATTTGCTTAAAAATACTTATAATCATGTGTAAGCTATGAACTCCACTAGGATTTATTCGTCAGTGCATTGGAATGTAATCTACATAGCAATGATATATATCAATGATATTTTATACATGGTTTAGATGTTGTACTGGTAGCTTTAAAATTGATATATAAATAAAAATTTTATTATATTCATTTGACACTTTTTAAGATGCTGTCCTCCTTAAATAAATGGTACAATTAACAAATTTTGATTTTTGCATCGAAATAGACCCATTTAAACATGGCTCATTTTACGTAGGGCGCAACATGGTGCACTTCGTGTATCCCTAATTCTCCAATCACACAAAATGGGCTTACATAAATTTCAGCATTAACAGATTAAGTTCAATTTTCATTATTTTATGTGATATTTCCCGTGAATAAAACATCAAGTGGCGTAATCTTTTACGCACGGCTGGAAAACGTAGAAGATACTTCTAGTCCGAAGACCTATTTTTTATTATTCTGATAATTGTTTTTCTATTATGTGCCGCACCTATATCTTTCCTCCTATGTAATTTGGCAATTTTTCATTTTCAAAATACATAAATGGATAAAAAGTTTCAGAATTTTTTTTTTAAAAAAAGCTTCCTCGTCAGATATATTTTCCGCGTTTTCCCGACGGGCATAAACTATCAGACTCCAAATATATTACACATATTCAAAAGTAGTAAAATTTCGTACATAGAATAAAACGGTCCGGCTTCATTGAAATATTTTTTTTCTATGTAATCCTTTTTATTTTATAAAAACTCATAACGAATTTTAAAAATATATGTTTTCAGGCCCGTTGGCTACTCCCATGCATCCGGGTTTTTAAAATCATGTCACAAATTTAAAAATAGATTAAATGGGCAGGCATGGATTATGGATAAAGAAATTTTAAAATTGAAAGAAGGGTTAAATGGCCGTACGCAAACACTGGGCCTGATATTTTAGAACTTTGATCCTGTGCTCCCAAGCGCATATATCTATTTTTTTAATTTTTTTTCAAAATTTTTTTTACAAGATTGTTAATCTAGGTGTATTTAAACTATGTATTAATTTTTACTATTTTTGGAGTATTTTAGATATTTATTTTTTATTTTTGAAAATCGATGACATTTTAGTAATTTTAAGTTATTAAAATGACACTGTTTTTAAAAATTCAAAATAAATATCTAAAAAACTCAAAAAATGATAAAAATTGATACATACGTTAAATACACATAAGTTAACAAGTTTATAAAAAAAATTTGAAAAAAAATTTAAAAAATAAGTATACACGTCCGGAGCACATATCAAAGTCCGATATTTTAGTACTATTTGTTTCTTGCTCCTTTCTCCCGGTCCCACCTTTTGCCCCAGCCAAACACTCGTCGTTGCGGTGCCCGCCGCCCTCACTATCTTGGGGTTTGGGCACCCTTGCTAGCTACAGTAGTGTTTGATGGGGAAGGACGAGATACTATTTGCAAGGAAACAGAGATATGGAACTATGGAAGACATTAGGAAGAGCATTTTAGTGCAGCATCTTAGATCTTCTTTGAGGGAAGTTATCGTGAACGGCAGAAGTGCAAAATGCCTGATCTCATCAATGGTTTGACTCAATCCATGACAAATGACGAAAAGTAAATGACTGGTCAATCAAATTTGTGTACTTGTGTGGTTTTCAATTACCATCTCTCCATACATCTGGCTATCTACACATATTTTTGCACTCTTTTTTACTTATTAGAAATATACATAAAATATAAAACGCTTTTCCACTCCTTCGATCTTTTTTGAAATTTTAATTACATACCTATCTTATTTATCTATTATTATTTCTACACTTCAATTACGTCCCCCTATCTTTCCATATAACTGTCATATTTATTTTTTTCTCTCCAATCTTTTTTTTTTTTTATGGGTCTCTTCAATCTTAATTGTTACTTTTATTTATCACATTACTCCCTTATTTTTTAAAAAAATTTCCCTTTCTTCTCCCCTAGGGCAAACATCTTGTTTTTTGCTATAGTACAATACGGTCTCCTGCAATTTGTAGTTCAATTATTTTTTCCCTCTTATATTCACTTTTATATGGATCTCTATAATAGCCACTAGAACAGGCAATATGGTTATGGGCAATTTTCGGAACCATTGTCTGAAAAACAGTTCCCTCCGAAGTTTCATATTGCTGCCAATATTCTCAAATGATGCAGAGATGTATGCAGCCACAGCAGCAGGTTCCAATTGTGAAGCTGGAGTAGCCTAGTGGGACACTTTATGTTCTGCTCCCTAGGAACCCAAGTTACTTTGAAGCCATTCATTGTCTTCATGGATTGCAAGAAATAGCAGGCATCACTCGCATCAAAAGACACTGCAAGAAAATTCTAGTGGAGAACATATTTTTATTCGTGATTTGCAATCACTTCATGATCAAGTGAATGTAATCGATTCATATTCATTTAAAACAGTAAACCAAGTGTAAGATCAAGATTTTCTTTTCTTTTCTTTTTTTTTTGTGAGTGCGAGTTTTGTAAGTTGCAACAACTTGGAAGAGTTATATCTTCAAAAGCAAAGTCTTTAGCTAGGCAACTAAGTATGCATGAATTCGTTTTTACAAATTACAACTAGCCCTAATGCCAGAATTAGAAACCAGGTATGTGTGATGGACTAGTTCCGTCTTAACTCTTATCCACAGACAAATCTCTCTTTTTCTGTGTGTCTGTAGGTGTGATGTTAATTATTTTAGGAGCACTATCAATGAAGTGAGAACACTTTTTGCAAAGTCCTCATCAAATTAGTTGAATTGGCATGTGGTTGCACGCCCATTATAAGAACAAGTTGTAACATGTTGCAGGGCCTTTTTGGTCACGCGGTTTAAAAATAAGAAAATCTGTTAGTGCCGAGCTTTTGAAGAATCAAAGATTTCTAGCTTTGGTAAAAGCTAGAATTCGGCTTTGCAGGAGAAAAATAGCTAAAGTCAGGCTTTTATGATGGATTGTCAAACGACTTCCATAGGAGCAGGTGCACATCTTCAGAACCTAGAGCGCTTCGCCTGCCAAATAAGCGGGGCCAATCGGTATGTCATGTCTGAACCCTACCCTCTATGTGGTATTGCTGTCCACTGGATTTCATTAATATTCACAGACCAGACAGTTTCATCTGTTTGAGCAAGATCTTTAGCTCGAAAAGCATTCCAAACTTAGAGTGACAAAGTGAATCTCCACATTTCCACATCCCAAACTTCGAAATATGCAGTTGTTATCTGCTTTAGGCTCAAAAGGTGTCTCATAGCGATCAAGGATTATCCCATTGTATATTTTAAGATCACTTCCATGACACTAAAACATAGTATTGACTTGAACTATATCTCGCTTTTTCCAAATTCAACAAAAACGGCACCGACTCAAGCATGTTGCAATTGCTAGAATTTTTTAGCCCACTGATCCAGCCGAAATTGCTGAATTTTCCGACCATCAATTAATGCCATGGCGGTGAGCATGGCTATAAAAGATGAGGGCCCCTCCATGCAAGTCTGTGTGAGTGTAAGCATGAAGTGGCATTGTGGCAATGAGTGTTGTGAGGTGTGAGTTGGGTCCTTTATTCAATGTGAGCATGAGTGTATATTGTGAGTAATATGTGTGTAATGCGAGTTTTAAGACTGGGAGCTTGTAAGTTATAAAATAAGGGTGTCAATAATATTATCTTAGGTGTATTATTTTTGTTGTAATATTTTATATGTTATTGTAATAATAATATTTTAAACATTCTTTCTCCAACAAGTGGTATCAGAGCCAAAAGTCGGGGACCGGGGTTCGTAGAGGCTATGCTAGCTAGAAGAGTACAGGGTGATTTTACATATATGCATATATGAGACTGTGAAACCGATTGGTTAGGAACCAAGCTTACTTAGAAGATTGCTAAGCACTACCAAGTTACGATGGCAGATATATCTACTTTGATAAGCACTATTAAGAAGGTAAACTATAACAACTATAATACTTGGTGTTTGCGTATGCAGTTTTATCTCTTCAACTAAAACCTGTGAGATATTGTTGGTGGCAACAATACTGTATCACTGATCGATGATGGCGAATTGAAGAAATGGAAGATAAAAGCTAGCAAAGCTATGTACGTGTTAGCAGTAATTATTGAGGACAAGTTGCTGAATAAGATTAAAGATGTTAAAACATCTAAAGAGGTAAGGGATACTCTAGTAGTATTACTCACAAGAAAAATGATGCAAAGCTCCAACAACTAAAAAATGAATTATTGTCTGTCTTGTGGCAAAATATGAGGGTGAATGAATATTTCTCCATAGTTAAATTTTTCCATGGAGAAATTTCAAAGTTATGGGTGTGTTTGGGAATGGATAAAACTTTTGATAAAAAGTTTTAGAGAGTAAAAGTTGTCAAATGATGTGATATGATAGGGGTAATGATGAGAAATAAAGATGATAAAGTTAAAATAGATAGGTTAATTGTATGAGTAGTTGTGTAGAAATGATTGAAAAGTAGGGTAGTTGTATGGAAAAATGTGAAAAAATTATTAAAAAATATTATAATTGTAGAGAGTGAAAAGTTTTAGATTGAAAAGTTTTAAGTGACATTTTTTCTTCCTTGCCAAACAAATCCTATATTCAAAAAATTTGATCTCTGAAACATGCATGAGGAGAATTATCATCTACGGTTTAAAGCCAAACTACTACGAGACTATCATTGCTACCCATGGATTGGCCAAAGAACTAACTTTAACTGAGTTGTAAAATATTTTAATTACTCAATAAACTTTCGACAAGAAGATGTCTAAAGTTTCAATAAAGAAGGAGGAAAATGCTCTCTTTAGTAAGAAGAGAGAATTTTAAAGTAGAGATCAAGGAGCTGCAAGATCGAATGGAGGCAAAATATGAAAGCAAGAGGATAACAGGCAAATGAAGCAGCAAAGACAAAGTTCTCAACAAGGGGGAGCTTGTCAAGGTGGAGATGGAGAAGACAAAAGATCTCAACGAAAGAATGAACAATGCTAAAATTGTGGCAAGAAAGGTCACTTCACCAAGAATTGTTGCTTCAAGCAGGTAGAGGGTAATGCTATAACCACTACCCATAATGAAGAAGAATGAGATCTTTAAGCATCCCTTGCAGTAGAAGAATCTCAAGAGATGATGACCTTCTGCATCACCAAGATTGAAGAAGAGTTAGCTCTTATAATAGTAAGTGAAAAGTTAATTAACTATAACAATGATTGGATTATCGATCCTAACCATTCCAATCACAAGATAAGAGATTATGAAAAGCCGACGAGTACGTCCGTCTAAAGGTGGATGAGTAGTCGTGACAACTAATTAGTCCAGACTACTCATCACTTACATTGGTAAGACATTGGTTACCTCTCCGTTCAGCTTACAGAAGGTACAATTGGAAAATATGTTCTATGTACCAAGTGTGAAGAAAAAATTGTTATCGGTCTCACAATTCACAGCTTTTACCAACTATGTAGTGTTTGGCTTGAATGACGTGAAAGTATACCCAAAGTTGAATACAATAAGTGAGCCAATCATGGAAGGACATCGACTTGAATCTATCTACATGAAGTCTACACAAATGGCTTATGTAGACAGGATAAGGAACAATGAAATTAAAGATTTGTGGTACGCATGGCTTGGGCACATAAGTTATCATAAGCTTAAGCAGATGATGAAAAAATCTATGCTCAGAGTCTTCTCTAGCTGGAAGTTCAAGAAGACATTGTATATGTCGAATGCCAATTCGATAAGACACATCAATTACCGTATGAGAAATCAAAATTCTAAATCAAGGTGCCTCTTGAGTTGGTTCACTCAGACATTTTTGAATGAGTAAAGCAGTCATCTATTAGTAGCTATCAGTATATGATAACCTTTATTTACGATTATTGAAGGTACAACTGGGTTGATTTTATGAAGAAAAATCTTAGAACTTAATAAATTCAAAGAATTCAAACAAAAGGTGGAAAGTGACGTAGGCCAAAAAATACAATACCTATGAACGAACAACGTGGGAGAATATATGTTAGTTGAGTTCTCGGAATATTTACAAACGTATAAGATATGACGACAGCTTATTTGCCCAAACACGCCAGAACAAAATAGAGTGACAGAAAGAAAAAATAATTATTTGGCAGAAATACGCAAAAATATGCTACATGACAAGAACGTGCTACCCAAAATTTGAGCCAAATGCATAAAGACTGTTGCTTATGTTATAAATAGGTTGCATCAACCTAGACTTGGGTATATATCTCCTTTTGAGAAGTTGCAAAGCATCAAACCTACAATAGTCATTTTTGTGTTTTTGAGTGCATCTACTTTGTATTTATTCTTGATCACCTTCATAGTAAGTTCGATAAAAAGATTATTCATTATATATTTGTTGGCTATGGCCAAAAACAAGGTTGAAGATGTTATGATTCAACAACAGGCCGATGCTCCATCTCAAGAAATGTGATATTTGATGAGGCGTCATCATGGTGGTCATCACGGGTAGTTACAAGACTCTAGTGAAATATAGGAGCGATTAAAGGAAAGATTGCAGGAGTGGCTTGAGCTTGGCCAAACTCAGCCAAGAGAAGAAATAATTGAGGAGTAGGAGCTCTCATAAGGTAGTGAGGAATTCAGACTCAAGGCACTAGAAAGTCAAAAATTCCTTAGCAAACAAAGGTTTATTATAGGAGTATTGAAAAAGAAAGACTAAGTCAGATTGAAGAGCAAGAAGAAGCAAGATCTCTTCCACGACTATCGAACAGACAAAAAAGGCAAATCCTAAATACACTAATGCAGCGGTGCTAGAAATAGCTGAAGAAGTGGAGCCGGCTACGTACAAGGAATCATCGAAGAGTTTAAAACTGGAGAAAAGCTATGGAAGAAATTCAAGCTCTAAACCAAAATGAGACATGAGATTTGGTACCAAAACTAAAAGATGTACAACCCATATCGTGCAAATAGGTGTACAAGTTAAATTCGTGGCTTGACGGATCGGTAGAAAGATACAAAGCTCGGCTAATAGCTCATTGATTTTTCCAGAAACATGGGTTAGATTATGAGGAGATATTTAGCCTAGTAGCAAAAATCAACATAGTTATCAGCTGCAGTTAGCAACTCATGGAAGCTCTGGAAGATAGACTTCAAGAATGCTTTTCTCCGTAACGAGCTAGATATATATATATATATATATATATATATATATATAGTTGTTCCGGTGCAGCGTCACTGCACCGGAACAGCGGTACAGTGGCCCAAAAATGGGCCCCACATGATCATAAAATCATGATCTACTCCACCCATTGTATTTAGAATAATGTATTCTATTACCATACCAATTTTCATCCCAATCAGATACTTTAAAGTTGTTATTTTCATCAAACTATTTTATTACGTTGGATTTGTACCATTTTCAGATGGGGCCCATATACATATCTGATTGGAATGAAAATTGGTATGGTAATAGAATACATTATTCTAAATACAATGGGTAGAGTAGATCATGATTTTATGATCATGTGGGGCCCATTACAGCGATGCTGCACCGAAAATTCCGGTGTAGCATGTTGCTAAGGAATATTTTCCATATATATATATACATGATGTAGCCAAAGGGTTTGAGAGTAAAGTTCATCTAAGATATGCCTGTAAGCTGAAGAAAGCTTTGAAGAGAAGAAATAAAAGTTTGGACTGAAGAATATTCTCACTTAAGAGTTCCTAATATACACGTATCAATGTGCTAATTGGAAACCCTGATGTTCTTGTAACTATGGCTAACTGAAAACCTTGATGTGGTAAAAATTTATTTTCATTCTAGCATAGAGTTAGAATAAAATAAAGGAGTACGAGCATATTTCGATAAAAATATCATAGGCTTATGTAGCAAATTATGGGGAAAATTATAAGATATTATGCGTTGACTTGCAAATCTCGAACTCAGGAAGTTGTTTATGCCAACCATTAATATATTTCAATTTGCAGTCTCTGTTTCTGCAGGACTCAATTTAGAAATACTCTCTTCACCCATTGGCATCTCTTTGAAGGACTTAATTTTAGAAACATTCTCTCTTCACCTGTTAGTCTCTGTCCTTCTATAGGTGGGATTCTACTTGTTCAATCATGCCATCTCGTCTAAAACAATTACATTCAAAAGCATGGTGTCTTTGTAAGTTTATCTTTTTTTAAAGTTTTCATATGAGAAAGAATTGAATGATATTATATTTCGGTCTTTGCATTTCCATAAAGAATAAAGTCTTTTTATTTCAACTAATTTAGACTAGGCCGCAAGTTGCTGGCTTCATTATACCTTTGATTCAAGAAGGGTTTTTTTTTCCTACCTTGAATTGCCTGTAACCAATTTTATTCATTGTATGAGTCATTACAGAGATGGCTAATCAAAATAATCCCACCCAATTTAATAAAGAAAGATACTTATTCCCCTTTAAGGGTTTTTATACTTCATCATTATTTCTTTTCAAAAAAAGTTCAAAGCGATGTCTATCATTAAAAGGGAAGCTTTTTTCCGAATGGTTTATATTAATCAAGAGGAACGCAGATTTATTCCCCAGAACTGCTTAATAACAGCAGAAAATATTCAACCCTAGGTGGGAAAAAATGACATGTTACAATGCATGTTGCTGCCTCATTTAACGTGGCTATTTGGAGGACTTGTCCTAATTGTTTTGGCTTGAAACTTTGGATACTTAAAGCCCATGTATAAGTTTTGATATCCCCAAGTTTCATATTTTTTGGATCACATTAACTTGGTCAAATTTATTACTTAAAATTGATCAAAACCAAAATTTTCTGAAACTGTTTTTGAGCGGCCCTCTTCACACTTCCTTTTGAAGGGTTTTCTTCTTAGATTTAGGAAATCTAGTTATGCCACCTTGAATTGCATATAACTAACTTTATTCATGCCAATTTTCAACTTAATCAGGTCATTTAGTCAACCTTATTTTCATAATTTTCAAATGTGGTTTTGAAATCTGCCAAATTTATTTTGAACTACATATATACTTCTCTCTTATCTCAAAATTTCATGTTACTTGGATCACTTTTATCCTTCAAATTCATTATCTAAAATAGCCCTGATCTTATGTAATTAAGAGGTTGTTAGATATTGATTTTTGAATTCAACTAATATCTATCAATTTTTATTTCCCACCTATTTCATTTATGATATCTAACATGTAAGAAGAGAAACTTAATATTAAAGTCTTTAAGTCATGAAATATACTATTATATGAAACTTGTATGTAACTATCTATTGAAGTCATGTTTTCACAGTCACCTTAAGAATTAAAAATTCTCCTAAGTCATGGAACTTACCAAAATAACCCTGAGATTTTAAAGTGCATACCAAAATTATGCTTTTGTGCCAATTTTCATATAATTTTCATTTAGTTTCAATACGTAATTTAATTGCCCGATATAAGCAGTTAACAATTTAACTGTCACAAGGACTGTTGAAGTTGAGGTTTCGTAATTTAATTCCTTTGCATTAAATTTTATCAGGAACATATCGAATTATATATATATATATATAGTGCAGAGAAAATGTTATATAACATTAAACACTTCAATTTCAAAGAATCATGTTGCTAGTCCTAATTACCTTCTAACCTCTATTGACAGCAAGTTAATTGAAATAAAGTTTAATTCAATGAGGAGCTTCTAGTGTGAAAATTCGTAGTTTGTATTCTCAATTTGTTGTCACGTTCATAAATGTCTTTTTTAATGCCCTGCTTCGTGTGTACACAAATACTAAATCCTCAACTTGCAGGTTTTCTCAAAATTTTCCACAGCAATAGAACAATTCTTACCAACATCGGCTAATAAACTCATTGCAGAGGAGGTATTCTTTGTTTTTTAAATTCTTTTTTAAGTATGGATTTTCTCGCTACTTTTTATCCTTTTTCTTTCCTTCCGTTTCCACTTGTAATATTTGCAACTTCTAGTAGACAATTTGCTGGTATTTTGAAATTCTAGTGGAGCATTTTGCTAGCTATATGAAACATGTGTTGATCAAGTACTTTGGAATGATAGTATTTTTGTTTCCTTCCATTTCCACTTTCAAAAAATATTTGCAGCTCCTCGCATTTCTTGAGTTTTGTAATCATGTCGCTCGTGAAATATGAGCATGTAGTAAGAAAAAATTCATGTTAGGATGTGAACTAAAACCAGATGACATGATTTTGCGGTTGATCAACTTGAACTTTAGCTCTTTTTCATTAATTTCTCAACTCGAAGGAAGGCAACTTTTTCGTTTGACATGAGAGGCTTGAAGTGGTAAAACAAAATATTATTCTACTTTTTGAAAACAATGCTAATAAAATTTTTCTAAGTAATAAGTGCAAGTAAAATATTTTCAACTGCTAGTGTATTGGAGTAAATGTCTGAGTCTTCTTACCACCTTGAAGTATGTGCTTTAACACTGAGAGATAAATTTTGTGATACTCTGCGCTTGTCTTTTCCAACTGTGGGTTTATCATCATTGACATTGATAGGCATGGCATGATCTAGAGTAAAATGATGAACATTTAATAAGATGTAAATTCTTTGATGATGGAAAGTCCTTCAATGAAAGTTCCTTTGAGGTGACTTGCCTTAAATTTGTCATATTTCACATGATTATTCACTTATGAAGTTTTTATTATGTTTAAGCAGGAACTATAGAGGTGCATCCACCAAATCTGTCAAAGCAAATATAGTGAAGATATAAGAAGATGCAAACTTATTTGTGAAAGACATTCAAGTATTAGGACACGTAAAATTTTCTTATCATGTTGTTGATGAATAATGTATTTACTTTATTAAAAGTTTTTAGCTCCGTTATCTATTGTATATTGAAATTAATGACAAAGCATATAATTAATTATAATAAAATTTATTTACTTTGCAATTCTTTATAGTTTTATATTAAGGGCACTTACAACTAGCTTCATTATCACTTGCAACGAGCTTCATTGTCAACTACAACAAATTTTGTTATCAATCGCAACAAAATTGTTGCTAGCTAATTTTTAAACCATGGTTAAAATTCAATTTTTGCAACAAATTCATGATGCAAATTGTAATAAAAAATATCATTACAGTTGAGGTACCAATTGCAACGAAAATACCCTCACTAGCCATCGGAGCAGAAGGTGCAACAAAATTATATCTAATAGACAGCCAAAAATTCGTTGCTATTGATGTACCATTAGAAACCATTTATGGTGTCATTACCACTAACTTTTTGAGATAGGGCTTCTGTCTCAAACATACAACTAATGATTTCCGGTTTCTAATGCTTATTAGCAACAAAAAAAAAACCCTAACGATAATAATTTGCCTTTGTTGCTATTGGTGACTTTTGTTGCGGTGCTAGTTGTGTATTGGACACTGAAAGGGCGAAATGCAAATAGTTGCATTTATGAAAAGTGAACCAAAGTTAATTCTAGTTAATTTAAATTTAATTGAGTAAATTTGGATTAATTTAGGTAATTTTTCAATTTGGGTAATTTTCCATAAAATAAAAAATAATAATAACTAAGTTATGACATCATAATGTGTACTAATTATAGTTTACATACTTTTTGATGGATATTTATATATTATATTATCTCAATTGATATTACATTTTTACATTATACACACATTCGTACAATTCTATAAATATCTTATCAATATTCCAATCTTCCTCTTATTCTACTTGGTGGATGCTTCAACACAAATTAGGGAGAACAATGCCATCATGCCACGTACAAGATGCTACTGCCGAAAATCCAGACAGAATGTTGAAGCCGATATTCGAATCGAGGTCTCTCACTTGCAGAGAAGACTTTGTGCCATGGCGGCAAAGCCGTCGTGGTAGTTCACATATATTAGTCATATAATCGATATGGAAAAATGCAAAAAAAATTGCATTTATGCAATGTTAACCTAGGTTAACCTAATTAATTCGAGTTAATCTGGATAAATTTTCCATAAAATTCAAAAATAGTGATTGAGAAGTAATATTGGCATAATGTTTACTAGTCGCACAACTAATGAATTAAGCTAGACATGTCCAAGGCATATGATCGGGTTGAGTGGATTTTCTTGGAACAGATCATGGGGGCTATGAACTTCTATCCACTGTGGGTCAAATGGATCATGAGTTGCGTAACGACTGTCAGCTATCGTGTTAATGTTAATGGTTTCAAATCCAGGACTTTCCAACCTCAGAGGGGGTTACGGCAGGGGGATCCGCTATCTCCTTACATTTTCCTTCTATGTGCGGAGGGGCTATCAGCGCTTATATCTTCTGCGGCAGCTAATGGATCACTACATGGAATCAGAATCAACCCACGGGGGCCTTAGATCACTCATTTATTATTTGCAGATGATGCTCTCATATTCCTTAGGGCGGAAGACAGCGATATTAGAAAATTTTTGGACATCATCAGGATGTACTCTGCATCTTCCGGCCAGATGATCAATGAGGATAAAACCTCATTGTTCTTCAGTTCTAACATGGAAGGGCGCGAAAGAGAGGAGCTTGCTCATCGTCTGGGGTCATCGGGGCAGTTAGTCGACCATTATCTGGGCCTCCCGGCGTGGCTTGGGAGATCAAAGGGGGGACTCTTCAAGAGCATTAAGGAGCGGATTTGGCGCAAAATACAAGGGTGGAAGGGGCGTCTATTGCATGGGGGGGAAGAGGTGCTAATCAAGGTTGTAGCACAAGCGATCCCGTCCTATACTATGAGTATTTTTCTGTTGCCTCAGTCTTTCTGCCAGAGTATCAATAGGATGTTGAGCAAATTCTGGTGGTGGGAAACAGGGGATAAGCGTAAGATGAGCTGGGTGGATTGGAAAGATATGTGCAAGACTAAGTGTGCGGGAGGGATGAGATTCCAAGACCTTAATGCATTCAATTATGCCCTTCTAGCCAAACAAGTATGGAGATTGTCTACTTGCACCACATCCTTTTGCTACAGGGTTCTAAAGGCCAAATACTTTCCATATACTGATATTTGGAGCTGTAAGTCGAGACCATCTGATTCGTACACTTGGAGGAGTATCCTAAAGGCGCGGGGCGAGATTCAGTCGAGCTGTCAATGGAGGATTGGGGATGGGGATAGGGTCCGTTTCTTCATGGACTCTTGGCTTGATTCGGAGGTTGGCAAGGTAGGTCCTCTTCCTTAGTCAATCCCGGACGCCGTGTTGGTTAGCCACTTCATTGATGAAGATATCAGAGGATAGAACAAGGATCGGGTTCTGGCAGCCGTGGGGGAGGGGGGTGGCAAATTATTAGTCTTGTCCCTCTCCCCTGTCTCCCACAAGCGGATTCTATCTTTTGGAAGCACGAGGCAAATGACAAGTTCTCAGTTAAGTCGGCTCATAGATGGCTCAGGGAGGACACTGAGGACCCCTTTCTTTCTAGATGTTGTCAAGCTATTTGGAGGACAAAGCTTCCGAGCAAGGTCTTGATCTTTGGGTGGCGACTTTTCAAGAATGCCCTCCCCACCTTATGCAATTTGTCGCGTAGGGGCATTGTCGTGGATCCCATTTGCGGGTTTTGTTCGAGGGAGGTTGAGGACGTTGACCACCTATTCTTGGAGTGTGCTTGTGTCGTTCGGTTTGCGCGGAAAGTAGTGCCTACTTGGTCTACGGCGGCCTCGGTGCAGGGAATTGTCTCATTCCTTGCGCTCAATGACAAGAGTGATATGCTGGCCTTTTTCATTATGTACTGTTGGCGATTATGGTTCTTGCGGAACAAACTTAAGGCCGAAGGGACTCAGTCTGCATTTGCGGATCTGTTGCAGTGGTGCAGGGATTATATTGAGAATGCGAGGTGGGTCAAACTCCTTGACAAGGTGAGCACTTTGGACGGTCCTCTAGTCCCTAGATGGACCAGACCACCAGATGGGGTCTTGAAGATGAATGTGGATGCCAGATGCTTAACGGATAGGGGGGTCTCGGGGTTTGCTACCGTTATCAGGGATTCTCGCGGTTACTTCATTGCAGCTAGTGGTTAGAGACGGACGGGGGTGGGGGAGCCCCTTATTTTGGAAGCGGAAGCGTTCCGTCTTGGCATTCAGTGGGCCCTCCAACTAGAGTTCCACCATGTCCATATTGAGACCGACTCTCTTCTCCTGTGCACATACCTGACAAACGACAGTCAAATTCTCTCACCGGTTGGTCATACCATTTCAACGCTCAGAACAATCCTCTCTGCTAACTCCCATTTCTCCGTTCACCATGTTCTAAGGAATGGGAATACGGTTGCCCATGCTTTAGCTGATATGGTATCTATGTCTGAGTGGGAACATATGTCTTGGTGGGGAAATCCTCCAGGCTATCATTGAGAAAATTTGTATGGACAATTTCTTAGCTATGAATTCTGCAGATTTCTCTATTCCGAACCCTTTTCAAGATGTGGGGGGGGGGGGTCGGCCTAGAGTAATTCTTTTATAAAAAAAAATGATACATTTCGTGAGGCAAAATGCAAAAATCTGCACTATGGAAAGTTAATCTTAATTAATTTGTATTAACTGGAGTTGAAGCAGTTATTCGAGCTAATAGTAAATTTTTTTAAAAATGAAGACAAATGGAAAATTATTCATAAACATTAAGTCGGTAAGAATATTACTCACAAGTAAATCACTAAGTCATCATTTCATTTTTTACATAGAACTCTTGTTTAGCTTGGATCCATTGCTTGTCTTCTGGTTCTTTGCTACTTTGCTACTGTTTATTAATTATATCAATTGATTCGTTTTTTTTACTTTGCTACTGTTTATATTATTTATTTTTTACAATTAGTTGTGTTTTTAAATTTTTAATAAGCATGTTTTTAAGTGTATTTAATTTATAAGCCAAGTTTTTTCATTTTACCATACTTTTACATATTTATGTTTGATTTTTAAAAATTAAGTTTTTAAGGGGTAAAAGATTACTTAAATGCCCCTGAAATTGATTATTTTTTAAAAATAAAGAGTAAACATGCATATTATTGTAAAATGGCTGAACTTGATATTAGATTAGATGCACTTAGGAAAATTTTGGAAAATATATTTATGATGAAAAATAGAAAATAAAATAAATAAATAATACACTTTTAGCTTAAAATATATTCATAATTATAATACTTTTCTATTATTATCCTTATATTTTAATTTTTTTACATTTTTGCGTTCAAGCTCTGCAAATCTATTTTATTTTCATTTACTTTATTCCTAATGACTACCCTTGTAATCTCACATTACCCTTAATACTTTTTAAAAAAAAATTCCATAAAAATTTCCCCATATTTTTTGCAAATTACCAAACGGACGCTTTAACCTATATTTATTCACACATCTAATTTGATGAAATACAAAAAAAAAATGCAAAAATAAACCCAAAAATGACGTATGCAAAGATTACCTGAGATAACTCCGGATCGTATCTTTCTTATACCATTCCACATTCTAGTATAAACCTTATGATCTCAAAATTATTAATCTACTTGCAAATCAAACCAGATAATTAGATTTAGGATGAGCATATTTGTTTCTAGTAATGTAGTTAGAAACGGTAATCCTAAACATAACCTAAAGTCATGAAATAAAATCTACAAGTTAAAATATTACATGCCTTTGATTGCAAATTTTCTTTCATTCATTTCATTAATGAGAAACAATGAATGCTTTGGTTCATTTCATAAAATGTTACTCAAATTTTGACACATGTATGCGTCATGCATAAATTTCTATGTCATGTATTGTTTTGTGGTTCAAAGCATGGCCTGACATAAGTATTGAATACAAAGCATAATTAGATGGAACATGTGTTTTTTTTTTTTGATGGAACATGTGTTATGTATAAGATTAATATGCAATCTTTTAGTTTCATGAGATCATTTTCTGGAGAACATGTAGCCTCACCACCCCACAAAGGCCTCAATTTTGGTCCTTTCAATGTTGTGATGAAGAGCAGATTCTTCTCCTGATCATATTTGGTCCTTCAATTTCATTGTCAGTATTTTGCTGTAGGCTAAACAGAATGCACCACTACATATTTTAGGCCCTGTCTTCAGAAACGTTTGAGTCGTCAATTAGATTTATTAGTAGAAAAATGAAAGAAAATTAGGTGGAATTTAAGAGGAAGAAGCAGAAGAAAATAGAAGTGGTATCTGGAGTGAGGTATGCTATTAATTTGTTGGGATGGGTCATGTGGAATTATTGAGGATTTTCTTGGGAATGCATGAGATGTTTTGAGGCATTTTATCACATCCATCATCTAGGACTGTGATGCTGTCATAGGGATTATTTTTCATAAAATTTGTGTTGATTTGGTAAAGTTTTCATAAAACTCGAAATAATAATAATCACTAAGTAATGACATCATAATCTATATTAGTCATACCTCATATACACGAATTACGCTTACAGGGCGAAATGCAAAAAAATACATTTATGAAAAGTTAACCTGAGTTAATTCTAGTTAATTCAAATTAAACTAAATAAATTTTGGTTAATTCGAGTAATTTTTTCATAAAATCAAAAAATAATAATGGCCGAGCAATAACATCATAATGTGTACTAATTACAGTTCGCATATATTGAACATACACTCAATAAGGAAAGGTGCAAGAAAGTTGTATTTATGAAAAGTTAACCTCGGTTAACTCATTTAATTCGAGTTAAGTTGGATAAATTTTTCATAAAATCCAAAAAGTAGTGATCGCCAAGTAATGATGGCATAACGTTTACTAATCACACTCCACATATAGTAATAGTAGACAAAACGCAAAAAAATGCACTTATGGAAAGTTAACTTTAGTTAATTTGTATAAATTGGAGCCAAAGCTATTGATTCGAGTTAATTAGATTGTTTTAAAAAATAAAGATAAATTGAAAATTATCCATGCGCGTTATAGTTGGTACGAATGTTACTCACGATTAAATCACTAAATGGACATTTTATTCTTTATTTAATTAGGTTCAATGCATAGCGAGCAGAGCCAGCTCTAGCTTCCCTCCTCATCTATCCATTGCTTCTCTACAGGGTCTTTGCTACTTTTATAAAGTTTAACAATAATATTAATGATTCATTTTTAATTGGCCGGCCAGATCATAAATAACTAAGGTTGATTTGACCAAGCTAATATTAGGGTTGAGAATACTACCCAAGCACACATAAAACATGGAAAATTTAAGTGGTTTGTCTAGAAGCCTTCAAGAAACAAGTAATTGACTAATCAATAAACAATCGCAAATTTCCTCTCACAGGCAATCGATTTTCTCTCCTCAGGATCTCTCACCATGATTTGTTCTATTCTCTGTAATGTTAAACCCCATAGACCAAATATCTATTTATAGCTTTTAAATATGTGCAATCCCATAAGTAATCTGAGACTCACACCTCTGTGAATTTGTAGGCACAATTAAATAAACACATTCAATAAATTTTCACCTTAGCTTAAATTTTGCACACAACAAGCCAACTACCTCGTAGAGAAATTTATGTCTTCAACCGTTTTACATTCTTTCAGTTGAACTCAAACTTGTACAGTCATACACTCCCCTTCTGGATATCAAGTATAACTTACTTCTACCATATGATCTTCGGTGGCTTCATCTCTCTCATCACTTTGTTGCAATCTCAACTAGAGTTTTTCATTGACCATATAGAAAAAGTTCACTTCTTAGAACTCATCATAGTATTAGACATCTATACTTGTATCTGTAATTTGGAACTCTACAAAAATTCCACCTGTCATCACACTCCCCACCAGTTAGTACAAGCTTCCAATCTTTCAGCCTTTTATTACAATTGTAACTTCCTTTGTTACTTGAGAGCTCCACCTTCTATAGAAATCTTGTACCCTCTCTAATCTAACATACCCAATGGAATCAAATTCATCCAGAAATAAATAGCACGATCACATCAGGCAACGTTCGTACAATTACATTAAACATGTGAATATGTATTATACCTACACTAGCAACTTTGCTCTTTTCCTTGTTTGCCATCCTCACAATATCCCCATTGCACTCCTTGTACTTACTAAATTGTTTTGGGGATGCGCATATGTGAAAACAAAATCTAGAATTCAAAATTCAATAGTCATCACTCATATGCTTCTATAGTAAGCAACGCACATTGTTCCACAAGTAGCCAATTGAAAGCTTTAGTTGTAGCCACATATCCACCTGGGGGTGTTAACAGATCAGGTTGGAAAGATTAGAGCCTAATTATAATTCAAACTCATTTAAAATATCTCAACTTTAGTTCGTTTATTAATTGGTTTATGAATTGACATGTTATTAATGACTTGTATAGCAAATGACCTAAAGGTCTAGACTCTGACAAACATTGATATCAAATGGAGAAGCAAAAGAGTGTTTTCAGGATAAGGGAAATAGAAATAGTGTAGTAACAGAAAAATAGAATTACGGTGGCAGTGTAAAAATAAAAATTAAGTAGCGGAAGGAAAACTTAGTAGAGAAAACAACTAAGGGATTTACATATAGATAACTTTAATGAGTTAAATGAATTAAATTGGTTAAATGAGCTAAATGGATTAAATGAGTTACTAAGGGTGTGTTTGGGAATGGATAAAACTTTTGATAAAAACTTTTAAGGAGTAAAAGTTGTTAAATGATATAATATGATAGGGGTAATGATGAGTAGTAAAGGTTATAAAGTTAAAATAGATAGGTGAGTTGTGTGGGTAATTGTGTAGAAATAATTGAAAAGTAGGGTAGTTGTATAGGAAAATGTTAAAAAAATAATTAAAAAATATGATAGTTGTGGAGAGTGAAAAGTTTTAGATTAAAAATTTTAACTTTGACATTTTTTAACCATTGCCAAACATGCCCTAAATAAGTTGACAGGTTATAAAATCTTAACAATAAATTATTTATTTAATTAAATAGTTGAATAGGTTGCAGATTATAATCCATTTATTCAAAAATCTCAAGCCAAATCCATTTATAAATTAATGATACCGCCGACCCATATTTCCACCATCACCTTCCAACCAATGATCTACGCCAGCTGGTCACCGGCTGCAGAATGGGATTTCCGTTCCCAGCCGATGCGTGTTTCGAATCCCTCATGGGATTTTGAACCATATTTGTGGTGGGGGCATGTGGTCCCCCTTTATACTTAGATGGGAGCTAGTGATCTTCCCACTGATATGTAGAAGCTTGTTGTCGTCTTCCATTGTAAGCTTGTTAGAATTGTTTCAGGATTTGAATGTAATATGAATTGAGATATGATGTAAAAATATCCTCCAATACAAAAAAATGATCTACGTCGACCAAATAGCTCCTCAATGTGTTTCAACACCGCCCAGCGATTCGCTGCACCAAATCACTGCTCCAGTTGTCAGAAATCTAGACCTGAAAAAACAACCACACTGCCTTCTTCTTTGTTGCTACTTGATGTTATGGTGGGAAAATGATTAGTTGCAAATAAAAAAAGTAAAGATAACATAGATAAAATCAGCGAGATAGCTAAGATGTAAAATTATATGGTACAGTGAGCAGGAAGACGTTAAATTTTCTGTGTCAACCAAACCCTAGAGACAATGAAGGAACTTGATTATTCATTTTTTATAGTTAGTTGTATTTTTTTGATTTTTTTATAACCATGTTTTTCTAAGCATATTTATTTCTTTAAGCCAAAATTTTCTATTTTATAATATTTTATATATTTAGTTTTAATATTAAAAATTCAAAACTTTAAAAAGCATGATCATATACCACCGGTCATAATAGTTATTTTTTATTTTTTTGAAGATATTTAATAAGATTATTAATATTAATCTAAGTGTATATTATCTATAGCCTGAGTTTTACAATTTTGAAAATGTGTACATATATTTCTTTTATATTTTTAATATTCAAAAATGGTAAAACTTGAATTAAGATAATATACAACCAAATTAATAATTTTATTAAATTTTTTGAAAATATAAAAATGGGTAATATGACTATTTGCCATTTACGATTGGTCGTAGATGATCTTTTTTTGAGCAAAAATGACTTAAATGCCCCTGAAATTAACTTTTCGTAAAACTAAAAAATAGATTGTTAAGAGTATTGTAAAATGACAAAATTTGATATACGACTTAAATATACTTAGAAACATATTTAGGAAGAAAAATAAAAAATAAAATAAAATAATATAATATATTTTAGCTTAAAATACATGATGAGGTATATATTTGGGCTGGTACAATGAAATGGGCATAGCCACAACATCCGTACCATCTTCACTCATATGCACAAATGAGACAATTAAAGTACTATTCCCAGTCAATAAACTTTTTTTTATAATCAACATTTTAGAAAAATGCCCCGATCTAGGCCAGTGAGACAAACTACTGCTCTTAGTCAACTAGACATTTTCGTAATCTATGCTTTAAAAACCCCTAATCTGGGCTAATGAGTCAAATGAGTTGGGGCTACATTATTTGTTCGATGTCAAGATTTAACTCCAGTGTTGGGTTAACCTGCCGTGAAACTAACCCAACTCTCTTCTCGTAGGGTTTGAGTTGCATAATTTAGAACACATATTATAAAATTTGAGTTAGTTTAACCTAATTTGTAAATCAGATAATATTGATGAAACTATAAAGGTAATATTAAAAAAAGTGTAATAAAATTTTTGTATACTTTTATAATCGAAATAATTAACCAATTTTATTGTTCAACTCATTAAGAATCTCAAAAGGGTCCAGTTAAAACAGAGAGCATGTTTTTAGATTTTAATTTTTAAAAAATATTTTGAATGCATTACAATCTGATCAGCACCCCATCCTACACGTTTTGACTTTTTAACAACCAGGCAACTATCATAATGTTTTGTAATAATTTTTCATATAACTACTGTAACTATTTGACTTTTATTCTCTTTATTCCTAGTCATTATCTTTATCACCTCACATTACCCTCGACACTTCTTAAAATTTTTTTATATTAAAATTTCCCCACGTTTTTTACATATTATCAAACAGATGCTTTAACCTGTATTTACCTACACATCTATCATAATAATACTTTGATGAAATCCAAAAAATAGTAAAAATAAACCCCATGAATGGTTTATACAAAAATTACCAAAGATACCTCTAGATTGTATTTTTTTCTTATACTATTGTATATTCTAGTATAAACCTTGGCATCTTAAACTCATTAATTCACTCCAAAATCAAACTAGATAATTAGACTAAAGATGAGATTATTTGTTTTCTAGCAATGTAGTTAGAAACGATGATCCTAAACTTAATTTAAATTGATGAAATAAATGAAACAATCTGCAAGTTAAAATATTACTTGCCTATGATTGCACATTTTCTCACATTCATTACATTAATAAGAAACAATGAATGGTTTGATTTATTCTATTAAATGTGTTGTGGTAGGGATTTGGAAATAAAGAGGGAAAATTTAAGGAAAGTAGAAAATATACAAACTAAAATAGGTTATCTTTTAGGCGTGTTACAAACGCCACTTTCCTTAAGACAATAATTACACTCGAACAGTTGTTTAGTGTTATAGCAATTTTGCCCCGGATACAAAAATAATAAGCCTTCCTTCTAGAACTTGAACCCTTGATGACGAAAACAGATTTGAATGGAATTAATGAAATAAAATAAATCAATCAAAAATAAGAAAAACGGGAACCAAAGAGAAGGCGAGCGGCTTTAAATGGTTGGCTGTATAATGATAATTGCAAGCTTCCTTTGAGTTCAGACAACCAACCTATATATATAGGTTATGAAATAAAACTGAAACACTAGAATTATGGATCTTACGTTTCGGAATCTCAGCCAGGTAATTATGAAACGTTCAAATCAACATTTATTTGGAAAGTTTCATTCAAAGTTCACTGAAATAGCGCAACCGTTCAAGCTAAAACACATGAAAAATTCAACGCTGAAAAAACCGTCCCATATTTCATGTGTGATGTGCCTTTAATATATTATATAAATTTTAAAGCCTCTGCCTTAAGTAACTTTTTCTTTTTGGATTTTTGAAGCATGATCTACATCCAAAAAGCTAGGAGAGGTGAAGCTTAGTTAAAAAAATAATAACAAAAAGTTAATTATAGGGAAAATTATCAAAAAGTGAGAGAAGATGTAATATGATAAGGAGAATGATTAGTTACATATGAAGAAAATAAAGATAAGATAGATAAGCTCATTATATATAAAAGTTTGCAAAATGACTGAATATAGAGACAATGACATAAAAAGTAAAATAGTAAAGTGGCTAAAGTTGTAAAATCATATTGAAAATGTGTCATAGAAAGGCATGGAATTTTCTTTTCCAACCAGACCCCAAATATAATAAAAGAAGCTTGATTATATACACCATGATATATTTTAAGTTAAAATATAATATTTATTTTTAATAATTAATTGTATTTTTTATTTTTAAAAAAAATATATTTTTCTAAGTATATTTAATTCATAAGCCGATTTACAATACTTTTACATGTTTATATTTTATCTTTACAGTTCAAGTTTTTTAAGGGACGAACAACGACTTTTTTTGAAAGCAACGAGCCAACAATGACATAAATACCGCTAAAATTGATGATTTTTTAAAAATAAATATACAAGTAAAAGTATTATAGAATGGTAAAACTTGGTATATGGATTAAAGGTAGAGGTGCAACTCAGGTTAGGTTATACCAAGTTTAGGTAGATCCAAATCCTAATATTAAAATCCGTGTTCGGGTCAGGTTGACATGAGTTTCAATCTTGGTTTCGGATTGAAATTCAAGCTATTTTCAAACTAATAAAAGTTGAAATTATTGATAGAGATAATGAATTTTTTAACATTATTGCATTCATACGTGAATATATTTATATGACCTATGATATCTTTGGTTTTGATGAAAATTGGTCTTCTAATTAAAAGATAATTCTGAGTACAATGAATTTATCCACTAACAATCAAGGTAAGAAAAATAGAGATTACATGTCATTATCTAAAGTTTAATAAAAATGAAACTTATATATCTCATAGTTAATTAGCATATATGCAATAATTTTAAAGAGTTTGAATAATTATAATAATTTGCAAATAAAGTTAATTTAAATGCGATAGATTCAACTTTTATGGACAAACGTAGATACATTTAGTTTTAGAATGAGCGTTTTACAATTTAATTAAGTTATCATTGGATTAAAGAACTTTTATCATAATTATAGTTAAAATGCTTAATGCATAAACAAATATAATTATCTTAATAATTTAGGGAGAATATCATGTTTGGGCTGGATTGGTTTTTGGTACTATGTTAACATAAACCCAGCATTGGTTTTGGACTTAATGCATAAACTCAAACTTAATCTTGACACCGGGTCGGGTCAGGCGGGTTCAGACAACCCGGTACCAAGTTGCACCTTTAATTTAAAAGATCACATATGAGTTTCAAAAACATAAAGAAAATTTTAAAAAAAGATTATATGAGTGCACTAAAGCTAAATGCAATCAGGTGCACCAAATCATAATTCTAGGTTAAATGCACTTAGAAAACTTGCGAAAATATGCTTACCAAGAAAAGTAAAAAATGTAGTTTTAGTTTAAAATAAATTATGATGCATATAATCCGACTTCCACAAGTAGATGGGATAGGGATGATTAGCATCCGAATTTAATGCACTAGCTTTTGGGAAGATAGCAATCATAGCGTTGATACCAGCTTCGCTCATCGCACAAATGACAAAATTGAAGAACTAATCCCAGTATAATCAGGGCTCTAGAAAATGCCCTGGGCTTGAGAGACAAATTAGCGTTCCTAGTCAACAAGACATTAAGTTTCGTAATCCGTGCTTTAAAAAATACCTGATATGGACTAGTGCCACAAATGAGTTAGAACTACTTCGTTATTTGTTTCATGTCAGGATTTAACTCTTGATCATCCTAGCTTAGCAGGATAATGCCACTTGGGTTAGGCTAATCTGCCACGAACCTAACAAAACTCGCACTTTGCAAGGTTCGAGTTGCAGAGATCATATCGCAGATTAGACAAATTGAGTTAGTTTAACCCAATTTGTAAATCAGATAATATTGATGAAATTAAGAGGGTATTAAAAAGTATAATAAAATTTTCGTATATTTTTATAATAGGAATAATTAATCAATTTCTATTGTTCAACTCATTAAGAATCTCAAAAAGGTCCACTTACAATCGAGAGCATGTTGTAGATTTTGATTTTTAAAAAGTATTTTGAATGCATTGCGATTTGTTTGGCATTTTCTCCCTATCCTACACATTTTGATATGTTTTGATATTTTAACAACTAGTTATAATACTTTTTTAATTATTATCCTTATATTTTAATGAGGAATGATCCTGTTAGTTAGGCTAGGCAAATATCTGGCATAGCTCATTTTTGACATATGTATGCCTCACGCATAAATTCTATGTCATGTATTTTTTGAATAACATAGAATTAGATGGAAGTTGGAACATGTGTTACGTATAGGATTACTATGCAATATTTTAATTTCATGAGATCATTTTCTGTAAAATAAATATGCTTTTGACTCGGTACAAGAAAATTTTAACCCGGATTCAAAAATAGAGTCGGAATGAGTTGACCATACCTGAAGAGTCCTAACCCACCCCACATTTATTAATTTATTAAAATTATAAGCTTATGTTTAAATTTTTTTATTATTTATTCAAAATTTTCACATTTTTTATAGTCAACTACATCAATAATAGAAGAATCAATTTATCCAGAAAACAATATAAGAATTAACAAGAAGTATTTGCATATATATATATATAACTCTTATATATAATTGCATATTAATCCGTTTTAATAAATTTATACTATATTTTTTCAAATTTTGTTTTATTAATGTTGTGTTTTTTAATAATTAATGAAATATTGAAGCATATAACATTTAAATTTAGTATAGATGTATTTTTATGTTTGATAAGTATATAAATTCTTAAAATCATATTATTTGATATGCATTTTTTACCCGACTTGTTGTCTCGAAATCGGACTGATATTAACCCGAAATTTATTTCGGAACCTATTTAAACAAAGCGTAGGTCAACCCGATCTTGGACTAACTGTGGTATAAAAATTGGATTAAATTTAATTTTTAAAAAATAGGGTCAAAATTGTACAAACCTTGACCCAGTGTACTTGATTCCAAGCCGTACCACAAAGGCCTTAGACTTTGGGTCCTTTCAATGTTGCAATAAAGAGCATATTCTTCTCCTTATCATGTTTGGTCCTTCAATTTCAAAGTTAGTATTTTGATGTAAGCTAAACAAAGCGCATCACATATGCATATTCTAGGCAATGTTTTGAAAACCAAACCTGTCAATGAATTGGTTTTGTGACCAGTTTTCAGTTTTTCCGATTCAACCGGTGTAAACCGATAGTCGAACCGCGGATGAACCAAAAAAACTAATCAACCGGGACATGACCGGTTCACGGTCCAACCGGTCCAACCGCCCGGTTCGGTCTGGTTCTTAAAACAGTGATTCTAGGCCGTCTTCTGAAACGTTCGAATGACCATTTCGATTTATTTAGTAGAAAAATGAAAAAAATTTAGGTAGAATTTGGGAGGAGGAAGAAGAAGAAAATAAAAGTAGTATTTGTAGGGATTTTGATCTTTGCACCTAGGTGCACTTAGCTTCGGTATACCTGGGTGCAAATAGCTTCGGTGTGCCCGGGTGAAAATACTCATTTTTTAATATTATTTTTTAAAATTTTTTAAATTACTAAAAATGCTACCAATTTTTAAAAATCCAAAATAAGTATCTAAAAATCTCCAAAAATGGTAAAAATTAATACACATATTAAGTACATCTAGATTAGCAATTGTGTAAAAAAAAGTTTCAAACAAAAATATAAAAATGGATATTTGCACTGGGTGCACCGAAGCTAAGTGCAACTGGGTGCATAGAATCAGTTTACTCTTTGCAGTGGGGTTTGGTATTGGGTGAGATTTTCTTGGGAATGCATGAGACGTTTTAAGGCATTTTTATCATATGCATCATCTACGACTGCGAGGTTGTCATAGGGATTTTTTTTCTAATAAAATTTGGGTTGATTTGGTAAAGTTTTCATTAAATTCAAAAAAGATCTCTAAGTAATGATATCATAATCTATACTAATCACACTTCATATATGCTAACTATATACTTTACTGGGCGAAATGCAAAAAAGTTGCATTGATGAAAAGTTAACTGAGTTAATTCTGGTTAATTCGAATTACACCGAGTAAATTTGGGTTAAGTCGGGTAATTTTTCGTAAAACAAAAATAATAATAACGAAGTACTAACATGGTAGTGTTTACCAGTTACTGGTCGCATACATTAATCCTGATGCGACTCTCCATGACGCGTCGTGGGAAGCCAATTTGCCCGCAACGGGCTTATCTGGCTTTGAATCCCTCCAGCTGTGTGTGGGGTGAAATGTTGTATCCTGCCTATGTACGAGTAAAATATTGTGTCCTGTCAATGTGCTGGTCAAAATTATAACATCTCCTTTGTATGGGGTCTTTACCGAAATATTCCTCAATGATTCGAGGACCATGAATATACTTGATTTGTAGTATCTGTTATCATATTGTATAAATATCAATAAAAAACTCATATGCTCAATAATGCAAAATACAAAAAAGTTGCATTGATGAAAAATTAACCTAGGTTAACCCAATTAATTCGAGTTAATTTGGATAAATTTTTCATAAAATCCACAAATAGTGATCGCCAAGTAATGATGGCCTAATGTATACTAATCATATTCCACATGTACCAATAGAGGTATGATCTCGTGCTAGCCCAAGCTAAGTAATGGATTATTCTGCCTAAGCCAAAAAAACATATTTAAAATTTTTAACTTTTTTCATAAATTCGTTAATTTAGATAATTTAATATATAAATTAAAATTTACCATTTTTTAGATGGTTATACAATTTTTTTAGATTTAGACAAAGGATTATTTTAGTAATTTTTAACCATAAAAATAGCTAGAGTGGTCTTATGTTTAAAAATCTAAAAAAATATACATATTTTAAAAATAGCAAAACTTGATCATCTAGATTATCATGGAAAAAAGCAAAAAAAAAAAAAATTAAAAAAATTGGGCTGAGTGAATCATCATTTGACTTTCGCTAGCAAGATCATACCTCATAATAATAAAATAAATGATCCTATAAGCTACCTAGGCTGAGTGATGACTTACTTAATTTGCATCAACAAACTCATTTAAATTTTTTTTTTTTTTTTACTTTTTTCCCGGAAACTTGTCAATCTAAGTGTATTTAATATTTAAACCAAATTTTATTATTTTTAGATACGTTTATATTTTTAAAAAATTTTAAAATTAGGGCACTGTGTTTAAAAAATAAAAATATATAAACATATCTAAAAATAATAAAATTTGGTTTAAATATTAAATATACTTAGATAAACAAATTGTATAAAGAAAAAAGAAAAGAATTTTTAATGAATTTTTTGAGATGGATCATCTCTCAACTAATAATACAGTCAATGAGGCAAAACCCAAAAAATTGCACTTATGGAAAGTTAACCTTAGTTAATTTTTATTAATTGGATTTAAGCAGTTAATTCAAGTTAATTAAATTGAAAATTATTCATAATTGGTGAGAATATTATTCACAAGTAAATCACTAAATTGGCACTTTATTTTTTGATAGAACTCATTTAATTAGCTTGGATGCATAGCGAGTAGAAGCAGCTCTGGCTTCCCTTGTCATCTATCTATTGTTTCTCTTTCTGGTTCTTTGCTACTTTTATACTGTTTATCAATCATATCAATTGATTCATTTTTTTTTTTAAATTGGCCGGCCAGATCATAAAGAATTGAGGTCGATTTGACTTGGCTGAGTTGGGCCTTTCCCGTATACGAGACAATTTCATCCGGTCCGAACACCGGGTATCTAGCCACTTGCAATAATCTAAGAACAAAAAAGGTACCTAATGTCTACTATTCCTTTCTATGCTGACTTTCTCTCTCTCTCTCCATCTTCATCTTCATCTTCTAAAATTCTGCTGCCCATCTGAGGATACAACTAAACATCTTTCGATTCAGGGTATGTTTTTCACGTCTAACTAGAATTCATAATATCTTTGGTTTTACTTATGTGTATGATTGCAAAATAGAACAAGTAATTACTCTCTAGACTGAACACTAATATTTGAATCAAGGTATGTTTCACAGCCATATAGAGTCTCTTTGATAATTTTTTTCTATTGTTTGGGTTCCACTCAAGATTTATGGATCTCTTCATCCTCACATGAAATACAGTTGGATTCCAAGTACGTTACTTTTATATGCTCATACTGAGATTTTTCTACTCCACGCTGCTCAAAAATATCTTAGAGACAGTTTCATAAAAAAAAAAAAATTTCTAACAGACTGTGTTATTTTGCATAGCAAATACCATACCAATTAGGCGTAACCTCACACATATTTGTTTTCTGAGAAACTCTTTTGCTGTGATAGTGACATAAAGAGCCCATTTCGATTACTCTATTTTGTCCCCATTAATCTGGTTAATCCCTTTGTTTACCAATCCTGTACAAAATTCTTCATCTTTTTTTTTTTTTTTACCGGATGATATGTTTGTCTGATAGATTAAACACGATTATGTTCAGGACACTGAAATCGCAACTTTTTCCTTGAGATGTAACAGGAATGTTTCCATTATGTGCTCTATGGACTGCAAAATGAAGATTATATTCAGGGTCTGTTTGGTAACCCGCATAAAACGGGTGATAGGTTTTTGTTGTTGGAAAAAATGTCGCATCAGCGTAAGCCGGCTGATTTTTAATGCGCCCGCCTCTCCCTGGTCCACGTTGCAGTGGATGACAATTAATGCATTGTCAATCAATTTGCCTCCGCTAGTGTATGCAATTACAAATGGACACAGTTTAACGGAAATTGCTGAATAAAACGGGCTGGAAACAAAACAGCCTCACTCATCTTCCCGATGTACACAGCGGCAAGGTGGCTGCCGTACTCACAGCAGCGCCACCGATCAGTTGAAATGATAAGTTTTTCATGTTCGTACCGGCCTTTGAAAAGTTTTACAGGAAACACGGAGTTTTTGTTGTTACCAAACAGCCCCTCAGCCTAATGGATTAATAAAGAGAAAAAAAAAACCCAAAATTTTGTATGCACCATCCTCTTCTGATAATTCATCCAACCCAAGGATAACTATGATACCTTGAGGTTCTTTGAATTGTTGGGAAGTCTGCCTAACTTATTGTGTAGTTTCGTAGTGTTTCATCCCAACAATCGTAGGTGCTATCCAGCTTTAATGAATCAGTGAAGAAGAAAATTGCAGGTTTGGGGCTCCTTTCATGTCAAATTTAATTGAACTTTGTTCTTTACTTTAATTTAAGATTCTGATGCTTCGAGTTTTGCTGACCAGCATCTTGTGTATGCAATAACTCTTGCGTACGAAACTTACATGGATCAACACTAAGGCTTCGTTTGACTATGCTTATAGACAGCCGTTCTGCATTTTTTTTAAGAGAAGATTCTGCCAATAAACAACTTCTGCTTTTTCGTTTTTTTTTTTTTTTTTTTTTTTTTTAAAGCATCATCTAAATTGGAAAAGCGGAGAGAGGTCAAGCTCAAAAATATCCTTTTCCAAATAGGAGACATTATCATGTATTTTAGGCTAAAATACAACATTTATTTTATTTTTATTTTTATTCGAATTTTTTTTCATAAACATGTTTTCTTGAGTGCATTTAATACATATACCAAGTTTTGATATTTTATAATACTTTTACATATTTATTTTTTATTTTTAGCAAATCATCAATTTCAAGGGTCATTTAAGTCATTTCTCATCCCTTAAAAAACTTAATTTTTAAAATTAAAAAATAAATACGTAAAAGTATTATAAAATGGTAAAAATATGTATAGATTAAATACATTTAGAAAATAAGTTCAGTAAATAGAATGCTAAATGAGGCCCATGGATGTGTTTCATTATTGGTAAACAAAAGGTTAGGGAAAAGTTTCAAAAAGTGAGAAAAGATATAATATGATAAGGGTAATGATTAGCTGCAAATAAAGATAACTTAGAAGGATTAGCAAGGTAGCTAAAGATGTAAAATCATATGGAATAGTGCGTAGGAAGGCATGAAATTTTGTTTGTCAACTAGACCCTAGATTCAATGAAGGAGCTTGATTACATATATTATAATATACTTTAAGATAAAATACATTATTCATATTTCATAGTTAGTTTTTTTTTAATAAACATGCTTTTCTAAATGTATTTAATATGTAAGCCCAAAATTTCCATTTTAGAATATTTTTATAGATCTATTTTTAAAATTTAAAAAATCAAGTTTTTTAAGCAGCATGAACATCTGCAACTAGTCAAAATAGTCATTTTTATAATTTTTTGAAAATATTTAATAAAATTATTAATATTAATCTATGTGTATATTATCTATAATATAAGTTTTACTGATTCAATGTATATATGCATATATTTTTTATATTTTTAAATATGGCCATTTTCACCCCTGTAAAAAAGACCACAACATTTCTATGTTTAAAATACAAAATAAATATATACATATATTCAAATATGATAAAACTTGAATTAAGATGATATACAACCGGATTGATAGTTTAAAAATGACTAGTCGTAAATAGGTAATATGACTAGTCATAAATGGTAGTCATCTACGATTGGTCATAGAAGATTTGTTTTTCAAGGAGTAGAGATGACTTAAATGCCCCTGAAATTAATGATTTTTTAAGATAAAAAATAAATAGGTAAAACTATTGTAAAATGACAATACTTGGTATATGAATTAAATAAACTTAGAAAACATCTTTACAAAGAAAAATAAAAAATAAAATAAAATAATATATTTTAGCTTAAAATAAATCATAAGATAAATATTTGAGCTCGTACAATGAATTGGGACGCGGCCACAGCTTTGACACCATCTTTGCTCATATGCACAAATGAGAAAATTGAAGAACTATTCCTAGTCAATCAGCATTTTAGAAAAATGCCCTTGTACATGCCAATGAGACAAATTACTGCTATCAGTGAACAAGACATTTTCATAATCTGTGCTTAAAAAACCCTTAATTTGGACTAATGAGACAAATGAGTTGAGATTGGGACTATATTACTTGTTTGATGTCAAGATTTAAGTCTTGAGTCCTGATGGGTTGAGTTAACCTGCCACGAAACTAACCCAACTTGCTTTTCATAGGGTTCGAGTTGCATAATCCATAACACATATTAGAAAAGTTAAGTTAGTTTAACCCGATTTGTAAATAAGATAATACTGACAAAACTATCAGGATAATATTAAAAAAGTGTAATAAATTTTTTGTATATTTTTATTATAGGATTAAATAACCAATTTTATTGTTCAACTCATTAAGAAGCTCACAAGGATCCAGTTAAAACAAAGAGCATGTTTGTAGATTTTGATTTTTAAAAAGTATTTTGAATGCACAGCGATTTGTTTGGCGGTTGGTAAACAAAATTTATCACCCCATCCTACACATTTTGACATGTTTTGACATTTTAACAACCATCGTACTTTTTCCAATATTATCTCTATATTTTAATATTCTTTGAAGAAATCCAAAAAATAGTAAAAATAAACCCCATAAACGGCTTATTCAAAGATTACCAAAGATACCTCTAGATTGTATTTTTTTTTCTTATACCATTGTATATTCTAGTGTAAACCTTCTTACCTCAAAATCGTTAATTCACTCTCAAATCAAACTAGATAATTAGACTAAAGACGAGAATATTTGTTTTCTAGTAATGCAGTTAGAAACGATGATCATAAACGTAATTTAAAGTGATGAAATAAATGAAGCAATCTGCAATTCAAGTTAAAATATTTCTTGCTTCTTCTTATTGCAAATTTTCATTCATTCACTACATTAACGAGAAACGATGAATGCTTTGATTTACTTTATTAAATGTTACTCAAATTTAGACATACGTATGCCTCATGCATAATATTGTTTTGTAGTTCAAAGCATGACCTGGCATAAGTATTGAACACAATGTAGAATTAGGTTAACGTGTTATGTATAGAATTAATATGCAATTTTTTAGTTTCATGAGAGCATTTTCTGTTTGACCAGGCATCTCAAATTTATTTATTTATTGGATTATTTCTTTGTTAGGAAGAATGGCTGGTTGGGAATATATGCTACAAAAAGCTTATGATGGACTTGGTTCGCTGGTCTGGAATGAGTTTTGGTTAATCAAGGGCCTTGATAAAGACATTGAAAGTTTGAGAAGCACTTTGTCCACCATACTTGCTGAAGTTGCAGATGCAGAGAAGAAGCAACTGAAAGATAAGACATTGAAGGATTGGCTGGCAAAGCTAAAACATGCAGCTTATGATGTGGATGATGTTTTGGATGAGTTTCAAAGTGAAGTTTCAAAAAGGGAGTTGGAAATTCAAGACCCAGTTACAAAGAAGATGCGTAGCTATCTTTTAGTTTCAATTTCCAACCCAGTTTTATTTCGCTCACTTATGGCGCGTAAGGTAAAGGATGTGAGAGAAAGACTATATGCCATTGCTGAGGAACAGTCAAAGTTCCATTTGATTGCAGGAGCCACAAGAATATTTGATACTGAAGTTGTAGAGAAAACTCACTCTTGGGTAATTCAGTCAGAAGTTTATGGAAGGAATGAAGATAAAGAGATTCTTGTTAAAACATTGCTTGATATGGGCAGGGAAGGAGGAGGGGAACTTTCGGTTATCCCTATCTTAGGAATGGGAGGTGTAGGCAAAACAACACTTGCTCAGTTGGTTTATAACGATGCAGAGGTGATGGAGCATTTTGACTTGCGAATTTGGGTCTGTGTGTCTGATGACTTCAATGTGAAGTGCGTGCTAAAAGCCATTATCGATTCTCCGACTATCAGAAAGTGTAATTTTGAAGAATTGGATTCGTTGCAATGGCATCTCAGGCAAGAACTTAGGGGAAGGAAATTTTTACTTGTTTTGGATGATGTGTGGGAGGAACATCCCCAAAAGTGGGAGCAGCTGAGGAGTTTTCTCCAGTCAGGTGCAATGGGCAGCAAAATCATTGTTACTACCCGCAGCGCAAAAGTGGCTTTATTCATGGGCACTCTTCCTCGATGCCTTTTGGGAAGACTATCTGATGATGACTGCTGGACCCTATTTAAGCAGCGAGCATTTGGGCGAGGACAGGAGGAAAATCCAAATCTCGTTGCTCTTGGGAAGGAAATTGTAAAAAAGTGCGGTGGTATTCCTTTAGCAGCAAAGGCACTAGGAAGCATGATGCGCTTCAGGACAAGTGAAAGACAATGGGAATTCATTAAAGATGATGAAATTTGGAATTTACCGGAAGAAGAGAATGGAATTTTGCCTGCCTTAAGATTAAGCTATTATCACTTGTCACCACAGTTAAGGCAATGTTTTGCATATTGCTCAAATTTTCCGAAAGACCATCAAATCAAGACTCATGAACTCATACTGTTATGGATGGCGGAAGGTTTCATTCAACCAACTCAAGGAAGACGAGAAATGGAAGACGCTGGTAGGGAGTACTTCAATAATTTACTATGGCGGTCCTTCTTTCAAGAACCCAAGGAAGATGATGATGGAAACATAGTAAGTTGCAAAATGCATGACCTAATGCATGATCTAGCAGTGTCTGTTTCGGGAGAAATATGTTCAATCATCAAAGATGGTAACATTACAAGCATTCCTAATGAATGTCGTCATTTGTCTTTCGTGGCCAGCTCGTCTAGCATACCTACAATAGAGTTGGTAGCCTCAAGTCGAGTAGAAAAATTGAGGACACTCTTGATGTTTGGCTATCAAATTAGAATGTCTCTTGATATTTCCGTTTTACCCCACCTTCGCGTGTTAGATTTGTGCGGCTTGAAGGAAAATTCCAAGGATATGCTAAATTCAATCAGTGGGTTGAAGCTACTAAGGTATCTCCACCTCAATCTACATGATAAGGGGTCAAGTTTACCGGAGTCCTTGAGCCAGCTTCACAATCTGCAGTCATTAAAACTCACGAATTCCATGTGGCTTAGAGAGTTACCGAGGGATATGAGAAGAATGATCAGCCTCAGGCATATCCAAATGACCGATTATGGATTTTTGACTCATGTGCCGGCCAATATAGGGGAGTTAAAATCTCTTCAGACCCTGCCAGTGTTCATTGTGGGTGAAGAGGAGAGCGGATGCAACATAAGAGAACTGCAAGAACTAAAGCTTGGAGGAGAATTGGAGCTTAAAAAGCTGGAAAATGTGAGGAGCAGAGAAAATGCAGCGGAAGCAGCATTGAATGAGAAAGCAGACCTTCGAAGCTTAAGATTTTCATGGAGTGATAACGATATTGATGATAGCATGAGAAGTATCAGTGAACGTACTCTTGAAGGTCTCCAGCCGCATAAAAATCTCAAAAGACTGACAGTTTTCCGCTACGGAGGTGAACAATGTCCCCGTTGGATTAGTGATTCTTTTGTTCTTCGGAATTTGGCTTATTTATCACTAAGCTGCTGCAAAAGATGCAAAGAGCTCCCCTCACTGGGGCAGTTACCTCTGCTCAAGTCTCTTCTCATATTCAGAATGGATGTCGTGAAATGCATCGGTAGCCATTTCTATGGTGAAAGAGCATTCCCTTCACTGGAGGATCTGACTTTTAGAAATATGCCAAATTTAGAAGAATGGTCATCCCCAGCAAAATCAAACCATGGACAACCACAAGCATTCCCTCGCCTTCAGAAACTAACACTTAGTTGGTGCCCAAAGTTGACTGCAATTCCCGCCAGCTTTCCTTCTCTTTCATCTCTTACCATAGAAATGCTTGAGGGAGACTCTCTACCAGTTGGTTTGTTCCAGAACCAGACCCATCTCTCCACACTCATTTTAAACTGCAGGAAACTCAAATATCTGCCAAGGGAGCTTGGAAACCTTGCTGCTTTGCATAAGCTACAGATCGAAGAGTGCGATGATCTAACTTCGTTGAGACTAGAAGGTGGCTTTACCTCTCTTCGAGCTCTTTCCATCTATCGCTGTGCGAATCTGGAGAGTTTCGTTGGGGAGATGCGTCACCTCAATTCTCTCGAAAGTTTGATCATTGGAGGATGTCGACAGCTGGGTTCATTGCCAGAGGGCATGGAACACCTAACCGCCCTTACATCTCTTTGCATCAGCAACTGTCGTAAGGTGACGTGTTTGCCGGAAGGGCTAAAGCATGCTCGGATCCTAAAAGATCTACGCATCTGCTATCTCCCAAGTTTTGCAGCTCTGCCAGAGTGGATTGGCAGTCTTTCTTCTCTTCAATCTCTGTACATTGAGTCGTGCGAGAATTTGGTGGCTTTGCCTTTCGGGTTACAACGCCTAACAAATCTCAAATCTCTAACCATTGATGGTTGTCCTCAATTAGAAAAACGATGCGAGAAGCATATAGGTGAAGATTGGGTGAAGATATCTCATATCCCCAACTTCCAAATCATATGTCGGATCCCTAAAATAGAAAGGTTGCAAATTTAACGCAAAATCATAGGAGCATGAGCTTCAGTTGGATTTGAAGGCACAGGTCTCTCTCTCTCTCTTAAGAATGGTGAATGATTAGTTAGCATCAAAGAATACCATAGTTTATGCCTTTTATGCATTTCTTAGAATATGTATAGTTCTCATTATCTAAGGCCCGCCTCACGATTATAGATGGTTGATATGAATAATTTTCTGCAACTTGAAAATGATGGTAGCTCATGTCTTGATGACATCTGCATTTGACATGAATCAGAGATGTATCTTATATATATGTATTTGGGAATGGTTAAAACTTTTGGTGAAAAGTTTTGGAGTAAAAGTTGTTAAATGATGTGATATGTTAAACAATTCTGAGTTTATCAAGCTACTAAATTTTACCTGATCCAAGTGGAAGGCATGAACCAGCCAAATGCCATTAGAAGAATGTTATGTGGAGATTACTACTTTTGAAACGCTAGTCATAAATTGAAAAGTTATACTTTGGTAGTTTTTCATTACCGTTCCAGGATATCATTTGTGGTTTCACTCAATTCATTACAAATGATGAAAATAAATGACTTGGCCAGTCAAATCCATGTATTTGGGTGGTTTTCATTTACCATTTCTCCATACATCTAACTATGTACACCTATTCTAGCACTCTGTTTTACTCATGGAAATGGGTCTGTTTTGTAAAATAAAATAAAAAAACACTTTTCCGCTCCTTTTTTACAGATGTTTTGATCAGATTTGAAATTTTAACTAAATTCCTCTCCTATTTTTTTTATTCTTACATCTGCATTTTGATCATTTGTTCACATCTTTCCATATAGCTACTGTATCTATTTTTTTATTCTCTCTTGTCCTAGTTATTACTTTTACCTATCACGCCACTCTCTCATTTTTTAAAAAAATTTCCCTCACTTCTTCCCCTGTTTTTTTTTTTTTTTAAATTTACATCTTACCAAACATCTTTTCCTTTTTCATCATTGCCATATTACAATATATTCTTCTTTATATTCATAATTATCTTTTCTTTATCACATTCACTTTTACAATGCAGAGCCATGGCACTCTATAATAGCCACCTTATGGGTGACTCTCAGGAACATTATCTGCAAAACGATTCCCTCCTAGGTTTCATGTTGCTGCTCTTCTCAAATGTTGCAGAGATGCATGCAGCAGTAGCACAGTAGCTGGCTCCACTTGTGGAGCTTGAGTGGCCCAGCGGAGCTGATATCTGCATATGAGATGCATCTTATATGTCTCTCTACAGTAGTAAAAAACAATCTAAAAAACTTCCGCTGACATTAGATTCTTAAATAGTTATGAGTTTATGTAGCTACTACCGATTGGAAAAGTAATATCCTTTTCTAAAACACTACTTTTTGTATATACATTAGCCATAACAGATCCGAGTGGCAGGCATGAACCAGCCAAACGCCATTAGAAGAATGCTATGTGGGGATTACTACTTTTGAAACGCTAGTCATAAATTGAATTTGCTATAGATCTCCTAACATGATGTGTATTTTTACTGTCATATTCTCTACAACACTTCATTGTCTTTGAGATTTGAAAGCTATAATTTGGTGGTTTTTCATTTCGGTTCCAGGATCTAAAATATCTCAAGTTCTTGGCTGTACTCAAAACACGGAAAAGCTGCAAAAGGATATAGGCGAGGATAGGCATAAGAAAGCACACATCCCAAACAGCCAATAACAGAAACTAAGAGTATGCACATATATCCTGGTGGTCACGGAGCATTGAAGCATCAATGCACTTCTTTCTTGGATCTCCCATGGGAAGCGGGGCTCTTCTTCGATCCTCCAATCCATCAAATATCTGCATTTCCATTATCATTTGATTTACGAAAAATTTCAAGCTTAAATGGAAATATAGAATATCTGCATGAGCTCACCAATGAATGTTAACAGGGAGTCATTCTGGCCAGAACTCTTGTTTTTTATTCTCTTTAATTTACTGTTATCTTAATCAGCTCATCTCGGAAACACCTGATACTCTAACTTGCTTTTGTCATCCTGATGGACATCTTGAGTTCGTCTTTGATATATTTTCTGATATATATGTAACATTTCTTCCAGATTTATGTTCTTCAAGTGATTAACAACATGGGAATAAAGAGTGTAGAAAGAGGACTGATGGTTGTAATACCTGCTAATTTAATGATCAGAATATCAAAAATTAATTGTGGCGATGTGACTATTGATTTAAGAACAGATAATCAACCCAGGACATGAGATTTCTGATGGTTAAAATACACATCCAGATGATTAATCTTGGTAATAATGAATCATTTATCAAATTTGGTGGGCGATTTCTTCTCAAATTGGCATAAAAATAAGTGAGGATTACATTGCATGAATTGATTCAACGTTCTTAGGTTTTACCCTGTATGAAATATTTTGATATCCAAAGAAGTCTGGAAATGTAGAATCCAACAAAACAAATAAAGAAACAAGTTGATGTCCAGAACTTCCTAGAGTAAATCCAGTAAGAAAATTTAAACACTAAAGGCACAGATTGTCGTCGTCTTTAATGTTAATTTGGATTATTGAGAATTTAATAATGAACTAGGCAATTTTGCTACTTGGATCGATTAATCTTGGTTGGCTAAACTAGCTAGTTAATTTGCGCTTGTACTCTTAAGACTCCTAGTCCTCCTTTTGAGAAAATGGTAAATAAAACTAAATTCCTGCCATACACGAGAGTGAAATTAGATTTCATGATTAACCTACTCACAATGTCGGGTTTGTTTGTTAACATCTAAACTAATATAAAAAAAAAACCTACACGCGTTTTAATAGGATTGGACAATGTAACTACCTACCTGCATCTTTCAATTGATATCTCTACATTTCAATCACTTTTTTCACATTTTTATATATAAATATACGAACTATTTTAATTTTTTTTTATTTTTTACTTCTATGTTTTTTTTAAAAAAAATTTTACATATAGCATTCTCACTTTTACTTTTACATCTCCCAAAACCCAAAACGGACCAAGTTTTATACAAACATCTTTCTCTGTTTTAAATATGTATTTTCTATAATCTTTGTTTAATGAATTATAATCCGGTCCATAGTATAGTTGGATTGTAAATGATAATAATAACAATTTTGATATAGGGTGTGTTTGAATGAAGATAAAACTTTTTGATGAAAAGTTTTCAGGGTAAAAGTTATCAAGTAGATAAAAAATGATGTGATGTGATAAGGGTAATGATAAAGTGTAAATAGAATAAAGTTAAAATAGATATGTTAGTTGTATGGCAGTTGTGTAGAAATGATTGAAAAGTAGAGTTGTTCGTATAGGAAAATGTGAAAAAATAATTAAAAAATAGGATAGTTATGGATATTGAAAAGTTTTAATTGATATTTTTTGTGTCCAACCAAACATATGATAATGCATACATAGATAATGTCATGCACTGAATCATTACCCATTTGGAATAGATCCTTTATTCTTGAAAGTTACTACAAATTGTCAGGGGTAATAATTAGGTACAAAGAAAATTAAATTTAAACCGGCTGCATGGACTGTCGATTCTAATATCTTTCTGAGAGACCAGTCAGTCATAAATCGAAACCAAAAACAGAAAATTTTCCTGGTGACATCATACAGTTTATTAATTTTTAAAGAAACCTAAAGATTCTTAAAGGGTTCCGATATCTGGTGGTGACTCATTGGAAATCCTTGGCTTTACTCAAAAACAGAACAGCCGCAAGAAGGATATAGGTGAGGATTGGAAAAAGGAAGCACGCACTCCATACGTCAAGATTGGATATTGGAAGCCTAAGACAGAGCTTGCACATATTTCTTGGAGTGATGGAAAGAAGCATCAATGCTCTTCTTTCTTGGACCTCCCATGGTATGGGGCACTCTCTAACCTCTCCTTCCAAGCTCCAGTCTGTTGAACATTTGCTTTTTAATTAGCAGCATCATTAGATTGATCAGAAATTTCAAGCTTAAATAGAAATATCAAATATGTGCATAAGTTGACGAACGAATGTTTATCGGGAAGTCATTCTAGCCAGAACTCTTGTCTTTATTCTCTTTAACTGTTATCTTAATCAACTCATCTCAGAAACACCTGATGTTATCCCATCTACTCAAAATCCCTCAATCAGGAGCATCGTAATAGGGTCCTTCCCCTGTAGGTACGAAAGACACGGCGGGTGTGCTCGGACCTGGGTGATGGTGGTGGGAGAAGTTAAGGTGGGTTGGAGGTTTCGTGACTGTGGTCAGTAGCTTCGTCCGGAGAAAGTGAAATACGGACTGGAATGGAACGAAACAGGGAGGAAGCCATGAACCCAAACATAGGCTCACTACTTGGGGAGGAACTCCAGACGTTGGCTATATCTTCTACAGAGCTAAAGAAGATTTCCCCGGGGCCAACAGCATCGATCCTTTGCACGTTGTGGTCGACCAAAACATATAACAGAGAAGTATTCAAGACCACCATGAGAAGACTGTGGAGACCGAAGAACCCATGCCGTTTTATGGAGGTGGGGGAGAATCTGTTTCATGTCCTGTTTGGAGAATTGGAGGACAAGGAAAGAGTGGTGAAGGGTTGTCCCTGGCTGTACGAGCGTCAGTTGGTGCTGATCTCGGAGGTGACAGAAGAAACAGATTTAGCACATGTAATGCTTGTGAAAACGCCAGTGAGATTACACATATCGGGGATCCCCTATATCATCGACAAGGCCATCCTAGGATCTCACATTGGATCATCTTTTGAAAGCTTCATTGATATGGAGGTCACCGAATCTGACATTAGCATGAGGGTGATCGTCGATTGCAGAAAGCCTCTTAGGAGAGGCATGTACATTCAAATTGCCTCCCAACAGAAGCAATGGCTTCCGTTTCAGTACGACAAATTGCCGTTGTTCTGTTACAGCTGTGGAATCATGGGACACATCCACAAGGAATGCAGTGTGAACCCAATGCTGAAGCAATCTGTGGAAGAGGAGATGCCTTATGGCATCTGGCTGCGAGCCGGCACCAAGCTGTTGAAACCGAGGTTCAATGTCCACAACGCCAACAGAGTTATGCCTGTCAAATACCTTGGAGCTGCTGCTATCACCGCAAATCATAGTGTTGAGAAAGTGGGAACTCAAAGAGACTGCAGTGATGGGGGATGGGAGAGTGTTATGGTCGACAGATGCACTCAGCGGGAATCCCACGTCCCACCGCAGTCTCCTCATTGCGTCATGCAGGAGATTCTGGTAGGGGAGACTGAACAGCGGTCCCTTCTTGGCGCAACCATCTTGCCGATTGCCCAATCTACTCTGTCGGAGATGGAGAAGGTTGATGAGCTCTCAAAGCAAGAGGCGGCCAGAGTTGGAGGAAGAATGCGGTCCAATCTTGGTGATGCCTGCCTGCGCAGAGTCAACCACAACCAGTCAGTGTTGGTGGAGGGTGGCGAGTCCCATACATCTGTGGCAGATAGGGGTGGTGGCGGTCAGATGGGTGTCAACACAACACCAGTCCCGTCCTCACACGGGATGGACAGCGCTGTTGAGGTCGGGGATGGCCAGTTATCACAGAAGCGGTTTCAAGCGCCTGCTGGGTCTGGTCCCTCATGCGTCGGTAAGTGGGAGATCAATATCGGCAGCAGTGATTCGTCCACTCAGGAACAACTTCGCCCAAGACAATCCAGTGGCGATGGAAGAACCCATCATGCTGAAACGCACCAGGAGGGGACGGAGGCAATCTCAGTCAGCTTGCTGACTGATACGCACACACCAGATTCTGCACCAACTGAATTCATGAATTCCATGGTGAGGCGTCCTGCTGGTTACACCTTGCGGCCAACCCATTCACAGGTGGCAATGGGCAGCAGTGCTTGGGGGGCAAGACATACCATGTGTGACACGGGGCAGCTAGATTGTGGAGTGACTCCACACTCGGTTGCAGATGTCTATGCAGATGCTCATTCAGGGAGGGATAGAGAACACATTGGTCATGAGAAGCTGGGAATGCAGAGGGCTTTGTGGGTGGAGGACGGGCTCTTTGAAGTGCAGGTTGGATTAAGGGAGGACAGTTTTGGGGCCAAGTGGTGTTCCTCGAAACCCACGGACAAGAGAGGAAAATGGAAAAAGCGGGTCAGACCGACAGAAGCAGTGATGGCTTGGGACCTACATGATGATCAAATGCAAGATAAGCAGAAAAGAGGCAGACCCAACAATGGGGGAGACCAAGGAGAATCACAGAAACGCCGGCGAGTAGGCGGGAACCCAAATATGGACGAGGCGGAGGCTGCGGCAAGCCCGCAGCCCCGCCTCATTTAAGATGGCTCTTCTTGCTTGGAACTGTCGAGGGCTTGGGAACCCTCGGGCAGTTCGTTCTCTCCTTCATTTGGTCAGGAAAAAAGCTCCCTGTTTGGTCTTCCTGTGCGAAACAAAGTGCCATTCCCTACAGATGGAAGGCATCCGTAGAAGACTCAATTTTGATGGGTGTTTTGTCGTCGATCCCCAGGGTAGGAGGGGAGGGCTTGCATTGCTGTGGAACAATAAGATGGCGGTAGCTATCAGGAGCTTCTCCAATCACCATATCGATGCGAATTTTTGTGGGTGGCGATTCACGGGTTTCTACGGACATCCTGAAGCCCACCAAAGACATAACAGCTGGAATACTCTCTCACATCTAAACTCGGAAGGCCATGACCCTTGGCTTGTAATCGGGGACTTCAATGAAGTTACGGATCACTCTGAATACCTCAGCGAAAGGACCCGGCCTCAGACACAAATTGATGGCTTTCGTGATGTTTTGGATCGATGCAATCTTATTGACTTAGGTTACACTGGTGGGCCAATGACATGGACAAACAACAGGAGGGGTCGAGATAGAGTTGAAGCGAGATTGGATAGAGGCTTATCTAATCTTTCCTGGCTAAACCGGTTCCCTCATGCTCAAATCAGCAAGTTACAGGCTCCGACTTCCGATCATTGCCCGTTGCTGCTTCTTCTTGATCCTGACTGTGAGAGGAGGAAACCGCCAAGGTCTTTTCGATACGAATTATTCTGGAATAGGGATGAGGAAGCTACCAGGATTGTGAACCATGTCTGTGAATCTCAGCCTTTGTTGGACATGACTGTCGAGAAGGAGATATGTTGAAAAGCGGAACGGACTGCAACGGAACTTTCTCACTGGAATCGATGGAGTAGAGGCAATATCAGAAGGAGAATTGATCGGATCCAAAGGAGGGTCGATAACCTTTCTCACGTGAGCCCAAGTGACCTTAGAGATGCAACTTTGCAAAAGCTAAAGCTCCAGATAAATCTTTTACTGGAGGATGAAGAGCAACTTTGGAGAATGCGAGCCAAGACCCATTGGCTTCGGGAAGGTGACAGGAACACGGGCTTTTTCCATCGGGCTGCATCCAACAGACGTCGAGCAAACACTATCGAGGTACTAAGGGGGCTGGATGGCGAATGGGTTCGGGGGCAGGACAAACTATTGGACCTTGCGGTTAGGCACGTTAATGAGGTTTTCTCATCTTCTTCTCATCCTGTGGAGCCCTGGGTGGAGTCTGTAGTCACTAGAAGAATATCCAATATTCAAAGGCAATGGCTAATCCGACCCGTTCTAAATGAGGAGGTGGTCTTGGCGGTCAAAAGCATGGGACCTACTAAAGCACCTGGTCCCGACGGTTTGTCGGCCGGGTTTTACCACCAACATTGGAATACTGTGGGGCATCACGTTACTAAATGGTGCAAGACTTTCTTTGATGAGAGAGACCCGGATCAATTGAGGAGGCTTATTGGGGCCCTCAACACCACGACTCTTATCCTAATCCCGAAAAAGGCGGATGCCCATTATCTCTCTCATTTCCGGCCGATTAGCTTGTGTAATGTGATATACAAAATCCTTGCAAAGGCGCTTGCTAACCGACTTAAGACTGTGCTTCAGGGTATCATTAGGGAGGAACAGAGCGCCTTCGTCCCGGGTCGGCTGATCACGGACAACATGCTTATTGCATATGAAGCCATCCACTCTATTCGTAGGAGGAAGGGGGGGCGTAAGAAGGAAATGGCGATCAAGTTAGATATGTCTAAAGCCTATGACCGTGTTGAATGGGACTTCCTCAAACAGGTGATGACAGCCATGAATTTTTGCCCGGTGTGGGTCAATTGGATTATCTGTTGCATTTCTACCGTCACCTACAGGGTGAACATCAACGGCTTCAAATCGTCTTTCTTCCAACCCCAGAGGGGGTTGCGTCAAGGTGATCCCTTATCCCCATATCTGTTTTTATTATGTGCGGAGGGACTTTCGGGCCTTATTCATCAGGCTGTCGCAAACAAGGCCATCCATGGAATCAAAATCAATGCTTCTGGGCCGACGATCTCCCATCTTCTCTTCGCCGACGATGCTATTATTTTTCTGGAGGCGGCGGAGCCAAATGTTAGGGGTCTACTCAATGTGTTGAACCGATATGCTCGGTGCTCGGGTCAGATGATCAACGTGGACAAAACGGCCATTTTCTTCAGTCCAAACACCGATACCCAGTCTAGATCTCATTTACTTCAGCTCTTTGGCTCCTCTGGACAGGATCTGAACCAATACTTGGGGCTTCCTGCGTGGCTTGGGCGATCAAAACTGGCTTTCTTTAGGGGCATTAAGGATCGTATATGGAAGCGTATTCAGGGATGGAAAAGCAAGCTGCTGTCTGGAGGAGGGAAGGAGGTATTAATCAAGGCAGTGGCCCAGGCTATTCCGTCATATGCGATGAGTATCTTTTTAGTGCCCAAATCTTTTTGCAATCAGGTCAATGCCATGTTTAGAAAATTCTGGTGGGGAGAGAAGAACGGGAAGAGAAAGTTGAGCTGGGTGGCATGGAATGACATGTGCAAGCCCAAATGCTGTGGTGGATTGGGTTTTAGGGACCTCTTCAAGTTCAATTGCGCTCTTCTCGCAAAGCAGGTCTGGAGACTGATCACATTTCCTAATTCCCTTTCTCACAGAGTCTTGAAGGCCCGATACTTCCCGAACTCTGACATTTGGCAGTGTGTTGTGAAACCGGCGGACTCCTTCACTTGGAGGAGCATTTTGAAGGCTAGAGATGTAATTCTATCGGGATGCAAATGGCGGATCGGTAATGGGGATCGGGTGAAGGTGTTCTTCGACAAATGGCTGCAAAACAGTGTTCATAAGGCCGGACCTCTCCCTTCCTCTATGCCGGATGACATGACCGTCAACCATCTTATCGACGGAGCCACTAATTCATGGAATATGGACCGTGTGGTTGCGGCTTTGGGTGAGTACTGCTGGGCGGAAGTCAATGCCATTCCCCTCCCCGTGGAAGCTATGGATGACTGCATGTTTTGGGTTCATGAACCCAATGGGGCTTATACAGTCAAGTCTGCTTATAGGATGCTATGTGGTGGGTCCGATACGCAGGTTCAGGGCGATGTATTTCGTGCAATCTGGAGATCGCAGCTCCCATCAAAAGTTGTCATTTTTGGGTGGAGATTGGTCAAGGATGCTCTCCCTACCTTACTAAACCTCAACCGCCGAGGTATTGCTTTGGACTTACGATGCGTTTTTTGCAGGGAGGAAATTGAAGACGTTAACCATCTCTTTATCAGATGCGCGGCCACTAGTGATATCTGCAGATGTGTTATTCGAGGGGATCCCTTTCGGTCATCGGTTTTGGAGGTCGTTGAGGCTTGCGTTCGAGATAGGAGGCGTGATGATCTGACCTTTTTCATTCTGTGTTGTTGGCGAATCTGGTTCTTTCGAAACAGGTTCCGCGAGGAAGGGGTCCAACCACAATTTGCTGGTACTGCCTCATGGTGCAGAGAATATCTTAATCGGTACAGATCGACGCATTTGATGCCACAATCGGAGCTTTGTGTTGGGGCCTTGGTTACTCGCTTGACAAAGCCCCCTGTCGGCTTTGTTAAGATTAACACGGATTGCCGATGTCTTGCGGATCGACACGAATATGCATGTGCTGCAGTTATTAGAGATGCGATGGGTTCCTTTGTTGCTGCTAAAGGATGGAAGGGGTCTGGAGCGAGTGATCCCCTTCTCATTGAAGCATATTCCTTTCTTATGGGTGTCAAATGGGCCATTCAGCTTAACTTCTGGAGGACGCATTTCGAAACTGACTCGCTTGTGCTCTACAAGTTCTTATCCACTCGTGACCCTATTTCTTCACCGGTGGGAATCATCATTGAGGAGATTAGATCGTTGTTGTCCTTTTCAGAGTTTTTTTCTGTTCACCATGTGTTACGGCAGGGAAACGCTGTGGCGCACTCCCTTGCTGATTTGGTTTTCGCCTCGTGTGAGGTAAATCACTTGTGGTGGGGTGTTCCACCCCGTGATATCATTGGAAAAATTTGTATAGATAATTTTTTGGAAATGAATTATGCGGATTCCGCTGTCCTTCCCTTCTCTCAATTTTGAGAGAACGTAGGGGCAGAGGCTATCCTTCCATCAAAAAAAAAAAAAAAAAAAAGAAACACCTGATGTTCTCACTTTGCTTTTGTCATCCTGATGGACAAAGAGGTAATTAAGACTGTAAAAGGAATGGTGGCTGTAATACCATGCTAATTTAATGATTAGAATATCAAAAATTAATTGCAACTATCAGTTTAAGAACAGATAATAAACCTAGGAGATGTGAGATTTCTGATTGTAAAATACAAGTCTTGATGATTTATCTCAGCAATTGTGATTCATTTGTCAAGTTTGGTGTTGAATTCTTCTCAAATTGGCATAAAATTAGTGAAGATTACATTGCATAAATAGAATAAACTTCCTATTGGTTGAGCCTTTATGAAATATTTAGATGTAGTTTGGAAATGCTGAATCCAACAAACAAACTTTTGTTCAAAGCTTCCTAAACTAAATCCACCGGGAAAATTTAGAAACTAAATGCAAAGATCTTCCTTATTTTTTAATGTTAATGTGGGAATTTAATAATGAGCCAGGCAGTTTTGTATTTGATTCTATTTTTTCTTTTTGTCTCCCTCTATAAATTTTTTTTAAAAAAAATCATCAAAATGGTGGAAGGACTGTTAGCAATTGAAGAATTTACAGCTGCTTTTTTCCCTGCATTTCTCAGAATATTATCATATATAACTAAGAAACTATCTAAGAAATTTTATAAAATAAAAATACCTTGGGATAACTCTAGGTGGTGGAAACTATTCCATTCAGCACCACCAGTTTTTCAAACATTTCTTGAAAACACTAATACCAAGTAAGCTTATCATTAGTTGAAGCAATCTGGTATAAGTCAGAAGTCCTATTGTGTGCTTTTCAATCTTAACTGTTTCTCAATCAAACCATTCTAGGTGCCCATAATGGCTTTTATTACACTCATGGCTTTTTCCATCATGGTTGAACTGCTGATAACCAGATGATTGATCGTCCCATCAGCATCACCATTGCTACTTTTGACATTCCACCCACATGAAGGTTAACCTGTATCTAGCAAATGTCGCACCTCAACCTTGGGCAACTCGAGCAGGCCAGGCAGTTGGGCCTTAGGTCGATTTACATCAGGCAAATGAGGGACTTCCACGTTGGGAAGACTAGGAAGCTGAGGCAAATGAGGGAACTGGACACTTGGAATTTCAGGCAGGTCTGGCAAATGAGGGAATTCTTTGTTGGGAAGGCTAGGAAGGTCAGACAAATTAGGGACTTGCACCTTCGGAATTTCAGGTAGGTTTGGAATGAACGTGGAATTTGAGAGCAAGAAGAAGTTTCTTCAGTACGAATTAGGCTACCTTTGTATTTATCCTTCTTGGATATTTATACATACAACATTAACCCTAAGGGGTTGTTCGTAGCTAGGGTAAGATGACTTGGAATCTTCTCTTTTTCAAAAATACTTGTTCCTTTTTTAAAAAGTAATAATCTATTTTTTCATTTTCAATATAATTTTTGGCTTCTAATACACTTTTTTTTTTGGTTCCCAATATACTTCCATCCCAAATTCTCTTCTTGAACAACCCTTATCATCACCAATAAGAAACACTCCAAATTCACTGATTATAAATCAGTCATGCTAGTGCAAACTTAGTCTTATCTTACTATCTAAGTGCCTTTTAGCCGAATATCTGGTACATGTCTTGCCATGTCTTTGGTTGGAAGGAGCTAAATGCACCCGGGTGCACTTAGCCTCGATACACTCAAGTGCATTTAATCTATTTTTTAAAAAAAAAATTTATACAATTATTAATCTAAGTGCATGTGACAAATATATAAAAAAAATTTCAAAAAAATAGAAAAGATTTAAGCACCGAAGTGCACCGAGGCTAAATGCACCCGGGTGGACTGTATTGGTCCTCTTATGGTGCTTCCCTACATCAGTTAGAAAAAAGTAAGTTACGATTAAATAGGACATGAATTGGATCATAATAATGTTGGATGGTGAATACTTGTTGTGTATTAAAAAATAAAAAATTATATTGAGAATGAAAATAAGTAGGTAATATTAAAAATAGAAAAAAGTTGTTATGTACTTGGAAAATGAGAGATTTTTATTAGAAATGAGAAAAAGTTTTTTGGCAATGAAAAAAAGTCTCATTTCATCCATTCGTGTATTCCAAAATTGTTAGTTCATAGAACTCAATCCTTAATCTTAATTCTATTCTTATTTATAAAACTTAAATTTCAACTTAATTCTCATTTTATTTATAATACCTACGCCTAACCTTATTTATTTATGAAAATGACACGAGTTGAAGTTTGGATTAAAATTTGAATTGATCTCACTACAAGAAAGGATGACGTAAGCAATGACTTTTTTACATCCAAGTATACATCAGTTGCAAAAAAAGGTGAAGGCAACAACTTGTGAAGCAACCTTGAGAACATTGGAAACAAAACTGATATTGTTGTAAATAATATGTTGAAAAGTCAAAAAGAAGTGATTGCATTTCTTAAAAGGCTATGAAGCAAAAGTACTGAATTAAGTAGTCTATATTTAGCTGTAAATACATATATCCAGCCATATTGACATAGATGTTGTTACGGGAGACTTCTTAAAGCAAGCAAATCATTGTGGAAGGATTGGAAAGTAATAAAAGAAGGAGTCAACTTCAAACGGTGATAATTTTTAATTTGAGAGGAGTTAAAATAGTTACAACGTATCTTCAAAAAGCATTTCTCTAGTCCATGGGCATCACAATTAGGACGGAACTTAGTTGAGCAGTGTAGCACCCGCCGTGAGCGCTACGGTGGGCTCGGGATGGTTTCCCGGGCCTTGAAAATCTGGATTGTGTTGGACAGCGACGTGGGCTTAGTTTTCCTGCATCCACATGGGGTAAAACGTGTTAGAATCACAGTTTTTAGATAAATCTGGCATATGGGTGTTTTCTCATAATTTTGGCAGCATAACGACTAAGATGGGGCTTTCCGTACACGGGTCAAGTCACAAATCTAGCAGCATAACGGCAGTGTATTATGCTGGGATCCGTGGACCCGTGTGCACCCGCCTTGCCGGGGCGTTAACTCAAACACGCACACAAAAATAAAGAAAATGGAGTCGCCACTGATCTTTAAAGGGAGATCAGCCCCTGTTTAATGAAATAAGACATTAGTTGTACAGAGCTCGGGTTCCGGCCTTCGGGTTGAAGCAAATATGGAGAAATCTGCCAACCCGAGGCGGTTTACATGGCGTGAAAGGGGGGAAATAAAAAAGATTTGGGAGAATGGGAGAGATGGAAAGGGGGAGCGTAAAGAGAAGCTTGGAGCTCGTAGAGCCGGTAGAGCGGGACGCCGGGACGTTGCTGCAAACTCCCGTCCTCCCCTCTGGGATGCCTCTCCTCTAGTGTCTTGAATGAGAGGGGGGACTCCTCCTTTTATAGATGTAGGAGTGGGCTTTTGGGCCACTTGGGGTCATGGACTTGGTCCATGGGCTTGAGTTTGAGTTGAGATCATGGGCTTTGGCCCTCTTGAGTGGTTAGACTTGAGCTTGAGTTGAGATCATGGGCCTTGGGCCTCTTGAGTAGTTGGACTTGGTCCATGGGCTTGAGCTTGGAGTGAGAGTATGGGCCTTCACCCTCTTGAGTAGTTGGACTTGGTCCATGAGCTTGAGCTTGGCGGGCTCCTTCCATAGTAGGCTAGAACTTGGTGGGCTAGAGCTTGGCTAAGCCCGTTGTTTTGGGTGGGCCGTTGTAGAGGCCCGAAGTTGTAGAGAAGCCTGCTTCTGAGGCTTGGTGGGCTGCTTTGTGGAGTCCGTTGAGGTGGCCTGTAGGAGCTTCGCTCTCGTGGGCTGAGTTTGGAAGGACCTGCTTAGCTTGCTTGAACCTCCTTTTGCCTTGAATTTGTTTGGGCTTGGGACCTTTTCCATTTTATCCATTTTTGGGCCCAAAGGTGGGGTGTCAACAAGCAGATTTTTTATATCAAAATCCTTCGTTTGTGCATGAACCAATGCTATTAAAGTTTTATGCAATTTTTTTAGCATTTATAAGAAATTGCTCGTTTCTATTATTTTTAGTAAAATGCACATAACTGGAATTTTCATAATTTTGCTTGTGTACAAATTATTAGTGAAATTCGTTTATGGTCTAGTCATTTCATAGGCCATGAATAAGAGTTTTAGCGTTGAAGTTTAATTGTTAACTTTGAAGACATAGTGTCATGTTAGCATTGTTATCATCAGGCGTGTTAACGGATTGAGTTGGACGGTTGGAGCCTCATCCTAATCCTAACCTCATTTAAAATATCTCAATTTTAATTCATTTATTAAACCATTTAAAAAATTTCAATCCTAACTCATTTACAACCCATTTAATAAATGGATTGGCGGGTTGTTAACGGGTTGTATAGCAGATGACCATAAAGGCCTAGACTCTAGTAGACGGTGATCTCGAAGGGAGAAATGGATTTACATTTTTATATATAACTTTAATAAGTTAAACTACTTAAATGAATTGAACAGGCTAAACGGATTGAAAGTGTTATATGGGTTAAACGGATTACTAAACAGATTATAAAATCTCAACCTTAATTTGTTTGTTTAATTAAATAGTTAAATGAGTGCTTGCTTATGCTAGCATTGTTATCTCGTTTACTTGTTGCGTGATATATAAAGGTATATACAGCAAATTTATACTATTTGCAGCCAACAATTTTGCTATATTTAAGAAAATTTCTTTCAATAACTTAAGTTCCACATGTTTATTAGGCAACACCCTGTGCCACACGGGTTTTTTTTTTTTTTTTGATAACCACGTGTCACGTGTTGATTGGGCGGCACTCATGGGTGGCGTGTTGGGGTGGCTGCCAATGGGTTTCTGGGTTGGGTTCAGGATGAGCCCATGGGCTGCACTGATGGCTGTTGAACGCGCGAGGGGTCAACTGACAAATGCAGGCCGGCAACGGTTTAGGTCCTCTGATTTTTAAAAGTGTAATCCATTTAACTCATTTCCACTTGTAAATATGAATTTTTAAATTTTATATTAGTTTTTATTTTTTATGTTCGTATTTTTTATTCGCTAATAAGAAAGTACACGATTAATATGGGTTGCAAAGGCTATTTCTAACAATTATATCGAGAGATTTAAGAGCCCACGAAAATTTTTAAATAAAGTAATTCTTATATCTTAACTAAATACATACTATTAAATATCATAAGCGGCTTGGGTTCATCAAAAGTGGCATGGTTTGCTAAAGCCATCGTGTTCAACATTTGAAACCGGTTCAACACGAAGTAAAACCCTTTTAATATTGTACATATATAAACGCTTACAACTAATTGAGACAAGGTACTTTATGCGTGATATTTTAGTTTTTAACAATAAATTTGCACTACTGCTAATTGCTATGATAACTTAACTTGATTATGATTATGTTTAAAACGAAAATATTCAAATATGAGGTAGAGAGAGCTCAATGGTCCACACAAATATTGAAAAGCCCGTATTTGAAATTTCCTTCACCATCATCATTACATAAAATTAAACCACTGTAAATATATCCCACACAATTACAACATATATTAATTAAATCACACACAATTCATTAACAAAGCAGAAAGGACAGATTCATAAATCACAAATGGGCACAGCAGAAGTACGGAATCAAACGGACTACAATATTGCAATATAATTGCACCAACATTGTTTGATCTATTTCTAATTAAGGATGCTGGGAAACTAAGGTGGGCTTAGGAAAGGTTGCCAGATCCGGGAAATGTGGCACCTCAACTTTGGGAAACTCGGGCAAACCAGGGAGTTGGGCCTTAAGTAGGTATACATCAGGCAAATGAGGGAATTCGACCTTAGGAATTTCAGGCAAATGAGGGACTTCTACGTGGGGAAGACTAGGAAGGTCAGGCAAATGAGGGACTTCCACCTTAGGAATTTCAGGCAGGTCTGGCAAATGGGGCACTTGAATCTGGGGTAGCTCAGGAAGAGAGGATTCCAAAAGATGACGGGCAGCAAAAGATTTTTGACTGATAGAAAGCAGGGCTAGAGCAATGGTTAAAAACAGGAAGGCTGATTGAGAAGAGGCCATTTCGAGATGTGTTGTTAGCAAAGAGTGGAAGAATCGCTGGAGTATTCATAGGAGGAAGAGTTTGAAGTTTGAAGTACATGCGTTGCATTCACTTAGTCAAGGTTAGCTTAATTAGATTGAGAAATGGCTGATTGGGTGGGAAATATAATATGGTTGGCGATAGATCATGCATGTTTCTGTGCTGTTAGCTCGCCTTCTCATTTTTATAGAATCAACAGTATAAAACATGAGGACGGTTTGGGTACACCCCACTATAGCATACAGTGGTTGACCTAAAGAAATACAATATGCATGACTTGTATTGAAATAAAAATATAAAAAAATGCAATTACAAGGAGGCAATGTTGCAACAGGCTCTGCGACAAATTACATCTCTGTTCACGATGGTACAATGGGATCGTGACCTGATGGGAAGATTGAAAGAAAAAGTACGGGTGTGTCAATATGTGAGAAATTATATTGTAAATGAGAAAGTAATGTTAAAAATTGAAAAAGTGAAAGTTGTTATGCAGTGAAAATGAGAAAAAAAAATTGAAATTAAGAAAAATTTCTTGGGAATGAAAAATCTTATTTTCATAGTCATCTCTTATATATCTATCCATTCATATTTAAGAGGCCTTTGGGGGTGTTCCAAAGTATAACAAGGGGATTTTACTCAAAGAAAAAAAAAGCATAACAAGGGGGTAATGGCCAAAATTGGTTAAAAAAAAAAAAAAAAAAAGCTTACAGAAGATGAACATAGAATTTGAGAGCAAGAAGAAGTTTTTCCAGAGCCAATTATGTTACCTTTGTATTAATCCTTTACGGATATTTATACTTAGTGGTATGACATTAACCCTAAGGTCATTGCCACTAAGATATCCTCCGGATTCGTTGGTTATAAATCAGTCATTATAGCATAAATTGGGTCTTATTTTATAACCACTTTATTGTCCGAGTGCCTTTCCGCCAAATATCTTATACTTCTCTTGCAGCGTTTCTGGCGGGTGATTTGTTATGGGTAATAACGCTGGTTGCTGAGGAGCTATTGTATATTAGAAAATAAAAAATTATATTGAGAATGAAGACAAGTAGCTAGTATTAAAAATAAAAATATAAAGTTGTTTTTTTATTAGTATATAATTACATATATCTCAACACATTTTATACTGAAGATATGAGATATTCTTACAAATCTGGGGACATACATCCCACTCTCAATCAGTAATTAATCCGCAACAAATTCCGCCTTTCCCTAGCTTTTTTTCATTCATCCCTTTCTTTTCTCACAAATCCTAAATAAATAAAATTCTACCAAATCTCTCCCCATTCACACGTCTTCGCAACCTCTTTAGATTCTATCTCATAATTAATTTTAAAATTTTAAAATTTTAAAAATCAAATTATCTAATTTTACTAAGATGTAATTCGAACCTACTATCTCCAATTTACTTACCACAATTTCTAACAATCTTAGTTTTTCAACAATTTATTAATTTAAATTACAAATTTATTTAAATATATTTTAGAGTCTATTTTCTATAAAATTATAATTACCCACAGTAGTCATCAAGGCAACCCAGGCACTTGAGATAAAAATTCAACATGTCATATTAATGTGCCACGTTAAGTCAACCAATTTAAGTCGGATTATTACAATGCGTGATCTGGGAGGGCCAACCCATGGGAAGCACTTCCCATGAGAAAAAAGGAAGCAGGGGCAATTTGGTAATTTTCCATCGTGAGTATGTTTGATTAAAAACGTGAGTATGTTTGGTTTTTTGATAAATTTTATATTATATACATGCAAAATCTCAATCTATTCCATTCATTTGATAGATCAATTAGTAAAACGTATGTAAACATAATTTTTCATTATTTGACAATTTTTTAAAATATTAGTGTACGAAAAATGATTTTTTAATAAGATTTCAACATAATTGGTAAAGTTGAAAAATATAATTTTTATTAGAAATTATGTTATATTATTTAAAGTTAATGTTAATTAAGGTACTGTCAAGAATAACAATTTCTTATATTTTTCTTGAATTTTTGAAAATTTATTAATATTTTTTTATTTTCTGAATATAATAGAATCTAACCGTGTCTAACCGTGTCTAACCATGTCTAACCGCGTCTAACCGTGTCTAATTTTTTAAATTAATAATTTAATCCTAATTTAACACCTATAATATGATCCTAGGGCCTTTATAAGGTCATTTATATCTTAAAAACTAAATTTGGAACCCAAATAATATGATTTATAAAAATCACCATAATCTAACCGTGTCTAACCCTCTCTAACCGCGTCTAACCCTGTCTAACCGTGTCTAACCGTGTCTAATTTTTGAAATTAATAATTTAATCATAATTTAACGCCTGTAATATGATCCTAGGGCCCTTATAATGCCATATATATCTTAAAAACCAAATTTGGAACCCAAATAATATGATTTATTAAAATCACCATTAATCTACCCGTGTCTAACCCTGTCTAACCGCGTCTAACCGCGTCTAACCCTGTCTAACCGTATCTAACCGTGTCTAATTTTTGAAATTAATAATTTAATCCTAATTTAACACCTTTAATATGATCCTAGGGCCCTTATAAGGCCATATATATCTTAAAAACCAAATTTGGAACCCAAATAATATGATTTATAAAAATCACCATAATCTAACTGTGTCTAACCCTGTCTAACCCTGTCTAACCGCGTTTAACCCTGTCTAACCGTGTCTAACCGTGTCTAACCGTGTCTAATTTTTAAAATTAATAATTTAATCCTAATTTAACACCTGTAATATGATCTTAGGGCCCTTATAAGGCCATATATATCTTAAAAACCAAATTTGGAACCCAAATAATATGATTTATTAAAATCACCATTAATCTAACCGTGTCTAACTCTGTCTAACCGTGTCTAACCGTGTCTAACCGCGTCTAACTCTGTCTAACCGTGTCTAACCGCGTCTAATCCTGTCTAACCGCGTCTAACCGCGTCTAACCGTGTCTAACCGTGTCTAACCGCGTCTAACTCTGTCTAACCGTGTCTAACCACGTCTAATCCTGTCTAACCGCGTCTAACCGCGTCTAACCGTGTCTAATTTTTGAAATTAATAATTTAATCCTAATTTAACACCTGTAATATGATCCTAGGGCCCTTATAAGATCATATATGTCTTCAAAACCAAATTTGGAACCCAAATAATATGATTTATTAAAATCACCATAATCTAACCGTGTCTAACCCTGTCTAACCGCGTCTAACCCTGTCTAACCGCATCTAACCGTGTCTAACTGAATCTAATTTTTTTAATAATTTATGAATATTTTACCTAATCTATGTATTTTGCAAAATGTATATACTTTAATATTCATTCGAGGACTAAATAATTTTGGAACTAAATAAATATATAAAGTTATAATTAAAAATATTAACACCACTTGATTAAATGAAATAAAAATTTATATAAAGAAATAAAATAGTAAAAAATATTATATATATTTTGGACGCCCGCGGGACACATATATATTTTTATAAAAATAAAATATTCATTTTTTGAGGCTCGTGGGACACATATATATTTTAAATTAACAAAACATTCATTTTTGGAGGCCCGCGGGACACATATATATTTTTAGAAAATAAAATATTCATTTTTGGATGCCCGAGGGACACATGATTATTTTTATAAAAACAAAATATTCATTTTTTGAAGCCCGTGGGACATTTATATATTTTTTAAAAATAATACATTCATTTTTGGAGGCCCGCGGGACACATTTAAATTTTTAAAAAATAAAATATTCATTTTTGGAGGCCCGCGGGACACATATATATTTTTATAAAAATAAAATATTCATTCTTTGAGGCCCGTGGGACATTTATATATTTTAAAAAGCAAAACATTTATATTTGGAGGCCCGTGGGACACATATATATTTTTATAAAACAAAATATTCATTTTTGGACGCCCGCGGGACACATATATATATTTTAGAAATCAACGTATTCATTTTTTTGACTCGTGCGGGACACACACATATTTTTTAGAAACAAAATATTCATTTTTGGAGGCCCGATGAAATTACTTCTATTTTTTAAACAGTTTTTATAGTTAATTTTTATTTTTCTAAACTGTTTTCATTAACATTCTTGAATTAACTTATTTTTAAATTTTCAGCTTTTCTTTTTTAACCTTATTTTGGTTTTGCCATTATTATAAATTTTTTTAATTGTTGAACCTTTTGTTCTTCTCGATTTAGATCTAAATTTTAGTTTTAGTTTTTTCTTTTTATTTCTTTTGAACATCCCTTTTTTTTCTCCCGGAGGTTATTTTCTTTTTTTTTTAGTCGCTTTTCAATGCTTCTTCTTCTTTTTTTGGTTTTAACGTTTTTCCTTTTGAACTTTTTTTTTTAAAACGGTTTTTATTTTTAACGTTTTCAGCTTTTCTGTTTTAATATTTTTTCAAAAAAATATCTTTAATCTTGTTTTACCGTTTTTGATTTTGTTACTTTACTGTTTCTTTTTTTTTTTTGACCATTATTTTAGTTTTGTTCTTTGCTATTAACATTTTTTTATTTAAACTTTATTTTACTATTATTTTTTATTAAACCGAAGTTAAGTTTCATTTTAATCAGGTTCAACTTCATAAGAAGCGAAGTCTCTAATAAAAAAGTTAAATTTTTTTCAAGATTTATAAATGCCAAATAGTCGGCTAAATCAAGTCTTTTTCATTATTTCATGTCAATATTCACCATTCTATCTTCGAGATCGTCCATGAAAGCAAGAATATAAGTAGAATTTTAGAATTAAATAAATATATAAAGCTATAATTAAATATAATAATTAATTTTTGGAGGCCCATCGGACATGTATATATTTTAGAAAAAGAAAATATTCATTTTTGGACACCCGCGAGACACATGTGTATTTTAGAAAAATAAAACATTCATTTTTGGAGGCCCGCAGGACACATATATTTTTACAAAAATAAAATATTCATTTTTGAAAGTCCGCGAAAAAGGTATATGTTTTAGAAAAACAAAACATTCATTTTATGAGGCCCGCAGGACACATTTTATGAGGCCCGCGGGACACATGTACAAAAGAAATATAAATGTATAATTAAAAATAATAGTAGATAATATCTTCAATTATAATATATCTACAATTTTTAATGTTCACGTAAGCTCCTTTTATTTTCGTGATTCTAAGTAATTCATGGGATTAGTTCAATAATCAATTTAGTAAATAACTATATTTAATACAAATTTTATAATAAATTTTTATTAAAATTATAAAATAATATTATTACAGTTTATATTACAAGTTTAACGTACTAATATACTAATTGTGATTTATTATTACTAGAATTAATTTATTTAAAATAAAAATAAAAATTTATTTTTTCAAGTGAAATCAATGTAAAACTATCAATTTAATCAATTTAATAAATTTATTATGTTGATTTATTTTGCGAACTTAGTAAGCTAAATTTCTAAAGCTCTAGAGTTCACTCATCTGTCTTATTGCTTGTTATAATTTAAAATAAATATTTATTTAAGTCAAATTAAAATAAAAAAATCAAATTAAATTTACAAAAATTTATTAGCAATGTACGCATATGATTGGATTTTTTTAACCTAAGATATACAAGCATACGATTAAATTTTTCTAACATGAAGAATGCATGTTTGAGGGTTAATTTTTTTAAAAAAATTTTGATTTAAACAAAAAGTAGAGAGAGTATTCAAAAAATAACCTATAAAAACAAGGAAGTGAAGTGAATTAGATTTTTTTTTTCATTTTACAATGGTAACAATTTCTTTATTTCAAAAATTTATACTAATCTATTTCACAACAATAATCATTTGTGTTAGATTTGTAAACTTTCATAAATTTAAGGGTCAAATTTGCTAAAATTTAAAGCTCAATTTCGTTAAACTAATTATTATTGGTCCCGAGTTAATAGCAAAACCCAAGAGGGGAGGGGTGAATTGGGTATTTAAAAATTTATAACTTAAACAGAAACTTAACCCCGGATTAATCCAGTCCCCTTAATGAAGAATCGTAATGAAAAGCAATATAATGTAAATAGCAGATAAATAAATCAAAGCACACAGGATTTTTATAGTGGTTCGGGCAACCTCCCTACTCCACTCTTCCAAGCTCACACTCCTTGTGACTTGGGTTCCACTATTGTATTCTCAATACAATTAGAGCCACTGCTCTCTTCTAGATTCCAGCTCTAGGTGGCATCAACAAAACACAGCACAAGTAGGTGATGAGTCACACTCCAATCACACACTACTTTGCTTATACTTGATCTTAGTTCCTCAAACTAAATCAAGTTTAACACATACAACAGAAAGAATAGGAAAACTACACTTTACAGATGTGTAGCAGCAATTAGGCGCATAGAAGAACTTGAAGAGTTGGCTTTGAAGATTCTGAAATGAAGCTCTTGCAGTTTGAAGTAGAGTTCTTCTTCTTTGAGTGGCTTGATCTCTTTTTTGAGCTCTTGAATGTAGTAGTTAAGCACACTTAATGATTCTCAGCTGCTTCCCTCGTCCATCTTGAATACTATTTATAATTTTGGAGGGAATCCGAACGTTAGAGGGTAGGTGGCGCGCATTTAATGCGCCAACGTTCAAATAAATTCCGACCGTTGTGACCCAAGTCGCATGTGGAGTCGAATTGGCCTGTGACTTGGCTTCCAAGTCGCACCTGGAGTCGACCTCGTGTGCGACTCCAGTTCTTCAGAGTTCCAAGTCCGAGTCTGGGTCAACATGGCCTTCAGTCTTCAACTCAAGTCGATCCTGGAGTCGACTTGGGTTGCGACTTGGCTTGGTCTTTTGCAAAAAACACCTTGATCCTCTTGAACTGTCTTGAACTTTGTAAAATTGGTCTTCATGACTTGGGTATTGCTTTATTTGAAATAAGCTTGAAACTTAGCTTTGGACTTGATAGACTTGATTTGAACTTTGAATATGCATCTTAGCTTTTGATCTTCAAGAAACTTTAGTTGCTTTTTTTGAGAATGAACTTTGCATCCTATTTGGATTTGATAAATTCCAAATGAATTCTTGAAATAAGCTTGAAACTTCAATCTTCAAGTCTGAACTCCTCAAGTCGTAGTTGGAGTCGACCTCGTCTGCGACTTTGCCCAAGTCGCACCTGGAGTCGACTTCGCCTGCGACTTCGTCATGTTCGTTTCTACTTTTCAGCTCTGGATACCTGAAGTCGATGCTGGAGTCGACTTCGTCTGCGACTTGGTTTCCTAAGTCGCACATGGAGTCGACTTGGCCTGCGACTTCATTTGCTTGTTTTCTATTTTCAATGCTATCCACCTTTTGCCATTTGACGTCGCTCGTGAAGTCGACTTAGTTATCGACTTCACCCCAAGTCGAAGTCCAAGTCGACTTGGTAATCGACTTGACTTCTTTGTTTTCCTTAAACACTTGCCAAACTCATTAGTACACTATATATACTCAAATTAGTCTTTGTTTAATCATCAAAACTTATGCTTTGTTCAATTTGTTTTGTTTGGAACATTGTTTCCAACAATCTCCCCCTTTTTGATGATTGACAAAACTACATTTGAGTTGATTACCTTTCAATACATAAATCATGTTCATATATATTTGTTTGAAAAACAGAGCATTACTTTCATATCATTCATATCATTCAAACATATTAATCATCGCAAGCATAACACAACTTTCAAATATATATCGAATTTCAAAATACTGGTAAAACAAAAATGAAACCTATACAAATTACCCAACCAAACAAAAAGAAAACTCTTAAACCTATCTTTTCCTCCCCCTTTTTGTCAATCACTCAAAAAAAATTTGTCAATTACCAAAGACTTGGTAAATTGAAATTGGGAAATGGGATAGATAGATTGAGTTGGTTTGATGGGACGGACATGGGCGGATGAGTAGTAGGATGAAACGGGTGCAGGAGAAGGCTCGCGATGAACTGAACCCGATTCGAAGGGATCAAGTTCAGGCATGGGTCGTTTCCTGTGATGGCCGGAGGCGAGATGATATCGGATGGTACACAATTCCCGATCGATTCGATCTTGTTGGGAATGCATATTATTGATTGCTGCCAACACTTCGGTCACAAGACTCGTCAGCCGGTCTTCTTGGTGACCCATTTCTTCACGGACGGCAACGATTTCATCTTTCAAAACTTTTAGAGTGACCTCCTCAGATGAGGTTGGAGGCACCCGTTCCCGTGCAGCAGATCCTTGTGGAGAATAGGATCCGTGCAATATGGGAGGTGCTGGCTCCTCTTGAGCAGGTGGTGCCGCGGGAGGTTGCTCCCCCTCAGCTTGTGCATTGTCTTCTTGCTCTTCTTCGGAAGCTTCATGCCTTAGTTCCAGCAGATTGATCTTCATCCTTTGGATTAGTGCTTTATTTATGGCATTTGTGGATTTGAGCACTTCGAAAGGCTCGCCTTCAATATCCACTTTGAAGAATTCAAGAATCTTTGTGATCCATGTGCCATAGGGAAGGACTCCTCGTGGGTTATCCTTTCTAGAAGCCAAGGCTTCAAGAAATAATTTTGGTATGCTCACTTTGACCCTGTTGGCCACTTTCCATAGTATCCCTGCTTCTTGTGGGTTTAATTGGTTTCTTCCATCGCCCTTTGGGTAGATGCAGTGGGCAATGAGAAGTCTGAGCACTCGTAGCTTGGGTGAAAGATCCATGTACCGAAGGAATTTGATTCCTGGATGGTACTTGTTGCTCCGGGTGAGCTGATTATACATTTGATCCAAAGTGAGGTCTTCTGGAATAGGCTCATCCTCATACAGGACTCCAAGTATGTGTCCTAAATGACTCATTACTTCAGTCGGACCTGCAACTATCCCGATTCCAAGATCCATTTCTACTCCTTTAACGAAGGTTCCAAAGTATTCTTCATCCCATAGATAATAGAACATTCGAGTAAGATCTGGATAGACCCTTTCGTCTTCCTTTAGCAAATTTGTCCATCCTTGAAAATCCAATAGATCTTCTATGTCGGATCCATATTCTTTCAAGAAATTAAAATCTATAATCTTGGGTATGAATACCTTCCGTTCGTAGAACTTTTTGTAAAAACGGCTATGTTGGAGCTCGGTTTTGAAGTAGGTAGTGGGCATCTTCAATACTTGGGCTTTTCCAGCTGCAATGCCCCTTCTGCTTGTCCCGGATTATGTGCTCTGTGAGGTTTGTTGTTGACTTTACGACCTGGGTGCTTGATCAGATGATTGAGTAGTGGTTTGGAATCGTACCCTTTTACCCGTCGAAGTTGATGGTTCCTCTCTAGCTCTTTTTGATGGAGTCCTAGTTCTTCTAGGAACTTCTTTTGGTTGAGATGAAGGTTGTGGTTGTGTGGGAACCCGTTTGGGGTATGGTTTTGATACGGCTTTCTTTGGTGCCATTTGGAGCTTGGAGTTTATGGAATCTGAGAGGGAATGCGAGTGAGAGAGAGAGAGAGAGTTTGAGAGATAGTGTGAAAGAGAAAGAGAAAGAAAAAGAAACTGAGGGAGTGAGAGAGAAAGAGAAAGAAACTGAGGGAGAGAGAGAGAGAAAACCGGAGGGAGGCAAAGTCGCCGGAGAGGAAAAAAAATGGAGAGGCCGGAGGGAAATGAGGAAGGAAAGAAGGAGAAGAGAAGAAAAAGGAGGGAAGAGACGGCCGAATGCGAAACGTCGCGCGCGGAGTCGACTTTGCCCTAGGCGAAGTCGACTTCGGTCCCTTGGAGTCGACTTCGCCTGGGAGCGGAGTCGACTTTGCTTCTGAAGTGGAGTCGACTTGACGCCCTTGGAGTCGACTTGACTCATCGACTTGACATTTTTTAATTTTAATTTTCTTATTTAATTTTCCCTAATTTAGCTCTATCATACCCATATCATTCCTAATTTTATAAAATGATTCTTTGGCTAATGGTTTGGTAAAGATATCAGCAATTTGGTCCTCAGTTTTCACATATTCTAAGCATACATCATGATTTTCAACATGTTCACGAATAAAATGGTGTCTCACATCAATATGCTTGGTTCTTGAATGCAGTACAGGATTTTTAGTCAGACAAATTGCACTTGTATTATCACATCTAATAGGAATATCAACATAATCAATGTCATAATCTTTCAATTGTTGTTTCATCCAAAGCAATTGGGCACAACAACTACCGGCGGCTATGTATTCGGCTTCCGCAGTAGATAGAGCAACACTTGTTTGTTTTCTTGAGTACCATGAAACTAACATATGTCCAAGAAACTGACAAGTTCCACTAGTGCTCTTTCTATCTACTTTATACCCGGCAAAATCTGCATCCGAATAGCCGATTAGATCAAAGGTTGACCCCTTTGGATATCATAGTCCAAGATTGGTAGTTTTCACCAAATATTTAAAAATTCTTTTTACAGCAAGTAGATGTGATTCTTTTGGACATGCTTAAAATCTGGAGCACATACAAACACTGAATAGGATATCGGGTCTAGAAGCAGTTAAATATAGCAAGGATCCTATCATGCTTCTATAAAGCTTTTGATCGATATTTTTACCGTTTTCGTCCATGTCGATCTTGATTGTAGAGCTCATTGGAGTGTTTGCCCCTTTGCTATTCTGCAATCCGAATTTCTTGAGCATTTCCTTGACGTACTTGGATGGTTCAAGAATATCCCTTCACTTTGTTGCTTAATTTGCAGTCCAAGGAAGAAATTTAATTCTCCCATCATGCTCATTTCGAATTCACTCTGCATGATCTTAGAAAATTCTTGACAAAGATTTTCGTTAGTAGCACCGAAAATTATGTCATCTACATAAATCTGTACAATTAAAATATCTTTATTTTTGTATTTGATGAACAAAGTAGTATCTACTTTCCCTCTTAGAAACTCATGATCAATCAAAAATTTGTTCAACCTTTCATACCAAGCTCTTGGAGCTTGCTTTAATCCATATAGCGCTTTGGTCAATTTATAAACATACTTTGATTGATTCATTTCTTCAAAACCAGGGGGTTGTTCAACATATACTTCTTCATTCAAATAGACATTCAAAAATGCACTTTTTACATCCATTTGGAACAATTTGAAATTCATATAAGAGGCGAATGCTAGTAGAATACGTATGGCTTCTAATCTAGCCACGGGTGCATATGATTCTTCAAAATCGATTCCTTCTTCTTGAGAATACCCTTTGGCTACTAATCTGGCTTTGTTTCTAATTACAAGCCCGCTTTCATCTAGTTTGTTCCTAAATACCCATTTGGTACCAATAATAGTGTGATTATTTGGTCTAGGAACTAAGTGTCATACATTGTTCCTTTCGAATTGGTTTAGCTCTTCTTGCATTGCAATAACCCAATTTTCATCATTGAGAGCTTGTTCAATGGTGTTTGGTTCAATTTTAGATACAAAGGCATATTGACCATAAACGTTTTGTTTTGATCTTCTAGTTTTCACTCCTTCATATACATTTCCAATAACTTGCTCAATTGGATGGGCATTTTTGAACTTTAAATCAGTTGGAGGTTTATAAGAATCATTACCTTCACTTACCTCTTCTTCTATGAGATTTTCTGGCTTGAGCTCGAGTTCCTTTGATTGTTCTTTGCCTTTTGTCTCATCTGCATCACTTAGTTCATCCTCCTTTCTCGGAGTTTGGTTAATTTCATCAAATACAACATGTATGGATTCTTCAACAACTTGGTTTCGTTTATTGAAAACTCTATATGCTTTGCTATTTGATGAATATCCAAGGAATATAGCCTCATCACTTTTAGCATCTAACTTTCCCAAGTTAGTTTTTCCATTGTTCAAAACATAACATGTACATCCAAAAGCATGAAAATAAGAAATATTTGGTTTTCTTCCTTTCCATAGTTCATATGGGGTCTTTTTCAAGATTGCTCGAATGGTGACACGATTCAATACATGACAAGTTGTACTTACAGCTTCACCCCAAAATTTCTTGGATAGATTGCTCTCATTTAGCATAGTTCTAGCCATCTCTTGTATAGTTCTATTTTTCCTTTCTACTACTCCATTTTGTTGTGGAGTTCTTGGTGCAGAAAATGTGTGGTGAATTCCTTTTTCATTGCAAAATTCCATGAATCGTTTGTTTTCGAATTCGCCACCATGATCGCTTCTTATGGTCACAATAGTACTTTGTTTTTCATTTTGCACCAAATTTACAAAAGTTGCAAACATAGAGAAGGCTTCATCTTTACTAGCTAAGAGAATTATCCATGTGAATCTTGAAAAATCATCAACTATGACAAATACATATTTCTTTCCACCAATGGTTAGAATGTCGGATGGCCCGTATAGATCCATATGTAGCAATTCAAGTGGCTTGGTGGTGGAAATTTCCTTTTTGGTAGAGAAAGGCATCTTGGGTTGTTTTGATAATTGACATGCCTTACAAATCTTGTCCTTGTTATATTTTAATCTTGGTAATCCTTCTACCAAACTCTTTTTCCATAGGGTTTTTATGTTTCCCATATTTATATGTCCAAGCCTTTTATGCCAAATCCATGGATCATTATCAATGGCCATTAGACATTGACCATTCAATTCATCAAGTGAAACCAAATATACATTTCCATGTCTTTTACCACTAAACATGATATGCTCTCCATCAAATACATTACATATAGATGATTCAAACACAACTTTGTATCCTTTATCACATAATTGGCCAATGCTCATTAAATTGTGTTTGAGTCCTTCAACAAACAAAACATCTTCCATGCATGCATTTGAAATACTACGTATATTTCCTTTACCTTTAATTTTACCTTTTTCATTATTTCCAAAGGCAACCATTCCATCGTTGCAAGGCTTAAGTTTATAAAATAAGCTTCTTTCACCGGTCATATGCCTTGAGCAACCGCTATCCATGAACCATTCATTATTTGCCTTTGCCTTAAAGCATATCTGAAAAAATAAGCAAGTAACTCTTATCTTCTTGGTACCCATTTTATGGGTCCATTTGGGTTAGTAATATATATTAATCTTTGTTGTTCTAACTTGGAAAGCCCAAATCTTGTGTTCCTTGGAACCCAAACTAATTTTGCACCACGGTCATATAATTTCTTAAAATTACATTTGTAAGTCTTATGACCCAACTTATTGCAGAAATTACAAGCCATAGGTAATCTTGGAGTAGGCCTCCAAGTATGCAATGGTTCAATAGTTGGTCTTCTAATCCACTTAAAATTTTTCTTTTGTGGCTTGTATATAGATGCAGTTTTAGTTTGATATTTCTCAAGTATTTGCACATTTGTTTAGCTACTTTCTCCTTGCTCAAATGTATGATATCCAAGACCTCTTTTATGTGTTTGGGAGGTCATATTCAGAAACATTCTAACATTTTCTCCTGGATTAGAGAACTTAGCTAATGATTCATTTAATGATTTGTTCTCCTTTTTTAGCAAATCATTTTCATCTTTCAATTTGTCTAATCTTTCTGCAAGTTTACCATTTACAATTATTGTTGCATCACATTGTCTTTTCTTAATTGTAAACTTGCTTCCTAATTTCTTCATTTCTTCATACAATGAATCATATGCAGTTTGAAGTTCTTCTAATTCAGTACATTTGAGGCAATCTTGAAAAGAAGAATAACTTGACTTAGAATGGGAGAGTTTGGAACTTACCTCTTCATTACTTGTGCATTTTGTTGAGGTAGTTTGTTCTTCTTGCTCGATTTGTGTCATACAGCAGATTCTTGCACATTCTTCTACTTCGATTTCACCGGTTGAGGAGTTACTCGTTGTAGATTCCTCGTCATTCACGTACATGCCTCTTCCTTTGTATCTTTGGAATCTTTTATTGTCCCCTCGATCTTTTTTTTGTTCTTTTACTTTGCTTTCTTCGGGAGTTGGACATTGAGCTTGCATATGTCCCGAACCGCCGCATCGATAGCATTTGGTTGATTCTTTCTTCTTTTCTCTGGGAGTTCTATCCTTGAAGCTTCTGAAATTTTTGCCTTTCCTCACAAATTTTCTGAAACGTTTTGTGAGTAGGGCGATTTCATCGTCGTTTTGAGAAGAAGAAGAGTCATCTGTGTCTTGCGCGGCTTTCAAAGCAATTGCTCTTTTGCCCCTGTGTTGATCTTCATTTCTTCTCTTGATTAGCTCATGTGACATGAGTGAGCTAATTAAGTCTTCAAGCTTTAGAGTGTTAAGGTCCTTGGCTTCTTCTATTGCAGTGATCTTTGGAGTCCATGATTCGGGTAGAGCTCTTAAGATCTTCATAACCTGCTCAGATTCAGATATAGCCTTTCCGAGACCTTTTAGAGCATTAGTAATTTTAGAGAATCTAGCAAACATTTCAGAGATGTTTTCTCTTTCTAGCATTCTGAAGTTTTCCAGTTCTCCAATCAAAATATTTCTCCTAGTCCCTTGGACTTGGGAGGTTCCTTCATAAATAGATGTTAAAGTATCCCATATCTCTTTAACGGTTAGGCAAGAGGATACTCTATCATACTCAGAAGCTGTAAGAGCACAAAATAGTGAGTTCATTGCCTTAGCATTGCTCTTCACAGTTCTTACTTCCTCTTCGGTCCATTTGGAAGCTTTGTCATCTATGGGCAGTGTTACACCATCTTGGATAGCAATCCAAGAGTCCATATCGGTAGCCATGATGAGTTGCTTCATACGAAGCTTCCAATATCCAAAATTGCTCCCATCAAACAACGGTGGCCTTGCAAAGGATTGGCCTTCAGCAAATGCGGGAACGGAAGTAGATTGGGATGCCATATTAATAAGATCTCCTTGGTAAACTCAAAGAACCGCTCTGATACCACTTGTTGGTCCCGAGTTAATAGCAAAACCCAAGAGGGGAGGGGTGAATTGGGTATTTAAAAATTTATAACTTAAACAGAAACTTAACCCCGGATTAATCCAGTCCCCTTAATGAAGAATCGTAATGAAAAGCAATATAATGTAAATAGCAGATAAATAAATCAAAGCACGCAGGATTTTTATAGTGGTTCGGGCAACCTCCCTACTCCACTCTTCCAAGCTCACACTCCTTGTGACTTGGGTTCCACTATTGTATTCTCAATACAATTAGAGTCACTGCTCTCTTCTAGATTCCAGCTCTAGGTGGCATCAACAAAACACAGCACAAGTAGGTGATGAGTCACACTCCAATCACACACTACTTTGCTTATACTTGATCTTAGTTCCTCAAACTAAATCAAGTTTAACACATACAACAGAAAGAATAGGAAAACTACACTTTACAGATGTGTAGCAGCAATTAGGCGCATAGAAGAACTTGAAGAGTTGGCTTTGAAGATTCTGAAATGAAGCTCTTGCAGTTTGAAGTAGAGTTCTTCTTCTTTGAGTGGCTTGATCTCTTTTTTGAGCTCTTGAATGTAGTAGTTAAGCACACTTAATGATTCTCAGCTGCTTCCTGTTGGGTCCCGAATAGATGGCAAAATCCAAGAGGGGAGGGGTGAATTGGGTTCTTAAAAATTTCTTCGGTAACTTATCCCCTTGTGAGTTCAATCCCCTTAAATGAAGAAACAAAATGGAGAGCAAAACAATATAGAAAGTAGAAATAAAATAGACGCAGATTTTTATAGTGGTTCGGGCAACCTCCCTACTCCACTCTTCCAAGCTCACACACCTTGTGACTTGGGTTCCACTATTGCATTCCACGAATACAATTAGAGCCTCTTGCTCTCTTCTAGATTCTAGCTCTAGGGGGCATATAACACTTAGCACAAGTAGGTGATGAGTCACACTCCAATCACACACTACTTTGCTACCACTTGATCTTAGCTACGCAAGCTAAATCAAGTTCAACACAAACAAGTAAACAATAAAAGTAAACTACACTTTACAGGTGTGTAGAAACGTTTTAGCGCAGGGAAGAACTTGTAGATGATGGCTTTGAAGTTTCTGAATGTAGCTCTTGCAACTTGAAGCACAATTCTTCCTCCTTGAGTGATTTGATCTCTTTGAAGCTCTTATGGATATGAGTTATGCTCACTTAATGATCCTCAGCCTACTCCCTCGTTCACAATGAGTTCTATTTATAATCTTGGAGGGAATCCGAACGTTAGTGAGTAGGTGGCGCGCATTTAATGCGCCAACGTTCGAAAATAAATCCGACCGTTGCGACCCAAGTCGCAGGTGGAGTCGACTTCGGATGCGACTTCACCCAAGTCGCAGATGGAGTCGACTTCGGGTGCGACTTCGCTTCTCCGTCGCAACTTCAAGTTCCAGTCAGGGTCGACTTGGGTTCACGACTTGACCCAAGTCGCAGGTGGAGTCGACTTCGTGTGCGACTTCACCTCGTCAGTTGATTTTCTGAACTTGAATAATTTCGAGATGCTTTGTCTCATCATGCCTTTGCTTCTTTTGTGTTTTTCATGTCTTGAATCATTGACTCTTGCTTTCATTAGCTCCATGATTTGCAAGCCTTAGACTTGATTTGATCTTGAATGCTTTGAAGCTTCCTCTCTTGGACTTGAGAGGCTTTGAGTTGATCTTGAAATCATTTAATCTTGAAATTGCATCTTTGATCTTTGAAAGAAGCTTGAATCAGTATCTTTGAATCTCCAAAACCTCAAGTCGCACTTCGGGGTCGACTTCGTTCGCGACTTCACCTAAGTCGCAACTGGAGTCGACTTCACTTGCGACTTCGATATTCTGCTGCTTCGAGATTCAACTCTGGATGCTTGAAGTCGATGCTGGAGTCGACTTCGTCTGCGACTTGGTTTCCTAAGTCGCACCTGGAGTCGACTTGGCCTGCGACTTCACTTGTTCTTCTCCCCTTTTCAGCTCTGGACAGATTTGACTTCTTGAAGTCGATCTTGGAGTCGACTTGGTATACGACTTGGCTTCCATACTTGATTTTCTTCAAATGAATATTCCTTAAACAATTTCACAAACTTGTTAGTAGCCAAGACTTACTCAAATTTAGTTTGTTAATCATCAAAACATAGATTTAGCTAGTTTTCCACATATTTCCAACAATCTCCCCCTTTTTGATGATTGACAAAACTGATTTGAGTGGATACCTTTCATTAAAAATAATATGTTCATATTTCATTTTAAAATCATGCAAACATTCAAAGCATTCATTTAAGCATATACATATCCTACTCTTCTCTCCTTAAATCTCTCTCCCCTTTATATATACATATCCTACTCTTCTCTCCCATTCTTAAATCTCTCTCTCCCCCTTTTTGTCAATATATCAAAAAGATTAGAGGGTAAAGAAATAGATAGGTGGAATTGCTCCCCCTAAACAGGTGTTCCCCCTAAGTTTATGCTTTAAGTGAGTTCAAGCATTCCCATGTCATTTCTAATCTTATAAAATGCTTCTTTTGCTAGGGGCTTAGTGAATATATCTGCAACTTGATCCTCTGTCCTTACATATACCAAACATATGTCATGATTTTCTACATGTTCTCTAATGAAATGATGTCTAAGGTCTATATGTTTGGTCCTAGAATGCAAGACTGGATTCTTGGTTAGACATATGGCACTTGTATTATCACATTTGATAGGTATATCTTTGAAATCCATGCCATAGTCCCTAAGTTGCTGTTTCATCCAAAGTAATTGAGCACAACAGCTCCCGGCGGCAATGTATTCGGCTTCCGCCGTAGATAGAGCAACACTAGTTTGTTTTCTTGAAAACCATGAAACCAACATGCTTCCAAGAAACTGACATGTTCCACTAGTGCTTTTTCTATCTACTTTGTAACCAGCAAAATCCGCATCCGAGTAGCCGATTAGATCAAAATTAGAGCCCTTTGGATACCATAGTCCTAAATTGGTAGTGTCTACTAGATATCTAAAAATTCTTTTCACAGCTACCAAGTGTGATTCTTTTGGGCATGATTGAAATCTAGAGCACATACACACACTAAACAAAATATCTGGCCTAGAAGCAGTTAAATACAATAAGGAACCTATCATGCTTCTATACACTTTCATATCAACTAATTTTCCCTTTTCATCTTTGTCCATTTTGATTGTGGAGCTCATGGGCGTGTTTGCTCCTTTGCTGTTCTCCATGCCAAACTTCTTGAGCATCTCCTTGATGTATTTGGATTGGTTTATGAAGATTCCTTCATTTAGTTGCTTGATTTGCAGTCCAAGGAAGAAGTTTAGCTCTCCCATCATGCTCATCTCAAACTCTTTCTGCATAAGCTCAGAAAATTCTTGGCAAAGAGTTTCATTAGTAGCACCAAAAATAATATCATCAACATAAATTTGAATGATCAAAATATCCTTTTCTTTATACTTGATAAACAAGGTGGTGTCTACCTTTCCCTTTTGAAAATTATGATCAATCAAAAACTTGCTTAGTCTATCATACCAAGCTCTTGGGGCTTGTTTTAATCCATATAATGCTTTGGTTAGCTTGTAAACATACTTTGATTGATCCTTTTCTTCAAATCCAGGTGGTTGTTCTACATACACCTCTTCATTTATATAACCATTCAGAAATGCACTTTTGACATCCATTTGAAACAATTTAAAGTTCATGTGAGATGCAAAAGCTAGTAAGATGCGAATTGCTTCCAATCTAGCAACCGGGGCATAGTATTCTTCAAAATCGATTCCTTCTTCTTGTGAGTACCCCTTTGCCACAAGTCTAGCTTTGTTTCTCACTACTAGTCCACTTTCATCTAATTTGTTCCTAAAGACCCACTTGGTGCCAATAACAATACAGTCATTCGGTCTAGGAACAAGGTGTCAAACTTGATTTCTTTCAAATTGATTTAGCTCTTCTTGCATTGCTATAATCCAGATTTCATCATCAAGAGCTTGTTCAATATTAGAAGGTTCAATCTTGGATACAAAAGCATATTGTCCACACACATTTTGCTTTGACCTTCTAGTTTTTACACCTTCATACACATTCCCTATAATTTGTTCAATTGGATGTGCATGTTTGAATTTTAAATCAGATGGAGGTTTATAGGCATTGTTACCTTCACTTACCCTTTCCTCCATGGATTCTTCTTGCTTTTCCACATGCAATTTTTCAAGATTGCTTGTTATGTCATCTGCATCACTTAGATCATCTTTTCTTTTAAAGCATGTATTAGTTTCATCAAACATAACATGTATGGATTCTTCTACAACTTGGTTTCGTTTATTGAAAACTCTATATGCTTTGCTATTTGATGAATAACCAAGGAATATTGCTTCATCACTTTTAGCATCAAGTTTTCCCAAGTTGGTTTTTCCATTGTTCAGAACATAACATGTGCATCCAAAAGCATGAAAATAAGATATGATTGGTTTTCTTCCTTTCCATAGCTCATATGGGGTCTTTTTCAAGATTGCTCTAATGGTAACTCGATTTAAAACATGACAAGCTGTGCTTACAGCTTCACCCCAAAATTTTTTAAATAATTTGCTCTCATTTAGCATAGTTCTAGCCATCTCTTGTATAGTTCTATTTTTCCTCTCCACTACTCCATTTTGTTGTGGAGTCCTTGGTGCAGAAAATGTGTGATGAATTCCTTTTTCATTACATAATTCTGTGAATCGTTTGTTCTCAAATTCACCACCATGGTCACTCCTTATACATAAAATGGTATTCTGTTTTTCATTTTCCACCAAGTTTACAAAAGTTGAAAACATAGAGAAAGCTTCATCTTTGCTAGCTAAAAGAATTATCCATGTAAATCTTGAAAAGTCATCAACAATCACAAATACATATTTCTTTCCACCAATGGTTAATATGTCGGATGGCCCATATAGATCCATGTGTAGCAATTCAAGCGGCCTAGTGGTGGAAATCTCCTTTTTGGTAGAGAAAGGCATCTTTGGTTGTTTAGATAATTGACATGCCTTACATATTTTGTCTTTGTCATATTTCAACTTAGGCAAGCCTTCTACCAAACTCTTTTTCCATAGGGTTTTTATATTTCTCATGTTTATGTGTCCAAGCCTTTTATGCCAAACCCATGGATCATTATCAATGGCCATTAGACATTGACCATCTAGTTCATCAAGTGAAACCAAATATATATTTCCATGTCTTTTTCCACTAAACATGATATGTTCATCATCAAATACATTGCATATAGATGATTCAAACACAATCTTATATCCTTTATCACATAATTGGCTAATGCTCATTAAGTTATGCTTGAGTCCTTCAACAAACAAAACATCCTCCATGCATGCATTTGAGCTACTGTAAATATTTCCTTTACCTTTGATTTTACCTTTCTCATTATTACCAAAGGCAACCGTTCCGTCGTTGCAAGGCTTAAGTTTGTGAAATAAATTTCTTTCTCCAGTCATGTGCCTTGAACAACCGCTATCCATGAACCATACATTATTTGCCTTTGCCTTTAAACAAATCTGAAAAGTAAACAAATAATTCTTATCTTTTTGGTACCCATTTTATGGGTCCATTTGGGTTAGTAATATTATTTAATCTTTGTTGCTCTAACTTAGAAAGCCCAAATCTTGTGTTCTTTGGAACCCAAATTAACTTAGCACCATGGTCAAATAATCTCTTAAGGTTACACTTATAAACTTTATGACCCATTTTGTTGCAAAAGTTGCAAGCCATTGGTAATCTAGGAGTAGGCCTCCAAGTATATTTTGGTTCAAATGTTGGTCTTTTAGTCCACATAACATTTCTCCTTTGTGGCTTGTATATAGGTGCAATTTTGGTTTGAAGTTTTTCAAGTGTTGGCACATTAGATTTACCACTTTCATTTTGCTCAAATCTATAATAACCAAGACCTCTTTTGTTTGTTTGAGCAGTCATGTTCAGAAACATCTTTACATTTTCTCCTGGATTAGAGAATTTTGCTAATGATTCATTTAAGGATTTGTTCTCCTTTTTCAGTTTCTCTACTTCTTTCAACAATGATTCATTTTCTTCTTTCAGTTTTGTTGATTTTTCAGCTAGTTTTCCATTTTCAATAATAATAAAATTGCATTGTTGTTTCTTTGAGGACAACTTGTTTCCTAACTTTTTGATTTCCTCATATAATGAATCATAGGCAGTTTGTAGTTCTTCTAATTCAGCACATTTGATGCAATTTTGAAAAGAAGAATAACTTGATTAAGAATAGCAAGGTTTGGAAGTTACCTCATCATTGCTTGTACATTTGGTTGAGGTGGATTGTTCATCCAAAACTTCAGTCGTGTTTAAGCATAGCAAGTCCTCTTCTTGCTCGATTCGTGTCATGCAGCATATTCTTGCACAGTTGGCTGCATCATTGTCGTCGGTTGAAGAGCTGCATGTTGATGAAGTTTCCTCGTTGACGAACATGCCTCTTCCTCTTGGCCTTTGGTATTTTCTTCTTTCATGATTCACCTTTGGCCTTTCTTCCGGTGTAGGACATTGAGCTTGCATATGTCCTACGCCCCCGCATCGGTAGCATTTTGTGACCTCCTTCTTCTTTTCTTTTTGTGGTCTTTCTTTGAAGTCTTTAAGGTTCTTTTCTTTTCTCACAAATTTTCGAAACTTGTGAGTAAGAAGTGCAATATCTTCATCACCATTGTTAGACGAGGAGGTAGACTCATCTGAGTTGCGTGCCGTTTTTAATGCAATGATTTTCTTCCCTTTATGATTCTCTTCGTTTCTTCTCTTAATTAGCTCATGTGACATTAGTGAGCTAATTAGATCTTCTAGCTTTAGGGTGTTGAGGTCTTTTGCTTCTTCAATAGCTGTAATCTTTGGAGTCCATGAATCCGGTAGAGCTCTCAATATCTTCATAACCTGTTCGGATTCAGAAATAGCTTTTCCAAGACCTTTGAGAGCATTAGTAATCTTAGAAAATCTTGCAAACATTTCAGAAATATTTTCAGTGTCTAGCATTCTAAAACTTTCCAACTCTCCTATCAAAATATTTCTCCTAGTCCCTTGGACTTGGGAGGTTCCTTCATAAATGGATGTTAGAGTATCCCATATCTCTTTTGCAGTCAAACAAGAAGATACTCTATCATACTCCGAAGCCGTAAGAGCACAAAATAAAGAATTCATTGCCTTGGCATTGCTCTTGACGGTTCTTATTTCCTCTTCGGTCCAATTGGAAGCTCTTTCATCAATTGGCAAAATTACACCATCTTGGATAGCAATCCAAGAATCCATATCGGTAGCCATGATGAGTTGCTTCATACGAAGCTTCCAATAGCCAAAGTTGCTCCCATCAAACAATGGTGGCCTTGTAAAAGATTGGCCCTCGGCAAAAGCGGGAACGGAAGTAGATTGGGATGCCATATGGTTGGATCTCTTTGGTTCAATTCAAAGACCTGCTCTGATACCACTTGTTGGGTCCCGAATAGATGGCAAAACCCAAGAGGGGAGGGGTGAATTGGGTTCTTAAAAATTTCTTCGGTAACTTATCCCCTTGTGAGTTCAATCCCCTTAAATGAAGAAACAAAATGGAGAGCAAAGCAATATAGAAAGTAGAAATAAAATAGACGCAGATTTTTATAGTGGTTCGGGCAACCTCCCTACTCCACTCTTCCAAGCTCACACACCTTGTGACTTGGGTTCCACTATTGCATTCCACGAATACAATTAGAGCCTCTTGCTCTCTTCTAGATTCTAGCTCTAGGGGGCATATAACACTTAGCACAAGTAGGTGATGAGTCACACTCCAATCACACACTACTTTGCTACCACTTGATCTTAGCTACGCAAGCTAAATCAAGTTCAACACAAACAAGTAAACAATAAAAGTAAACTACACTTTACAGGTGTGTAGAAACGTTTTAGCGCAGGGAAGAACTTGTAGATGATGGCTTTGAAGTTTCTGAATGTAGCTCTTGCAACTTGAAGCACAATTCTTCCTCCTTGAGTGATTTGATCTCTTTGAAGCTCTTATGGATATGAGTTATGCTCACTTAATGATCCTCAGCCTACTCCCTCGTTCACAATGAGTTCTATTTATAATCTTGGAGGGAATCCGAACGTTAGTGAGTAGGTGGCGCGCATTTAATGCGCCAACGTTCGAAAATAAATCCGACCGTTGCGACCCAAGTCGCAGGTGGAGTCGACTTCGGATGCGACTTCACCCAAGTCGCAGATGGAGTCGACTTCGGGTGCGACTTCGCTTCTCCGTCGCAACTTCAAGTTCCAGTCAGGGTCGACTTGGGTTCACGACTTGACCCAAGTCGCAGGTGGAGTCGACTTCGTGTGCGACTTCACCTCGTCAGTTGATTTTCTGAACTTGAATAATTTCGAGATGCTTTGTCTCATCATGCCTTTGCTTCTTTTGTGTTTTTCATGTCTTGAATCATTGACTCTTGCTTTCATTAGCTCCATGATTTGCAAGCCTTAGACTTGATTTGATCTTGAATGCTTTGAAGCTTCCTCTCTTGGACTTGAGAGGCTTTGAGTTGATCTTGAAATCATTTAATCTTGAAATTGCATCTTTGATCTTTGAAAGAAGCTTGAATCAGTATCTTTGAATCTCCAAAACCTCAAGTCGCACTTCGGGGTCGACTTCGTTCGCGACTTCACCTAAGTCGCAACTGGAGTCGACTTCACTTGCGACTTCGATATTCTGCTGCTTCGAGATTCAACTCTGGATGCTTGAAGTCGATGCTGGAGTCGACTTCGTCTGCGACTTGGTTTCCTAAGTCGCACCTGGAGTCGACTTGGCCTGCGACTTCACTTGTTCTTCTCCCCTTTTCAGCTCTGGACAGATTTGACTTCTTGAAGTCGATCTTGGAGTCGACTTGGTATACGACTTGGCTTCCATACTTGATTTTCTTCAAATGAATATTCCTTAAACAATTTCACAAACTTGTTAGTAGCCAAGACTTACTCAAATTTAGTTTGTTAATCATCAAAACATAGATTTAGCTAGTTTTCCACATATTTCCAAAACTTCCCTCGTCCATCTTGAATGCTATTTATAATTTTGGAGGGAATCCGAACGTTAGAGGGTAGGTGGCGCGCATTTAATGCGCCAACGTTCAAATAAATTCCGACCGTTGTGACCCAAGTCGCATGTGGAGTCGACTTGGCCTGTGACTTGGCTTCCAAGTCGCACCTGGAGTCGACCTCGTGTGCGACTCCAGTTCTTCAGAGTTCCAAGTCCGAGTCTGGGTCAACATGGCCTTCAGTCTTCAACTCAAGTCGATCCTGGAGTCGACTTGGGTTGCGACTTGGCTTGGTCTTTTGCAAAAAACACCTTGATCCTCTTGAACTGTCTTGAACTTTGTAAAATTGGTCTTCATGGCTTGGGTATTGCTTTATTTGAAATAAGCTTGAAACTTAGCTTTGGACTTGATAGACTTGATTTGAACTTTGAATATGCATCTTAGCTTTTGATCTTCAAGAAACTTTAGTTGCTTTTTTTTTAGAATGAACTTTGCATCCTATTTGGATTTGATAAATTCCAAATGAATTCTTGAAATAAGCTTGAAACTTCAATCTTCAAGTCTGAACTCCTCAAGTCGTAGTTGGAGTCGACCTCGTCTGCGACTTTGCCCAAGTCGCACCTGGAGTCGACTTCGCCTGCGACTTCGTCATGTTCGTTTCCACTTTTCAGCTCTGGATACCTGAAGTCGATGTTGGAGTCGACTTCGTCTGCGACTTGGTTTCCTAAGTCGCACCTGGAGTCGACTTGGCCTGCGACTTCATTTGCTTGTTTTCTATTTTCAATGCTATCCACCTTTTGCCATTTGACGTCGTTCGTGAAGTCGACTTAGTTATCGACTTCACCCCAAGTCGAAGTCCAAGTCGACTTGGTAATCGACTTGACTTCTTTGTTTTCCTTAAACACTTGCCAAACTCATTAGTACACTATATATACTCAAATTAGTCTTTGTTTAATCATCAAAACTTATGCTTTGTTCAATTTGTTTTGTTTGGAACATTGTTTCCAACAATTATTTCATCCTTCTAATTTTAAAAAATTTTCATCTTAAGAAGATTTTATATGAAAACTTTTTGATAATTATATTTTATATAAAATCTTTCAATTGACTATGTTTGTGAATTGAATAATTGACATCTATACAAATCTAAAAAATTCCAACTGCATAAAAGAATTATTTTTACAAGTTTATTTAAAATATATAAATAGAAACTTTATAAAAAAATTACATTTTTTTGTAGTTGTTTTATATCATTTTCACAAAATGTTAAGAGAAATTACATTGAAAATGAGGTTTTGATGCAATAAGTATGATATTTATATTTTTTTACACAAATATTATATTTATATAATTTGGGGATTCTATTAGATTATTAAATTTTTTTTGTAAAATTGTTTTGAAAAATAACAATCTGCATGTGCACGAATTCAGGTGGTCCGCTAGACCACCAGCTCTATAATTTCTGTCCGTCGCGACAAATAACGCACCGTACATCAACCTCTACGAATCCGTCGCGACAAATGGGACACGGTACATCACCCTCCACGAATCGCAGCCGAACCTAGCCGGCAGCCGCGCCCCTGCCTCAAAACCCACCAGCCGTCGGCCGTTGGATCGCCGATCGGAACAGACCGATGACTCGCCAAGGGCTTGCTAACTGTGATGCCTAACTCGCCGGACAAATCTATTCTCCAATCGCCTGAATCTAAAAAAAACTAACGCTGCGAATTTTCTTCTCTTCTGCCGGTGGATGCTGTCATTGCCGCTCGAACCCACTCGCTTCATTGCTGCAAAGGAACGTCGTCGGCAGCAGCAGCAGTTCGTCGGCAGCGCATCGTCTCCTAGGTGGAACCCGTCATCTCATATCTCACCGTGTCGTCTCCACCTTCTCCGTCCCGCCGGCTTCCAAGCAAATCCGGCTAAGCTCCACAGCGAGTCGCAAGGGAAGGGAGAAGCAGAGCATGGAAACGCAAGGGAAGGGAGAAGCATGGGGATGGAAACGAAGGCAAGGGAGAAGCAAGGGAGAAGCATGGAGAAGCAAGGGAGAAGCAGAGCATGGAAACGAAGGGGAAACACATTTTCAACTACCGAAAATGCCCTGTGAAATCAAAGCCGTCGATTCAATCTGGACGGTTCAGATGAGGACGTAGGAAGCACTTCCTATGGGTTGGGCCTCCGTGATCTGGATGCCTGCAACTATTTTCATCTTCTTGCGCATGAACCTCCATCACCCGCTAAAGAGGATCTATTGCCTCTGCAGTGCTGTATGTTTTAGCATGGAATGAATGAATGATGCTATTCTACTAAGTGCTCATGCACGGGTCCGGCGCCGCTGACGAGCACAGGCTGCCACTCAAGGACGCGATTAGCTCTATCATCTCGTGGAGGAAGCTGGTGCTCGGCACCACGAGCGACTCCGGCTTCGCCTCCGCCATGCCCACCTTCGTGAACCCTTCTAGATCGAGATGACGGTTCTGACGAGGCACACAGTGATGAACACAAAGCGGATGCCAGAGCTGTTCGCCATCCGGCTAGGGGCGGTGATGGTGACGGGCCTCATAATGGCCACCATCTTCTGGCTGCTGGACAATTCACCAAAGAGTATCCAAAAGCAGCTAGGATTCTTCGCCTTCACCATGTCCACCACCCTCTGCATGTGCGGTTGTGCGCCGACGCCCTCCTGATGTCCTCCAGGAGATGGCCTCCTTCTGGACCAGTGGCTCCTTCGTCGCCTTCATTTTCGGCATCGTCTCCCAAGTGATGCTGGGCTCCACAGTGGTGGTGGCCATCCTCGCCTACTTCCTCCTTTTCAGTGGCTTCTTCATCAACTACGACTGGATCCCGCCTTACTGGATATGGTTTCATTATATCTTGCTTATCAAGTATCCATAGGAGGCAGTGCTGCAGAACCAAAAAAATGCAATTCTTATGCCAAATGTGACTGTCATCTTGTTTCTTATGCCTTCTTAGTTTGGATTGAAATACATTTGCCTTTTCTTTACAGCGGAAGAAAAAAATTCCATCATTACCCTGTTGGGAATGGTCTCTTCAACTTTTCTTCAATTAACTATTTATAATTGAAGTTTTTTCTTGCGTTTCCAATCACGGAACTTGAATTGAAAACGTGATTCGCCGTACAAATTCTCGGAATTTTGTTAAACCCATCAATGATTGTGTCTGAACTCGTTTTGTTTTTCACCGCAAATAGTCGATTTTATGAAGAAAAATCTCACCTTCTGTGCTCTTGTCTAAAGATCAGCTGACTAATTTCTAAAAGCGGCACTGGATTCTCCTCTTTTGCATCAATAGTACTTCACAATTCAGTAGCTCCTACTCCAATTTTTTTTATTTTTTTTTTTGACATCAAATTCGGAAAATAAACTGTTCTGTTTTGGCGGACATGAATCCGCCCAATCCAATGAAGGAGAAGCATACGGGACAAGTTGTTCGTCTTACTGGGGGAAGCTGTTGGGTCGATTGCTCCTCCACGGCCGATCAAAGGCCTGCATGAAGTCATGCCTCCTCCATTCCTGACCAAGATATTCGACATGGTGGATGACCCCAACACTAATCAATTGGTGTCTTGGAGCAAGAAAGGCCACAGCTTCATCTCGTTTGGGTGGGGACTCCAAGTGGAAGGGTGTTTTCGAAAATAAAATAATTCATTGATGCCCCACTTCCTTCCATTTGATGACAACCGTTAACATGGAGATTACATGTAATTTCGATATAATTATACGACAGTAATATGTAATTCGTGAAACTACACGAATGCATCTACGGTTTCAGTTAAAATATATGGGTATATGCAAATTACCCTATAAAGTACTTCTTAAAGTGAGCGGATCATCACAAAATAGTCCAAAAGCGGTCAAAGAGCATACCAACTTCAAACTGCAATAATTTTTATCCAGGAGAAGTTACTGGGCAGCTACAATATATCATTAAAATAATTTTTTCAAGTCCATTGACACGACAATTTGGGTAGAACCCGATTGAGCATATTTTCAAAACCCATCATTTGCGCATAAGACAAGGGTGTTGAAGTTATGCAAATTTATTTACTCTTTATAAGAAATTGTACGTTTCTACTATTTTTAGTAAAATTTGCATAATATGTATTTTTATAAATTTTGCTTGTGTATGAATTGTTAGTGTATGATTTACTTCTTGTTTTTTTATAAATTCGTTTCTGGCCTACTTTTTTTGTAAAACTCGAATGATATTTTCAAAGACATTCCTAATTGCATGTTGAAATTGTTTATTAACCTTGAAGGCGTAGTCTTGTGCTAGCCTTATTGTCATAGTCATATATATAAATTTGTACTATTCACGACCAATATAGTTTGGCTACATTTAAGAAAATTTCTTGCAATAGCTCAAGTTCTGCATCTCGATTAGGCGGCACCAGGTGCCAAATGTTGATTGGGTGTCACTTGTATGTGTGTTTGGGTGGCTGCCAATAGATTTGTTCGCTGGGCTTTGGATAATCGTGCTGCACTGATGGTTGTTGAAAGGGCAAGGGGTCAACTGTCGATGGTAGAGGTCGGTGGCAGCAGCAATGGTTGCTGGCAAATATGAATTTTCGAAATTTTTAAAAGTGTAGCCTATTTAACTCATTTACACTCGAAAATATGAATTTTCGAAATTTTACATTAGTTTTTATTTTTTGTAATTTTTTTTATTTGCAGATAAGGATGTACACGATTGATATGGATTGCATGGGATATTTCTAACAATTATTTCCAGAGATTGAGAGCCCACGAAAATATTTAAATAAAGTAATTTTTATATCTTAACTAAATAAATATTATTAAATACAATGAGTAGCTTAGGTTTATCAAAAGAGCCATGGTTTGTTAAAGCCAACATTTGAAAACGATTTCTCCCGAAATAAAACCCTGTTAATACTGTACACATATAAATTCTTACAACTATTTGAGATAAAGTACTTAATGCGTGACATTTTATTTTTTAAAATAATTTCGTACGACTGTTAATACTATGATAGCTCTACATGATTATGATTATGTTTAAAACGAATATATTCAAATATGAGGTAGAGAGCGCGCAATTGTCCACACAATATTGAGAAGCCGTATTTGAATTTTTCATCGCCATCATCATTGCATAAAATTAAACCACTGTAAATATATACCACACAATTACAACATATATTAATTAAATCACGCACAATTCATTAACAAAGCTGAAAGGATAGACTCATAAATTATAAATGCGCACACCAGAGGCATGGAATCAAACAGACTACAATATTGCAATATAATTGCACCGACAATGTTTGATCTGATTCTAATTAAGGATGCTGGGGAACTAAGATGGGCTTAGGAAAGGTTGCCACATCTGGCAAATGTGGCACCTCAACCTTGGGCAACTCGGGCAGGCTAGGCAGTTGTGCCTTAGGTAGATTTACATCAGGCAAATGAGGGACTTCGACCTCGGGAATTTCAGGCAGGCCTGGCAAATGAGGGACTTCGACCTTGGGAATTTCGGGCAGGTCCGGCAAATGAGGGACTTCTATGTTGGGATGACTAGGAAGGTCAGGCAAATGAGGGATTTCCACCTTAGGAATTTCAGGCAAGTCTGGCAAATGAGGGACTTCCACCTTAGGAATTTCGGGCAAGTCTGGCAAATGAGGAACTTCCACCTTAGGAATTTCCGGCAGGTCTGGCAAATGGGGCACTTGAATTTGGGGTAGCTCAGGAAGCGAGGATTCCAAGAGGTGATTCATTGATAGAAAGCAAGGCTAGAGCAATGGTTAAAAACAAGAAGGCAGATTGAGAAGAGGCCATTTTTGTGAGCAAAGAGTGGAAGAATCGCTGGAGAATTTATAGGAGGAAGAGTTTGAAGTTTGAAGTACATGCGTTGCATTCACTTCGTTAAGGTTAGCTTAATTGGACTGAGAAGAGGCTGATTGGGTGGGAAAAATAACATCGTTGGCAATAGATCATTCATGTTTACGTGTTGTTAGCTTAATTAGATTGAAAGAAGGCTGATTGGGTAGGAAAAAATGACATGGTTGGTGATCCCGATTCATGCATTTGTATGTATTGTTAGCTCACCTCCTCATCTTTATAAAATCAACAATATAAAACATGACGGTTCGCGTGCATCCCACTGTAGTGTAAAGTGGTCGGAGTAAATAAATAAGTACAATACGCAAGACTTGAATTCAAATAAAAAAAAATGCAATGCCCAGGAGGTAATTGTGCACCAGGCCCTACAACAAATTAAATCGCTTTTCTTCGCGATGGTAGAATGGCATGAGATATGATAAGGAGATTTAATGATGAGGTGTTAATGTTTGTTAAATGTGAAAACTTGTGTTAGAAATGGAAAAATAGTATTAAATTTTTGAAAGGTAAGGTTGTTATACATTGGAAATGAATTATGTTTTTTGAAAATCACAAAAAAAATTTTGAAAATGAGAAATCTCATATCATCCTCACATTCATCTCTTTTCTATTCACTCCAGTTCAAAGCTTGGATGAGATAATGATGGGATAAGAATTTAGGATGGAAGTACATTAGGAATGGAAAAATGTGAATTATGATTGAGAAAAGTTATACTCAAAATAAAAAATATATATTATTATTATTTTTTAGAAATGGAAAAAGTATTTTTTGAAAAATGGAAGATTCTATTCTAAATCATTTCATCTTATCGGTGAACAATCCCTATCATGTGAGGGTTTGAATAGGATATGAATGGGTTAGCAAAGATTGGATAATGAGGAGTTATTATGTATTAGAAGATGAAAAATTATATTATGACTGAAAATAATAATAATAATAAAATAAAGCTGTTATTTGCTTGAAAATTAGAGAATTTATTAGAAACTAGAAGGATTTTATCTCATCTCGATCTTTATTCTTCATTGATAAATCAACCCAAACTTGGAAGAAAAGAGTTGGTTGTGACAGTAGTGGGAGAACAAATGTGGCATCACATCAACCTCAATTCGATTTTCTGCAAATTTGAATTGGCACTTGAACAATAGGGTTTACCATTTTTTTTGTTGGAAGTTGTTTGGACAATAAGGAAAGGAGATGAGATAGAGAAGATGAAAGATGAGAGTGTCAGAATTAGATAAGGGGAAGGGGCCACTAGGGCTAGAGATAAGAATAGAAAAGGGAGACTAGGAGATACAAGAGACTTCTTGAGAGTTGAGATGTAGACGACACAAAAGCACACATGAAGAGAGGGGAAAAAGGCAGAAGAGGCTAAGGTTTTAATTTATATATTTCATAGATTGAGCGAGTTAAATGAATCATTATATGGTTAGAGCAAAATGATCTTTTCAAACCGGTCTAAAAACGATTTTTTATTTTTTAAAATTTTTGATAAAAATGTTAATCTAGTTGTATTTAATCTATAAATCAAGTTTTACTATTTTCGGATATGTGTATATATTTATTTTGAATTTTTAAAAAAGAGCTATTTAAATCATCTTAAAGAATTTGAAATGATTTAAATACCTTTATTTTTAAAAATCCAAAATAAATATATACACATATCCAAAAATGTCAAAACTTAATTTATATATTAAATACAACTAAATTAACATATTTATAAAAAAATTAAAAAAACAAAAAATATATTTTCAGATCGGTCTAAAATCACCAGATTTCATATCAGTCTGAAAAGATAGCTGCTTATGGTTAGATGGGTCTGTAAGAATCAATTTATTATTGTTTATTTATATTAAATGGGTTAAACGGATAACTGTAAAAGTTAATGACAGTTAACCCTAGTCCTTTTTTTAAAGAATTGGACAAACAGGATGATCAGCGTTCGAATCTGGTGACTGAAGATGAGGACGACGCCAATAGGTAGTTGTGGCAACTTCTATGGCAACCAGCTGGATTTAACGTTTATATTGTTTTTAATTTCAGAAGTCAAAATTTTTAACCCAATTATCTGGAAGAAGCATCATTTTTCTCGTTTGCTATCATGAAATGATTAAACTATTATTAGAAACCTAACGTTGTGACTAACCAATATTAAAAGTCTAATCCCATAAACGCTCCACCTCACATCACATCACAACACAAATGAGAGGGCGACGGCTTACTTCCACTTCCACCCCAAAATATCGTTTGGCTAGAAGATTTGCTCAGTGTCATCGGGTGGATTCTAATCGCTCTGCGGTGCGTACACTCATTTTTCTATTTTTATTGAAAAAAAATTTTATTGAAATTTTTGTTTTATAACATTGATATATAGGCATATTTAACATGTGTATTGGTAAAACTTTTCAAATCAAAATTTTTTCGATTTAAAATTTTTTATTTTTCACAACTACCATATTTTTAATTATTTCTTCACATCTTTATATATAATGACCTTACTTTTAAATTATTTTGACATAATTAATCATACAACTAACCTATCTATTTTAACTTTATCTTTACTCATCATTATTAGTCATATTATATCACATAATTTTCTTCTATTTTAAGTTTTTTTACGGTAAAAATATTTTTCTAAAAATTTTATCACTTCTTTTGGAACAGGCCAAAAGTTAAACTACTTCAAATGGGCTCTATTTGAACAAGTGAGCTTTATTTGCACCATAAAAATGAAAGGTTCATTTTATATTTATATATGTAAAAATGATCTTCGGACTGGTCCAAACACATATTTTTTATTTTTTTCAAATTTTTTATAAACATGTTAATCTAATTATGTTTAATCTATAAACTAAATTTTACGATTTTTGGAGATGTGTACATATTTATTTTTTATTTTTAAATATGGAGGTATATAAGTCATTTTTAATTATTTATTTAAAATGACTTAGATACCTCTGTATTTAAAAATTAAAAATAAATATATAAACAACTCCAAAAACTGGTAAATTTAGTTTATAAATTAAACATAACTAGATTAACCTGTTTATAAAAAAAAATTCAAAAAAAAAAGGTCTTTGGACCAGTTAGAAATCGGCAGATTTCCAACCCGTCTGAGAAGATGATGTGTCTTTATATATTGTATTTAACTGATAATATTATAATTGGGTATAAAATATGCATCGGTGGCTATAAAATAAGTTTAGTTTTAGAGTAAATATAAAACCTATAAAATCCTTATATGTGGCCCACAGAAGTTCTGATTAAAATATTTTTAAGCACTACTATGAAGTAAATGATAATAAAGAAAATGGATGGACTAAATCCGATGAAATAGTGCAATAAGTTGTAGATCATAAAACCACTGTCTAAAATTGACAATCGTAGAGGCTTGTGTGATAAATCAAAAAAATAAATAGCAAAACCCATAATCCAAGATTTTTTTTTTTTTTTTTTTTTTTTTTTTTTGATTGCGTTTGGTGGCCACAATGCCTCCTACATGTTCGAATCTTGAATCTCTGGTGCATAAGCTTGAAAGCGGAATCACCTAGGCTACGCCAATGGCTATCATAATCCAAGACTTAAAAGTATAGTGATTCTGTTGGCCCAGGTTCACCCAAACCTCAAAAGTAAAATGATTTTTAATATCCTGCTTAATAATATTTGCTAAACAGGAGCAAAAAATAATGAGAAGTGATTCTATTAGTTCCGACTAAGCAAATGTCTTGCTTAGTCCACTTCACAAGACTCATTTATAGTACTTTTTTGTTTCTTCTTCATATATTTACTTGTCCAAGTATATTTAACAAATAAACCAAAATTTACTATTTTTGAATATGTTTATATATATTTTTTGAAAATTTTAAAAATAGGAATATTTTAAATACATATATGTAGATGTTTAAAAATCTCAAGAAATATACACACATATCCAAAAAATTTAAAACTTTGTTTATATCTTAAATACACTTATGTAAACAAGTATGTGAAGAAAAAAACAAAAAAAAATTATTGTAAATAGATTTTATGAAATGAGCTAAGCAAGACATTTGTTTAACCCGAACTAACAGGATCATCCTAAAAAATAAGTAGTTTCTTTTCCATTAAAAGATGACAATATTGATTTAAAATAGGAACAGCCAAAAGTATCACATATATTCATATCATTTCAATGGGTCCTAAATTGATGACAAAACAAAATTTGACCGTTTGTAAAAATCGTTTCAATCCAAATTTAGGTGCACCCTACCTGTTTAAAAATATAGAATTTTGTTATGGGTAAAAATATAGATGTATTTATGCATAAATTATAAAAATACTTATATTTTAGCTATAAATATCTTTAAAATGTATAATATTTTATAGAATCATTTGTACATACAAAAAGAACTGAAGAATGTTTTAGACTGCGTAGATGTTAATTTAACAACGCCTAAATTAATATATAAATTAAATAGTTGTATTATTGACAAAAAATAGTCCTATTATATTGCTTTTACATATATATCAACCGAGGTTAACAAACATTTTTTATTTTGATCAAATTAAGCTTCCTATCTAAACAAATGATTTTAAAGGAAAAAGATGGGGTAAATTTTTCATTATCATTGGGGTAGGCCATGTTTGGACCGAATTGGTTCTCTGCAAGTGGAACCACAAATTAAAATCTATTATCCTTGGGAAGCCGGCAGAATATAGAATAATGATCGAATGATTATGGTTATCATAGAAGAATCCGTGCATATCCTTATTTTTTAATTTTCAAATATTTTTTAAAACTTAAAACATAAATCGTGTTGAGTTCATATCTTGATGATTAATTGAAAATCTACTTTATTTATTGCATTTATCATTATTTATATGGTCGTGTAAACTTTATCATTTATTTAGTATTATTGTCATGACCCAAGCTAAAATTATATAAAATGAATGTGACAAAAAATTTTCACAGAAAAATGTGAAAAAAATTGTTTAATGTTAAATATTAGTTTTATAATTATATTTTTAACCTTCATACTCTCTAAAATATCATTATTATATAGATAAAAAATTTCATAAAGTACTGTAAAATTCTAATGTACACGAGAATGAATTTAAACATTTTTATAATTTACATATGAATATATATTTTTGAAGAAAATGTTGATGATGCACATTCTGATTTAGTTGAAACTTAATTTCATAACTAAATGAATTATATACTATATATACTATATATGTTATGCTTTTTAAAAATTTTAAATTACTATTTATTCACTGTCAAAAGATGTTATTTTTAACCAAGCATTAGCTTTCAATGAGAAATATTTTGGTAGTATGATTGAAAAATGTCTTATTAAATATAATAAATATTTTAGGTTTTAGAAAATATTTTAAAATTTTAAAATCCAAGCAGAAAATATAACTATTGAATTATTATTCTAAAATCTATTCCACTTCCACCACTAGTTTTCTCTCTCTCTTTTTATGGTCTAGTTATTAGGTGGAGTGAAGCATTAGCTAATGGAAGAAATGAGAGGTAAGCTGAAAAGTACGGTTAGCAATGTATTCATGGGTTGCTTAAGCTTACAAAGCGTGTGTGGGCGAGAAGTGATAAAACTTTTAATGAAATATTTTTAATATAAAATTTTTTAAAATAAAAGAAACTAATGTGTTATTATAGGATAATGATAAATAAAGTTAGAATAGAGAGATTTGTTGTATAAATAATTATATATAAATGATTGGAAAGTAAGGTAAATGTATAGAAATATGCTAATAAATTACTAAATAAGCACACTCAAATTTACACATTTGATCCCTAAATTTCATAATGGAAGTAAGTTGTTTCAATTTTAGAAATTTGCAAGCATGATCCTCTAGTCTAGTGAAACCTAAGCATGGCTGAGTTATGAATGTAGCGGCCAAAAAATATATATATTTTATTGCACTGATACCAACAGAAACAACGCTCCTACATTAGTGATCAAATCCTGAATCAAAGTCAAGTATTCCTGAACATAATATCAACTGGCCTAGGCCAGGTTCACAGCCAAAATCCATGTTAAGTTCTTCATAATTCTATCCAAACCTACATGGATGGCACTTTTCGGTTGAATTCTAATGTAGACTAAGTTTTATCAAATTTCTTGCATGCAAAAAAAAAAAAAGTTAAAATTTAAATAGATGATTTAGGGTATGTCACCGTCACCACGCCCGGATCGGTATGCGCCACGTTCCCCATCGTCCGATCCGCCTCCGGGCAGTATGGATAGCAATGCGCCAACACCGCCCTTCCCTCGAAACCCGTCATCTCTTTCAGCTTCCACCTCTCCAATCCCAGACCTTCGCTCAAAACCTCCCCTAACACCTCCCCTACCCTCCTTACCTCCTCGTCCCACGCGACCAGCTCCCGCCGGCAGATCTCTGGAATTCTCTCCTCCACGTCCGACGCCCCGGGCGAGAACAGCACGTAGAGCGAATCGCGCCAGGTGGCGGCCTTCGATTCGAAGAGATCGAAGTTGGTATTGTACGTGACATCTTTTTCGGCCAGCCCTCGACAGTAGTAGGTCGATCGAACGGCCGCCGGCTGCTCGTGGAAAGATTGGACGGCTGAGATGGTGCCGTCGATGACGGATATAAGGATCCCGTGGTTGGTGAGCTGGAAGAAGCTCCAGGTGCGGGCGGCGTCAGCGATCTGGCCGATGATGGTGGAGCGGCTGCCGGTATTGAGATTGGAGAGGTCGACGGTGGAGATGACGAGGGTGGTGGGAGGACGGCGGAGAGCCGTTAGATTCTCTGGAGGGTGAAGGAAGAAGCGCGGGATGGCGGTGAAGCCGGACTCGACGAGGCCCCGGACGCCGAGCTTGGCGTCATCAAACTCCTTGAGCTCTTCGAGCTCTTTAAATATTCTAAATTTTTTCTATTTAGTTTTATAGATGCTAGTTTATATTTTATTTCTGTCACCATTTATATAAATCTATAGAACTAAAAATCAAATTTCAAAATGTGGCAATTTTCGTAATTAAAGTGTTAGCTATAAATTTTTAAAAAAAAATTATTTAGATGTATGGAATAAAGGATGATCAGTAGCACTTTTTTTATTATAGATTATTATCAATGTTATTCTTTCATATTCATGTTGATAAAAATATTATAACCTTCTTTTCACCAATAATTTTATTTAGATAATATTATGGTAGAATATATCTATTAGAGTATACAGTGTTGTGTTAAGGCAATTTGTTTAATAATTGAATGGCATATTTTCCAAAATACAAATAAGAAGTATAAATTATTGACACCTGCACTGTTAATGCTGTGGTTATCATGCGGGCTTTTCATGCCCATGATTCGATATTGAGCCTAGGGTGAAGCAAATGCTCCATATACTAAAAGTAATTAAAAAAATAAGTATAAATTATTTGCAACGAAATTTAGTCCAATGGACTTTATTTGTAAAGTCATTAAAAAACATTTGGATCATGAGATGGATCAATGTTGTTGTATTGTCCCAACGACCAAGTTAACCATTGCTATTAAAGTATAAGATCATCTATACAAGAGAATCTAGATAGGTGCAATAGCATAATTTATAATGTAATATAAAAATATATAATATGTCTCAATAAATCAAATATCTTACTAAATTAGAACTAAACTAAATCTAAATGATTAAATCTATAGAGTATATCACGTCCTCATTAATCACTCTTTAAAAAATCAAAATAGATAATCCTAGATTTGGATTCATAAATCTTAGCCTTATCTAGTATACAACCCTATGTTAGTCTTCGCTCGCATGCTTATTTTTTTTTAAAAAAATGATAAAACAGGATGACTTTGGACAAACTCGGTAAATAAAATATATAGACGAATAAAATTTGAGTAAATAGTATGTATAGGGGTTGATAAAATAGAAGTTATATCACAAATCCAAATTAAGTTTAAATCCATATGAAACATACGTTAATACCTAAGCATGCATCAATGCATTATACATATGGTGCTTCTCTCGTCAATTCAATAAAGCTTTTCAATTGCCAATGGGGAGGTTCAGTATCTTGCTTTGTAATCTAACCCGTTGTCTAATTTGGCAGCCATCATTATATTTACACTATAATCATTTTTCATATTTTTATACAATTGCTATATCTATTTATCTCTTTTTTTTATGTTTATAATCATTGTTCTTATTATATTACTTTTTCACTTTTTCCACATTTTTGTTGTAAATTTTTATCCACTTTTTTACACCTAAAAAATGAACCCTTATTTGATATTCTATGAAAAACTTCTCTAATTTATCCTTATTAGCTCATAGGTAATCCTTTCCTTATGTGTAAAATATGATTATTAGAGGAGTCATTTAGCTAGACCAACTTCAAATTTTTTATCAAAATAATATAATAATTTTTGAAATTATTCATTAATATTGGGAGATATTTATGGCATTAATTAAAATCTTTGAAATAGAAATATAAATCAAAATATTTGTAATTAATACTAGTTTTACATTTTTACTACTTTAATTAGATATGCCCATACATATATTAGAAGGAAAATGAAACTTGATATCTTTGCTAAAAAAATAATGTATTTAAATACACCGAGGCGTATATCTATTTATAAATTTATTGAAATATCATAATAATCTACCAAATCATTAATCTATATTGTAAAATATTTTTGGATATTGTATTAGCAATTCGAAATAGATATATAAATCAAATTGATTTTTCATTGTTATTATTTTACAAAATGAGGTCATACAAATATTTGAGGCAAAAGAAACTTAATGTTGTTACAATTTAAATACGATAGGTGATCGTCTAATTACTTACATTGCAAATTGACAATGAATTCATTATAGATAAATTAATATGAAAACTCGTGGAGAACAAATGTAAATTTTATGTATTTATTTTTAAGTTAATAGTATTACCAATTAACTTTTCTGTCTATTTAAATGTTATAATTTTATCTACCTAATTTGAGATTGAGGATGATGTTTAAAAATATACTTAAGATTTTTTTTATAATAAAAATTATTCTTAAACATATAAAAATTTTAAGACAAAGTATAAACTTTGCCCCACTGGTCATAGGTCGTGATCCGCCACTATTTTTATGCATTCATCTTTAATAAAGGAGTTTCCAAAGTATATCAAGCAGGTAATAGCCAAAATTGATAAATAAGCTAACAGAAGACGACTCTGTCAAAAAGAGGTAAAAAAGAAAAAAAAAAAAAAAAAAAAAAAAAAAGGAGAAGAAGAAGAAGAAGAAGAAGAAGAAGAAGAAGAAAGAAAGAAGCTAACAGAATACGAATATAGAATTTGAGAGCTAGAAGAAATTTTTTGAGTACCACTGAGTACCAAGTTGTCTACCTTTGTGTTAATCCTTTATGGAAGGATTGATCATTTCAAACCAGCCTGAAATTGAAAAATATATTTTTATTTTTAATTAAAAATAACTTAAATGCTCCTATATTTAAAAACCAAAATAAATATATATACATATCTAAAAAAAAGTAAAACCTTGTTTGTAGATTGAATATAACTAGATTAATATGTTTATTAAAAATTGTTTTCAAGAAAATATGTTTTCGGACCGGTCTGAAATTAAAATCATCGAATTTCAGGCTCGTTTGAAAAGATCCATATTCCGGCGGACGTTTATGACTTTGTAGTATACTGTAAGATATTCTCCGGATTTGTTGGTTATAAGTGTAGATCGACTTTACCAAGAACCTTTTTGCCACTTATTTTTTTAATTAGTTGACTTCCCTTGCATCTCAAATTATATTTCAATCAAGTTCGAAATTTTTTACAATTATTCAAAGGGAGACTACACATTCCCAATTAACATAGTAGAGACCAAATAAGCTAACTAAATACGCAATTTTGGATCCCATAAAATAATGAAATTTAGATTATAATATAGTCAAAATTATAAAATATAGATATATCCATAAAAAAATTTCTGATCTCCCTTAATTCGTAGGATTCAACCACGGGAGATGGCAACACTCTATTCATATATGAGTGAGTTAGCGCTCCGTTGTCGACAAAAATGTTGAGAAGTTGTATTTGAGTCACATCTCTGTCGGCATTAATCAAAATTAAACCAAGGTAAATCTATCTCACGCAATTGCAACATGTAGTAATTAAATCACACACAATCAATTAACAAAGCCGAAAGGACAGATTCATAAGTTATATACGGGCGCATCAGAAGCATAGAATCAAACAGGTCACAATATTGCAATAGAAATTGCACAAAAATTTTCTAATCTAATTCCAATTACACGTGTTTGGCCGCGCTTATATTGCGTAAAAAGAGTGGAAGTACTCACGCTTGCTGGTGACATTCTGGGCTTATCTATTAAGCTTGGACCATTTGTGGTAAAAAGTCTTAATAAGTGTGGAATTAAAAGTTAGAAATCATCACATCAAAAAAAAAAAAAAAAGTTAGAAATCACACTTTTCAAAAAAGAAAAAAAAGGTTAGAAATCATCGTTTTTTGGATTGTGCCCACGGCGAAGTATTTATACCAATGGGCCAAACAGATCCTAAGGATGCCTGGAACCTAACGTGGGCTTGAGAAAGTGCATTGCTGAGGTCAGTTGAAGAAATATACAGAAAAAAGAGCAGCGCAAGAGAAAGATTGAGAGAGAGATTAGAGCAGTGGGACGCAGGGCATGCTTGCCTTCCTTCAGCAGCTGCGGCATGAAGAGCGGAACCGTGACCTGCTGTAGACACCTTATTTTTGAGCTATTTTTAAAAATATTAATTAAATTTCGCCCATTTCTTGAAATGGTGCTATTTGGGATTATATATATAGTTTCAATTAATTAAAGATGCATCTCCAGGCCAGATTTCTGTTTTTGGGATTATTACAAGATTATTGAACCACAAATACATGAGATCAACGGTTGAGATTGCTTGCGAATGGGTTGCATGTATACAGAACTACATACACCGCCAGAGCACTACAACCTGAAGTTATCTTGCCCAGAATCCCATGGCTTGCTGTGGATGGTTGTTTGGTGTAAATTCTACAGGTGTGTTTAGCAATGTTTAAAAGTTGTTAAAACTTATCAATTTAAAATTTTTCATTAATCATAATTATCCTATTTTTAATCATTTTTTCACATTTTACTCTGTAACTATCACACTTTTCAATCATTTTTATACAATTATTTGTACGACTAACTTATTTATTTTAAATTAATTCTCCGCACTCTTTATCAATATCTGTGATATTACATCATTTTATTACTTTTACTCTCAAAAACTCTTACTACTCTCCGTATGCACTAGGAAACCAGTCGTACATTGTCAAAACACAGCATCTTCAAATTCAAAATCAGTCACGCGAATCCAACAGCACCGGAGCATTTTCAGCACCAAGCATTAGCTTTAACAGCGATTTGTATTCAAGCTAAGAGCCCATTACCGACGCATGACCGCACGCCTCCGCCTTGGCTGAATCTCTCCTCCAGATCCCGCAATAGCACCGGCCGGCCAAATCACCTACAACCGCCGCATCTCACCGGTGATGGGGTGACAGCAATTCTTTTCCCAGATCTACGGCCCAACCTCACAATTGACCAGCCTTGTTTCCCAATTTGTCTGACGTAGGAGCACGAATACTTGCAATTGCAAACCGGCTGTCATCAGCACCAATTTGAAGCATTGGAAGCATACCCCCCAGCCGCGGCTTCGTCAACACGGCAGTCTGACCCGGCAACTCTGATCAACGTTCGTAGTAGCAGTTGCAATTTTAAACACTCGCGAGCATGTTTGGGATAGGCCCACGGGCTACTCTAATGACTGTTGAAAGAGCGAGTGGTAATCTGACGGCAGCAATCGTTGAGGCCCACCTAGGATTTTTGGGTCCTCTTATTTTAAAATTGCAGTCCATTCACATGCCTGCTTGAAAATATGAATTTTAAAATTTTTATATTAGTTTTTATTTTTATTTTCTGTATTTTTTAACCGCAAATAAGGATGTGTGAACGATTGATGTGGGTTGCATGGGCTATTTCTAAAAATTATATCGAGAGATTCAGAGCCACAAAATATTTAAATGAAGAAATTTTTATATCTTAACTAAATAAATATTATTTAATATAATAAGTGGCTTGGGTTTATCAAAAGTGTCGTGGTTTCCTAAAGCTAACTTCATCAACATTTGAAACCGGTTCCACCTCACGTAAAGCCCTTCTAATGTTATAACATAAATAAATTCTTACAACTAATTGAGATAAAGTACTTAATACGCCATATTTTATTTCAAAAATAAATTTGTACCACTGTTAATAACCACGATAATTCAACTTGATTATGATTATGTTTGAAACGAAAATATTCAAACACGAGGTAGAGAGAGCTCAATCGTCCACACAAATATTGAGAAGCCGTATTTGAATTTTTCATCACCATCCTCGTTACATAAAATCAAACCAGTGTAAACATATCCAACATAATTACAAATATATTAATTAAATCACACAGAATTCATTGACAAAGCTGAAAGGACATATTCATAAATTCTACATTGGCACACCAGAAGTAGGGAATCAACAAACTACACGATTGCAATATAATTGTACCAACAGTGTCTGAACTAATTCTAATCAGGGATTCTGGGGAACTAAGGTGGGCTTAGGAAAGGTTGCCAGATGTGGCAAATGTGGCACCTCAACCTTGGGAAACTCGGGCAAACCAGGGAGTTGGGCCTTAGGTAGATTTACTTCAGGCAAATGAGGGAATTCGACCTTAGGAATTTCAGGCAAATGAGGGACTTCTACGTGGGGAAGACTAGGAAGGTTAGGCAAATGAGGGACTTCCACCTTAGGAATTTCGGGAAGGTCTGGCAAATGGGGCACTTGAATCTGGAGTAGCTCAGGAAGAGAGGATTCCAAAAGATGACGGGCGGCAAAAGATTTTTGACTGATAGAAAGCAGGGCTAGAGCAATGGTTAAAAACAGGAAGGCAGATTGAGAAGAGGCCATTTCGAGATGTATTGTTAGCAAAGAGTGGAAGAATGGCTGGAGTATTTATAGGAGGAAGAGTTGGAAGTTTGAAGTACATGCGTTGGATTCACTTAGTCAAGGTTAGCTTAATTAGATCGAGAAATGGCTGATTGGGTGGGAAATATAACATGGTTGGCGATAGATCATGCATGTTTATGTGCTGTTAGCTCACCTTCTCATTTTTATAGAATCAACAGTATGCCACTGTAGCATGCAGTGGTTGACCTAAATAAATACAATATGCATGACTTGTATTGAAATAAAAATATAAAAAAAATGCAATTACAAGGAGGCAAAGTTGCAACAGGTTCTGCAACGAATTACATATCTCTGTTCACGATGGTACAATGGGATTGTGACCTGCTGAGAAGATTGAATGAAAAAGTACGGGTGCGTATTGATGTGAGAAATTATACCGTAATTGAGAAAGTAATATTAAAATTTGAAAAAGTGAAAGTCGTTATGCAGTGAAAATGATAAAAAAAAGTTTTGAAATTAAGAAAAATTTCTTGGGAATGAATATTCTTATTTTCATAGTCATCTCTTATATATCTATCCATTCATATTTAAGAGGCCTTTGGTGGTGTTCCAAAGTATAACAAGAGGGTAATGAAGTGTCCCAAGCGATAAAGGCTTTGGACATTTTACAACAAGTTTTGGCATCGATTTTTCCTAACCTGTATTTTTTTTAACAATTTTCTATGCAAAGCGACTGTTCATGAATGGACAACAGTTTGAATATTTGAAATTCAAATAACCAGATTCAGTAGACACATTCAATTGACGCTTTGCTTAGCTTCAAGAGAACCGACGCATAAATGAAAAGGGGTGTTTCAAACTCTTTAAATAAATTAGAATGGGGTGATTAAAAATACAATTCTCTCCTCTCTCTTCATCAAGACATCTTGTTAGTGTCTTATTTAAGACGTCATTTACTCTTTTCTTAATTCAAATAGTGTGTGTCTAAGTTGCTGGTTTGCAAAATTATCATAATATTTTTAAATTCTCTCCATTCAATTAAAAATACTATTTCAAATATTCATGTGCCTAGAAAAGATGTTGCTTCTTATTCTAGTTCAGGTTTTATTTTTGTATTTTGAGAGCAACTGCAAAATTATCCTTAGTAGCAAATAAGGTAGCAAAATTGCTTTAAGCAAAGTGACGTCGTAACACGCCTGAAGTGAAACTTTATTTTAATTTCACTTTTCTTACTTTCCTTAATTCTCTCATTTTTATATTTTGCCACAACATTATCTCCCGGTTCGAGCATGGTCACCATGCCTTGCGATACTCAAGCATTTGGAGCTCGTCTGCTAGTAAAGCCTCTTCCTTGAATGCGATGGCTGGATTTATACTTTGCACTATAAGCCCTAAGCCCCAAATTTCTTTCTCGAAATTTCTTCTTTCACCCTGCTTTTTTATATCGCTTCGGAAATTGCTTACCGGATTTGTGATATAGAAGATTTTAATTATTTGAACGCTGCCTGGATTCCGCCGCACACCTCCAAAGCCTCGTCAAACCTCAACCCCTCTTCGAATCACGAAAATGTGTCTATCGGAGAGCCATCGGGAGAGGTTATGGGGTTTTTTTGGCCTCAATTGAATTGAGTATTGATAACGCAGAAGGTGCTCAGTGTCGTCCTTGAAAAGATTGGAGACCCACACACGGCCTCGGGAGAAATTAATGTAGGTGTGCCGGTTTGCACACTGCAGTGGACAGCTAAGGTGTGCCCACTATTCTCTTCATTCGCCCCTCACATTGGGGATAGCATGCTTACACCATTGTGTCAACATTATTGAAAAATCTAAACAGGAACTCCTCCCACCGTTATTGTTGAAGAAATCTACTGTTACATAGCTAAATTCTTCCTAATAAGTAGGGGTGCAACTCACGAAACTCGGGCTAGTCCCAATCTTAATCTTTTAACTCTATTTTTAAAACTTTATCTGTAATTTTATTTTTTAAAACCTTAACCCTAGCTCTATTTTTAAATTTTAGACTCGGGTTGAGTTTCAGGTTGATCAATTGGTCCACCCACATTAACGAAATATACAAAACAAATCAAAATATTATATCAATTACCACATTAATTTTCACGTTAATAACTCACGCAAATTAACACCTAAATAGACCATAGTGGATTTTCCAATTAATGGGTTATCAAAAAAGTATTCAAGTGTTCCTACCTAGGCCAAAATTCGGCAGATTAATGAAGCTGCAAAAGGCCCCATCATAGCTACCATTTTGTTGTCCAACCACGAAAAAGCTCTTCTCCAGCTCATAAGCTAGTAAAGAAATAATCCAACAAAGGTTGAACTCCGAAGGCAAGCTGCTGCATCATTTTTCAATTGCTTGTATGAAGAAATATCATTACAGATGCATACACTACCTGCTACAAATTTGGCAACCATGCTTGAATAGCATAGTTTGAATAGCACAGTGCTTTTGATGGACTACACGAAAGGTTGATATTCTACCTCTTTGATGTGTCTCCTAGATATGGATCCTTTTCTCATGGAATTCCCTGCATTTCAGGAACCTCCATGTCGAACCTCAAAAATCTAACCGTCCACATCCATCCCAAATCTGCCCAAATCACCGCTACTAGAAAGAAGGCATGACCAGGATCCATTACAAACAGAACAAGGGCAAAGATAACATTAAAAAAAAAAAGGAAAAAGAAAAAAAGAGGAGGCGGTGGAACTGTTGCTACAGAGCTAGGCGCCGAAAATTAACCAAATCAGAACAAAGGAAGATCACGAAAAAGAATATTTGAGCAAGTGGTAATGACCGAGTGATGAAAAGTTGGAAAGACCAAAACAAAGAGAGAAAGAATGAGACCGAGAAAAGCATAGCAGAAGGTGCATCATCTCCAGAAGAGAAGACAGAAGTTGTCACCAGAAGAGAAAATTGTACTTGTCGTCGAAAGAGAAAATGGGGGATGGGGGATGGGTTTGCAGCCGTCGTCGGAAGGGAAAAGGCCAAATGGGGTCAATAGTCGCTAGAAGAGAAAATGGCGGCCGTTGCTAAAAGAGAAAATGGCAGACGAGTGCTTGTGGGAAGAGAAAATGGGAGACGAGAGCTAAGGTTGCAGCCAGCAAGAAGAGAAAAGGTTAGGGCAGTAGATTTAAATGGCTTATAAAATATTCTCGCCAACTTGGGATCAAGCTTATCTGAAGCCGAATCGAACCGATTTCAATTTGGTCCGGGTTCGAGCTCATACGATGCATAGTTTTAACACTGCCCAAATCTGGGTTTGGCAAGCCAGGTTCGGGCAAAACCTGGACGGAATTGCACCCCTAATAATCAGTATGGAATATGATCATATACGGCCACGCCGAAGTCATCCCAACTTTGGCTGCCTACTGCAGGTTGAACGGGCACTATTAGTGGGGCAGAATAGCTTTGCACCGTTTGATTGGGTTTAACTAAAAATTTTCATAAAAGTCTCTACAGAAGGACGTAGCAGGCATAAATGTAAACCTAAAAAAGATGTTGAGCAAAGCCCATTGTCGCAGCTGCCATCCTTAAGGTGCACATTCTCCTCTTCTTCCTTTCTTCCAATTTCCCTCTTCCTTCTCTCCCCCTTTCTCATTTTCCTTCCACGAGAGAAGTCTTGCTTCTTCAACGGTTCGTCTCTGGCATTTGCAACAAAAAAGAGATGAATGCTGGCGATTTGAAAAAATAACAGGCTTAACAAATCTTTGCTGGCAATTGTTACGAATTTGAATTTGTGAAAATTTTTTTCCTTTTGTGATTTTTTAAAATACTTTTTCCTTTTACCTTTTGCTATTCAGGGTAGATTCAAAATTTTTTTTCGCTAGGGGAGAGAGAAGTTGGAAATTTCTCTGGCAGTTTTGCAGTAGAGATGTCTCCTACGAGAGTCTCGGGATATGTTTTCTTGGCTTGTTGATACGACAATAGTGGATCATTTTTGCGTGATTTGATTTGCTTGTTATTTGTAATTTGAGTTTCTTTTATTGGTTCGGGATCTTATTTTCACCCATTTTTGTGAATCTTTACGAATTTAGGTTTATTTTTGTATGTTCTTCATGATCTTGTATGAATCTCTTGATTAGTTATTCGGTAGTGTGTGGAATTTATGGATTGCAATGTTAAAAGTGTGAACTGATTGAGAACTATACGAATTTCCCATGATAAAGATCTCCCACATAATGTATCATCAACAAAACAGGTCATAATGATGGCTGGATGCAATTGATTATCAAAGTTCCAACGTGTCCAGTAGGTTCTTCACAAATTTCTCTTCCTACTCAATAAACTATTCTAACTTAATGATCCAAAGTTTCATGCCTTCTGATGTTGATGTTGGAAAACAGGTCACTTTGTTCTTGCATGATACATTTTGCAAGCTCCATTTGGGAATGCAATTCAAACTATGAATTTTCGGTTGAGCAGAGGCCTGCCGTTGTGGCAGTTGTTTAGCTTTAGCGTGCTTGTGAGAACTTTCATCTTTATAATCTAGCAGAATGCCTGTGAGAAGTTTCATTTTTTTATATGCATCTGGCAGAATGTCTGATTGCTTATATTTCGTTTTGGATGCAGAATGGATGTGTGTTTGTATAGAGGAGTTGTACTATGATTATAGAGGATTTTTTGAGCAGCTTGGTCTTTTTCTGGGAGGGAGTGAGGAGGCAAGTGGCAACGACCTGTTTTTGGGGTTTTTCTCTACCTCTGCTGCTCGAGGCTTCGTTGAACGTCCTTTTCGAGTTTACATTTCCGCCTACTACTTCCTTCTGCAGGGACTTCCATGAAAATTTCCAGTCAAACCCAATCGGACGACGCAGAGTCGGGAGCATAAGATGAGAGTCCTTATTTTGCCCTCGTCCAACTATGCCCGTTCGACCCATAGCAAACAGCTGAAGTCGGGACAACTTTGGCTCGACCGTATATTATTGATTTGACAATTTTTACATACAAAACTTTTCATTATTATAAAAAGTTTTAATGAAAAATTTTGTATGTAAAAGTTGTCAAATGAATAAAAAATGATGTGATATTGTAGGGATAAGATAAGGAATAAAGAGAATAAATTTAAAATAAATAGGTTAGTCGTATTGGTAGTTGTGTATAAATGATTGAAAAGTAGGGTTGTTATATAGAAATATGTGTAAAAAATAATTAAAAAAAAAGTAGTTATGGAGAGTGAAAAGTTTTAGATTGAAAAGTTTTAACTTGACAACTTTTTTAAATTGCCAAACACACCCTATAATGATAAATTTTTTGTACGAGTTCTAGCATCAACATATTGGTAAATCTGTTATTTGTTGCCACTTTTCAGAATATGTACATTTTCTTATATATGTTTTTACATTAAATAATGTGTACAATAATACTAACTTAAAGTAATAGCATAAAATGGCTAGTTGAGAAAAGATACGTTATTATAAAAATTATTAGCATGGATTTTAAACAAAGAATTAATAAGTTAAAGATAATTATGAAAGTATATAATAAACAAAATAATATATAATACGACAATAACTTTAGAAACTAATATTTCCATTTTAATTGTCAAAAAAAGAATGAGAAAAAAATTTCAAAAATAAAGTTTACTGAATAATCACTGGGAAAGGTAAGTAGGTTATGCTTTTTATTTTCGAAAGTTTTCACAGTGATTTATGAACTCTTACAAATGTTTGATATGTGTTTAAATTATGCACCTTGAAATGAAACTCTTTAATTTATTTTACGACAACATATATATTTTCTTGGAATGATCATGATTCATGGTGTGTATGAAATGCATTTCGTAACCCTGTGGAGTTGAGACGAGATGCGATGTTTATGAGGAAACTGATAGTCACCTGACCATGAGGTCTTAAGGTATAGAGTCCGATGCGTTACTAAGTAACATACTCAAATCTTTCAAAAATTAAAATATAGTCATGTAAGCCATAGGTAACGAGGCAGATCCGAGTACAACTAAAGGAGAAACATATCTCCGCAGTTTAGTTTCTAAATTATTAAATATAGATTGTACTTACGCAAGGGCTTCTAATATTTTAAATAATTTTTATTATGTTTGCAATATAAGATGCTTGTATGAACTTATATTATTATTTAGGATAAATTCCCCCTCGTACTTGTAATATTTGTCCGAAATTACTTTCGTACCCATAGTATTTTAATAATTCTTTCGGTACCCGTGACATCCATAATTTCTCGTGTACGCATTTCGTCGGCCACGGTCGTCTCGTGTGGACGTTGAAATGTCCTTTTTGCCCCCCTAAACAGATTCCCGGATGCGTAAAGCCAGCTTTAATCCGCCGCATACCTTCATCGTCGACCATGGGGTTTTTGGCAGCGCTCCAAATCTTGTTGGCCGATAATGATGATGACTGCCAATTGCGATCTCCCAATAGCAACCAACGACGGCCAACCAGAGTTATCATCAACGAGCTCATCTCTTCTTTGCCACTCCCAGCAAAAACCGACTGAGATTGTGCAGTCAACATCCCCTGTTCCAACATGGCAGCCAACCTCACTACTGCCACTGTTTTCTTCTCCTCCAATCCAGCCGTTGTCATCAAAACAAACTAACACCGATCCAACAAACCCGCTAACGAACTACCATTATAGAGGAATTTGATGAAAAACTATATTGATTAAATCCATAATCATCCAGAATCTTCCATGCTAAATTATTAAGAAAATAAAAACTATAAACGGAAGCGCACCTGAATCCATGGATGTAGTTATTCTTGAATATTGTGGTTTTTGAGTCTTCTAAGTTAATATCCTAAGGTTTTCTGGAGAAGGTGACTCCACTTTTCAACTGATGGGATATTAGAAAAGAAACTTGATATGTGCATAACCCGGGGACCACAACCGTTTATATAGAAAGCCTATCTATCGCATTTCTAATTTAACCCATCATAAAAATAGAAATTAGAAATTAAGCTATAGAGTTTCTACGCATAAGAGATCCATACTTTATTAGATGATTTAAGCCTATAAAACCTTATAGAATTACTTTTAAAAATTGGCCGCTATTTATGATAGCGTATACATATAATTAATATATATGCATCTCCAAAATTCCAACAGAATTAGCATGTCATGCTTCCAAACCAACCTGTAACCATCTTTATCAAGGTCAATAGAAAAACAAGCCCTAATACCCATAACATTTGTCCAAAATTACTTTCGCACCCACAACATTTTTATAATTCCTCCCTTGGAGTAAGGTGATTCTCGTAGTATCTTGTGTTCGAGGCGTTATAACAAGCCTACCCAATTTTGCCTCTATTCTCCTCAAAGCCAGGCACCATTTTCACCCCCATTAGTCTTCATTAGTGTGCCTTCCATCATTGCGCCTAGATCCACTTCAAAAACCATATTTACTTATACCATGGGTAATTTTCTAAGTTCTTATCATTGTAAATGTTAGCTCCAACGGTACAGTCATGTTTGGAATTAGGTTAGAATTTGGGGTCATTTGAGCCATTTTTCTAACTAGGTGGTTGTATCTATAAATAGAGGTATCAACTGCGATGATATTTGAAATTAACCGTGATTATTATTATTATTATTATTATTTAATTTTCTTTTAGTTGATGAGTTTTAAGGCAAACATACATTGAATGTGAATCGTTTATCTTATCTATCCTTGATAATTTGGTGATTTACGTCTACTTGGTTCTATAACCTTATTTTTAGTCTTGATTACCTTATTAGTTTTTCTTTTTTCTTTTTTTTTGTTTGGAAAGATGGTTTAGGTTGATTTGGATCATAGCAGAAGCATATGAAAATATTGAGATTTACACAGAAAACCCTTTAAACCAAGAAGAGAAAAACAATAAAAGAGAGATGATAATCCACCGTAATGAACAAGTTATAGAGATACATATAAGAATACCTCACACATACTCTCTGAATGCCTCACGCACTCTAAACAAAAACACTTTGATAGCCCCTCTCTCACGTCCTAACAGAACACCTCTCAAGGTTCCACTAAATCTCTAATTGATTTGCGTATAAATGGAACTCTTATACCTCTAACGCAATACCAATATGCAATCTTAGTCTCGCACAACTAAACTATCCAAGATACAAAATTCTAATCCTAGCAGAATACAAGATGCACCTAACAACTTTTCACCTTGACTTCAATTCGGCGTACATGCACTTTAATTTGCATCAGGGTGTCAATCTTGCATTGGATCATGCATCAGCTATAAACAACAAACATGAAGTGCATTTATTTTTTAATACTATCTCATTCACAGGACTTTTTAAGCTCTCCACGATCCAATACTCATGCATTTTCAGGATCTCATAGCCACCATCCAATGCGGAACTCAAGAAACCTAGTCTATCTCTACTTGGTCTCCATGCATCTACCGCATTAGTACAACTATAGACTATTAAAATACTAGATCAGCTCACAAGTTGTTGCTTCAAAATGGACCAAACTTGATTCCTCCTAATCAACTTTGATCTACGTAATCTAACTTGATCACATCCAACAATATAGTGTCATCTTGATCTACACCATTCATAAGAAGCGCAACACCCCATCTCATTCAAATCTCTACATTAATGCAAAACATCAACTCTGTGAAGTCCACTCGCTCTGCCTTAATTTGAACCATCTATCACCTATACAATCAAAGCAGAATCCACTTAAACAAACATCTCCATTGTGTTCAGAGCACATGAAAAAAAAAAATCCATACCTAGATCTCCCAAAATGGACTCCAAAATCATCCAGTCAAGCCGTACGTGCACATACTTTGATTGTGGACTCATAAGAGAAACCCAACAAAGATTTGTGAAGAGAAACCCAACAAAGATTTGTTTAACCCATTATTTTTTTCAAATCACCAGCATTCGTCTTGTTTTTGTTGCAAATGCTGACGAAGAACCGCTGAAGAAGCGAGACGTCTCTTGTGGAAGGAAAACGAGAAAGGAAGGAAGAGGGAAATTGGAAGAGATGAGGAAGAAGAGAAAGCACACCTTGAGGATGGTGGCTACGACAAGGGGCTTCGCTCAGCATCTTTTTTGGGTTTACATTTTTGCCTGCTACGTCCTTCTGTAGGGACTTTGATGAAAATAAATTTTCAGTAAAACCCAATTTAACAGCGTAGAGTTATTTTGCCCCATCCAGTGGTGCCTGTTCGGTGGGTTTTCATTTCCGCCTGCAATGTCCTTCTGTAGGGACTTTATGAAAATAAATTTTTAGTTAAACCCAATTGAAAAGCGTAGAGTTATTTTGCCCCATCCAATGGCCTGTTCGACCCACGGCAGGCGGCCGAAGTCGTCTCGGCTTCAGCGCGGCCGTATACGATCACATTCTCAAATGTGCATGAGGCGTGGGTTGAACCCACGCACTCTTGTTGGAAGCCTTTGCTCCTTTCTATCAGGATAATAGTTAGATTGATGTATCTTTGTTAAAAATAAAAATAAAAAATCCTAACCAAATAAAATATCTAAATCCGCTAAGCCTGGTTCGAGCCTAGGACTATCAACCCTCATCTTAACCATTTTGAATAAACGTACAGACATGTATATCCTTCAGATATTATCTTATTTATATATTGGTCCCGCTTTACATAGTAATCCTTTCAAAATTTAAAATTTTGACTCTTAGTAGAAAATTAAATCCATTTATTGTATTTAAAATTATTTTTTTTATCTAGAAGATCAAGTTTTATCCCGATCGAGTATATTTATGGCAACATTTGTTGAAATATATATATATATATATATTCTTGTGTAAATTATGAAAAACACTTAGATCCATTTACACATGCATTAGAATATAATAATATTTTATAGAATCATTTATTTACATAGAAATGATATTTTGGACGATTTAGATATCCAAAATACTACTTTAAAATCGATATTTTAACCTTTTTCATAATTTACATATGAATATACACATTTTTTAACAAATGTGGCCCATAACATACTTGATTGGGGTGAAATTTATCCTCTAGATAAACAAATAATGTTAAATATAATGAATGAATTAGATTTTTATCAAAGATTAAAATATTAAATTTTGAAGGAGTTACATCGGTCCATTCGGACCTTTTATATATTATTCTCATCTATACAAGTCCTTTCAGTCAATTTGTCAGTTAATATATTAATGTAAATATATATTCTTCTCATCTATACCAGTCCTTTTAGTCAATTTGTCAGTATTAATGTAAATATATATTATTCTCATCTATACCAGTCCTTTCAGTCAATCTATCAATTAATATATTGATGTTCTAATTAGTTTATTAACTTACAATTTGTAAATATATTCTTATGAAAATTAAACTGAATAAATACCAACTCTTTAATTTGGATTGGGTTTATTTTGTTTTAAAGAGTTGGGTTTATTTTGTTTTCTAATATCTGTGTGCATTGGTTTTTATCTTTGATCTTATTTGGAAAAATTAATTATTTAATTTTCTCATTTTTAATTATATAAAAGATATATTATTTAAATCTTAATCCTATTAATAATTTTACTTACTTTATATTTAATTCCTACATTAACCCAGTTTTTTGCTACATAATTAGATTAACGTGTAATTCAATATATTTTTGATATTTCGCTTCTTTTCATCAAATTAGAATGAAATAAAATTTTAAATTATATATAATAATTTAAAATCTTAACGTGAAAAAGAAAAATAAAAAGAAATAAATATCTGAAATGTTCATGTATACATTTGGTATTCGTATAACTATTGTGAAATTTTTTTTACCTGTATGAGACCACCTTCCTTCCGTGCTAGCTCCTTTTAACTGCAATTTTTTTTTTCTTTATGTTCTATTTATAAAGGTGTGGGTAATCCGTCCGCTGCTGCCGCATTGAGTAATTGGACCATACGTCGGTTTTAAAGTTTTTTTTTTTTTTTTTTTTTTTTTTTTTTTTTTTTTTTTTTTTTTTTTTTTTCATGTGTAGTTCAAGGTCCAACGGCAATAAGGCACCTCCTCGGCTCCTCTTACTTATGTTGCGTGCGTTGTATGCATCGCATGCACGTTTTTTATTTTTTTTTTCACATATATTATTGTACCTTTATTGGGTCCAACGGTGAGAGTGTACCCGCCTCGATGGCGCATGCAAAATTTTTTCATTCATCATTTCTTTATTACATTTATTTCAATTAAAATTTATTTTCATAGTTTCTTAAATCATAAAATTACGCCATTGGATTAAAAATATTATAATTTAATTTAACTAGTAGTTTCATTGGTAAATATATATATATAAGAACATTTCCTGTGTATTTTTCTATGCCATATTAATAGTGCATTTGGCCGAAAATGGGTCTTATATGTACTTAAATATATTAATATTTTATACAATCATTTATCCATATATAAATTTTATAGCAAATGATTTACATGTTGAAAACACAACTTTAAAATTTTTATTTACATTAAATTATTTTATTATGTTGAATTTGTACCATTTTTAGATGAGGTTTGTACTTATTCAGTTAGGATGAAAATTAGTATGATAATAAAATACATAATTCTAAATACAATGGGTGGATTGGATTATAATTTTATGATTATATGAGGCCTGTTTGAGGCAACTGTACCTTAATTTTCACTGCACCAAATTTTTTTTTTTTCTCTCTCTCTATATATTGTATGCATAAGCTAAAGATTACATGTGGCATATATATTCTACATATATATCTTTTAACATTTATTGAATGGCCCTAAAATACAATATTTGTGTCTTAATTTTTTGGGTGTATATAATAAACCACTGTATCCTTATATTTTTTTTATTTATTAATCTATGACATTTTTTTGTCCACCTTAAATGTGTGTATATATATATATGTATTTTAAATCTACCCGTGGACACACATCCGATAATCCACCATATTATTATTATTAATAATTTTTTTCTAAAATTATTATTTACTTTCTAAAATAAATATTTTCTAAATCAACTATTTAAATTATATTTCTAACTATACTACTTATTGTTTATAATTATGAAAATTAAAGAAAATTAGAAATTAATTTACCCATTTTGCACAGCCATCACACTTGTGGACAATTTCAACTATGAAAGTTAAGGAATATGGGTGATCATACTCCCCAATCATGATATCAAGGTCTTCATCTATGACAATGGATATCAAGGAATTGAGATCTTCATTAGGAAGCTAATATTTGAGGGAGAAAGGAAGGGTTGATGCCAGATTCGTAGGGTTTTATGGAAAGCATTAGATTTGGCCAGGTTTTGAAGGCGGCAAGATGGGTCGACGGAGGAGTGCCAACCAATGATGACATTCGATGTGGCCATGTTGTTGTCAATACTACAAACGGTAGAGATAGAGATAGGTTTTCTAGTAGCAGGGGTGATTGATTTTCTTTGACATCAAATTTAGGGGAGACAAAGGCTGTTGTTGGATTCACATAGGATGTGGGCATAGCAGGAACTCCAAGGGATTTATGGGAAGAGGCCCAACCCAGGGGAAGCACTTCCCTTGAGAAAAAAAAAGGAAGTTGGGCATTATGGTAATTTTACAGCGAGAGTATACTTGTTTAAAAACGTGAGTATGTTTGGTTTTTTGGTAAAATTTGTGTTATATATATACAAAATCTCAATCCATTCCATTCATTTGCTAGATCAAGTATTAAAATATATGTAAACATAATTTTTCATTATTTGACAATTTCTAAAAATATTTGTGTACAAAAAATTATTTTTTAATAAGATTTCATTTTAATTGGTAAAGTTGGAAAATATAATTTCTATTAGGAGTTATTTTATATTATTTAAAGTTAATGTAATTAAGGTACTCTCAAAAATAACAAATTCTTTTATTATTTTCGAATTTTTGAAAAAATTTTAATATTTTTTTATTTTCTGAATATAATCAGATCTAACGGCATCTAACAGCATCTAACGGCATCTAACGGCATCTAACAGCATCTAACGACATCTAACAGCATCTAACCGCATCTAATTTTTATAATTAATGAATTAATCCTAATTTAACACCTGTAATATGATCCTAGGCCCCTTATAACGTCATTTAGACCTTAATTACGGAATTTGAAAACCATTTAATATGATTTAATGAAATCACCATAATCTAACAGCGTCTAATAGGATCTAACGGCATCTAACAGCATCTAACAACATCTACCAGCATCTAACCGCATCTAACCGCATCTAATTTTTATAATTAATGAATTAATCCTAATTTAACACCTGTAATATGATCCTAGGCCCCTTATAACGTCATTTAGACCTTAATTACGGAATTTGAAACCCATTTAATATGATTTAATGAAATTACCATAATCTAACAGCGTCTAATAGGATCTAACGGCATCTAACAGCATCTAACAACATCTACCAGCATCTAACCGCATCTAACCGCATCTAATTTTTATAATTAATGAATTAATCCTAATTTAACACCTGTAATATGATCCTAGGCCCCTTATAACGTCATTTAGACCTTAATTACGGAATTTGAAACCCATTTAATATGATTTAATGAAATCACCATAATCTAACAATGTCTAATAGGATCTAACGGCATCTAACAGCATCTAACGGCATCTAACAGCATCTAACAACATCTAACGACATCTAACAGCATCTAACCGCATCTAACCGCATCTAATTTTTGTAATTAATGAATTAATCCTAATTTAACACCTGTAATATGATCCTAGGCCCCTTATAACGTCATTTAGACCTTAATTACGGAATTTGAAACCCATTTAATATGATTTAATGCAATCACCATAATCTAACAGCGTCTAATAGGATCTAACGGCATCTAACAGCATCTAACGGCATCTAACAGCATCTAACAGTATCGAACGACATCTAACCGCATCTAATTTTTGTAATTAATGAATTAATCCTAATTTAACACCTGTAATATGATCCTAAGCCGCTTATAACGTCATTTAGACCTTAATTACGAAATTTGAAACCCATTTAATATGATTTAATGCAAATCACCATAATCTAATAGCATCTAATCAGATCTAACGGCATCTAACAGCATCTAACAGCATCTAATGACATCTAACAGCATCTAACCGCATCTAACCGCGTCTAAGAGCATCTAACATCATCTAACGACATCTAACAGCATCTAACCGCATCTAACCGCATCTAATTTTTGTAATTAATGAATTAATTCTAATTTAACACCTATAATGTATTTACTAGTTTAAATTAAATAAAATCATAATTGACGCAAATATATAAAATTGTAAAAAGTATTATATATGATGCTATAAAACTCAAAATTGTAATAAATTATGTATAACTGTAATTTATATTTAATATATAAATATATGTTTCTTTTTAGGATTGGTTAAATAATCAATTTAGTAAATAAATACATTTAATAGAAATTTTATAATAAAATTTATTAAGATTATATAAAAATATTATTATATTACAAAAATATAATAATTGTAATATTTTGTTACCATTATTAATTAAATTAAACAAGAAATACAAATTTATTTACTCCAAATGAACTCAATGTGGACAAATAATTTAATTAAAATTTACGTTGAATATAAAATTTATAGTAAATTTTATGTGCCCTTGTGTTATATCTCCCATAAATTTTCATTTCAAAACAAAATATTTTTAGAAAATAGTATATTTATTTTTTGAGGCCTGCGGGACAAATATATATTTTTAGAAAACAAAAAATTCATTTTTGGAGGCTCGCGGGACACATATATATTTTATAGAAAACAAAATATTCAAAATTGGACTCTCGCGGGACGCATATCTATTTTTAGAAAACAAAATATTCATTTTTGGAAGTCCGCGGGACACATATATATTTTTTAGAAAACAAAATATTTATTTTTAGAGGCCCGTGGGACATATATCTATTTTTTAGAAAATAAAATATTCATTTTTGGAGGCCCACAGGACACATATATATTTTTAGAAAATAAAATATTCATTTTAGGAGCCCCGCGGGACACATATATATATTTAGAAAATAAAATATTCATTTTAGGAGCCCCGCGGGACACATATATATTTAGAAAAAAAAATATTTATTTTAGGAGGCCCGCGGGACACATATATATTTAGAAAACAAAATATTTATTTTAGGAGGCCCGCGGGACACATATATATATTTAGAAAACTAAATATTCATTGTCGGTGGCCCACGGGGCACATATATATATTTAAAAAATAAAATATTCAATTGTGGAAGCCCGCGGGACACATATATATTTTTAGAAATTAAAATATTCATTTTTGGAGGCCCGTGGGACGCATATATATATTTAGAAAATAAAATATTCATTTTAGGAGCCCCACGGGACACATATATATTTTTAGAAAATAAAATATTCATTTTTGGACGCCCGTGGGACACGTATATATTTTAGAAAAACAAAATATTCATTTTTGGACGCCCGCGGCACACGTATATATTTTAGAAAAACAAAATATTCATTTTTTGGACGCCCGCGACACACGTATATATTTTAGAAAAACAAAACATTCATTTTTGGACGCCCGTGGGACACGTATATATTTTAGAAAAACAAAATATTCATTTTTGGATGCCCGCGGAACACGTATATATTTTAGAAAATCAAAATATTCATTTTTGGACGCCCGCGGCACACGTATATATTTTAGAAAAACAAAATATTCATTTTTTGGACGCCCGCGAGACACGTATATATTTTAGAAAAACAAAACATTCATTTTTGGACGCCCGTGGGACACGTATATATTTTAGAAAAACAAAATATTCATTTTTGGACGCCCGCGGAACACGTATATATTTTAGAAAATCAAAATATTCATTTTTGGACGCCCGCGGGACACGTATATATTTTAGAAAAACAAAACATTCATTTTTTGAGGCCCGTGGGACAGATATATATTTTTAGAAAACAAAATATTCATTTTTGGACACCCGCGGGATATGTATATATTTTAGAAAAATAAAATATTCATTTTTTGGACGCCCGCGGGACACGTATATATTTTAGAAAAACAAAACATTCATTTTTGGACGCCCGTGGGACACGTATATATTTTAGAAAAACAAAATATTCATTTTTGGATGCCCGCGGAACACGTATATATTTTAGAAAATCAAAATATTCATTTTTGGACGCCCGCGACACACGTATATATTTTAGAAAAACAAAATATTCATTTTTTGGACGCCCGCGAGACACGTATATATTTTAGAAAAACAAAACATTCATTTTTGGACGCCCGTGGGACACGTATATATTTTAGAAAAACAAAATATTCATTTTTGGACGCCCGCGGAACACGTATATATTTTAGAAAATCAAAATATTCATTTTTGGACGCCCGCGGGACACGTATATATTTTAGAAAAACAAAACATTCATTTTTTGAGGCCCGTGGGACAGATATATATTTTTAGAAAACAAAATATTCATTTTTGGACACCCGCGGGATATGTATATATTTTAGAAAAATAAAATATTCATTTTTTGGACGCCCGCGGGACACGTATATATTTTAGAAAAACAAAACATTCATTTTTGGAGGCCCGCGGGACACATATATATTTTTAGAAAACAAAATATTCATTTTTGGAGGCATGCGGGACACATATATATATTTTAGAAACAAAATATTCATTTTTGGACGTTCGCGGGACACCTATATATATTTTAGAAAATAAAATATTCATTTTTGGAAATCCGTAGGACATGTATACATTTTCGAAAAATAAAAGATTCATTTTTGGAGGCCCACGGGACACATATATATTTTAAATTTCTTACCTAGAGGCATTAAATTTAAACAAAAGATATTTACATTTTTAATAGCAAAACTTATATCACTCATCCTCTTTTGTTATAAAATTTTTGCAAATAGAAATTTACGTAAAAATATAAAATAGTTAAAATTATTATATATATGACGCTGTAAAACTAAAATTATGATTAATTATATATAACTGTAATTTAGATTTAATTAGTAATGTTACTCTATTGTATTGTTAACTGTAATTATGAAGAAAATACATGTTGACTTTTTTGAATATACGTTACGATTATATATAATTGTAATTTTATAAGAAAATTTCTAAAAATTATAAAATATTATTATTATAGTTTATGCCGTCTAAATTTAAAGTATTAATATAATAATTGTAATTTATTGTTACTATTATTAATTAAATTAAACTAGAAATACAAATGTTATTCATGTACTTAATTATTTACTTTTATCTGTTATGCTATTAAAAATTTAGTCACATGTTTTTTTTATTATTTAAAATTTTTGAATTTTAAAATTTTATGAATAAATTTATAACGATGTACCTCAACCACGACATGCATATAAATGAGACGTATGCTTCAAGAAATGCATGAACAACACCTAGTCATGTAGCTTTTGGAGATTACCATGAGTTTTGATTTTTAAAGATGGATGATATTTTTAGCTCGCAAATTATAATTTTATAAAAATTTTATGCATTAAACTCTAAACCTCAATGTATAGCAATTTATGTTAACTATTCAATTCCACAAAATAATTTCATATTCTTTTTAAGTTGAAACTAAATAATCACATGGTAATGGACTCAAATAGGCTCATAAGTTAAGGAATTAATATATAACTCTTAAATACAATTTATAATTAATAGGTGTGAAAATAAAAAAAAGACAAATATATACAAAGTTGCAAACTATGCACTTATCATAAGGTTAGCCCAATAAAATTATTTTCGTGCATCAAATCAATAAAAAAAATTATTGCATGTGCACATTTGGTTATTGCATTATGGGAGCACTATAATTTGATGTTCCATTATCCCCCAATGATGGAAGGCTGCCATGGATGATTTACTTATCTCGTCATCTCGTGTTCCGGTGTTGATGGATATTCTGGTTATTAGAGCCAACCAAAAGGATGTAGGTAAAAATCTCCCTATAGATTGGAAGCTATTTTGCTAGTATTCATGTGTATACATTTACATGAAATGATTATTAACAAAAAATTTTAAAATGATTTTTAATGATAAATATATTTTAAAATTACAATTAATATAATATATAAATATATTATTTTAGACCATTTATTTGAATGGATATTAAACCCTTTAAATTTATACCATTAAATATTATTATTTTTTATATTAGTGGATAAAACTGTTGGGGAAGTTTAATGTTTTATTACATCTAATTTTAATATTCTTAAAAATATTTTACATAAAATTGTGTATTTTACAAAATATATATACTTAATAATTCATTTTAGAACTAAGCAAACTTTGATTTTGATTTGAAAAACTTTAAAATTAAATAAATATTTAAAGCTATAATTAAAATAATAGTTAAGCATCTATTGCTTGCCATAATTTTCTTATTATTTTATTTGAACAAAATCTAGTTTTTGTATTTTTCATGCTACTATAAAATCTTGAAAATTTAAAGTTATTAAAAAATTAAATATTATATCCTATTGGTCCCCTTTAGAAAAAAATTTTCTTTATTTTTATAATTTGTAAATTTAAGTTTTCTATATTCTCACTCTTAGACAACTTGTTACATGTTCCTTTTAACATCAATAGCTACCTTGTGAATATCATAAAAAAAAAGCTACCTTGTGTTTATTCATATTTATTTAAAATGTTTTATATTTTTATAATATTTGTAATTTTCTTTATTATTCTGAAATTTCCAAACTAGTCCGATTTTTTTTAAAATTAGGTTGGGGTTTATGAGCTAATCTAGTGGCCGGACTATGGTCTTAGTCATAGAACTACTCGTTCTGGGCCTAATCTTCTCTCGGCCCATTATTTTTCTTCGTACTTCTGAAATTTCTGGGTAGTTTCGGGGTTTTTGCAAAATGTTTTGACTTGATCCATTTGCAAATGTCTCTAGCCAAGGGGCTTTTTGTAAATTTCACGGAAGTCCTTCTTCTTCCCCGAACTGGTGAAACCCTAGTTGCCACATGACCCATCACCACCAACTGTCCCCATAGTCCTAGCCGGCCACACGGCTCCATATCCGGCATCCAAACCGTCGCCGACGACCATGGCTGTGACAATGGCAACTGCTATCCATGCGCCGTCTAAAAGCTGGGTTTGAAAAACGCATCTGAATCAAGCTAGATCGTGCCATCGGATTCATCGAATTGCAAAACAAAAAAAAAATTAGCTACCAAAATTGCAGTGCTTAATCCATATGGGCAGCGGAAGCAAAAATAGGACGGCTTGAATCTGAAGATGTAGCAGGTAAAGACGGCAGCAGAAGAAAATTTCAAATAGGCACATGACAGATTTATTCGATTGCGAAACCCCAAATTCAAGCTCTTTTTCAATTATGTAACACGATTGAATTGGCTAGATACGTTTAATGGTGAGAAAAAAAAACAAATCTGAGATTAAAAAAAAATAGCAATACCCAATTTCAAACCAAGATCAAGCATGGGTTTGACAGATTTGATAGTCCGAACAGGGATGGAAACGAGCACGAGGAAGAACGATGGACAGGAGGAGAAGTGCGATGAGATCATATGTTCTCTCACTTTTTTAAAAATTATTCCCTACTATTAACATTTTGTTAACCGATTACGAAACACACCCTTAGCGTTAATCTTCATAAAACGCTTTGTGAGCAATAGTTGAGTTGGGTATGCATAATGTTGGTAAGCAAAACTCAGTGCGTCAGAATCTAACTCAAAAGTAAAGAACAAAGTTGAACAAAGCTACAACCATTCTTTCTAACTTAAAAACAATCGGAATGGATAAATAAATGGGTATGCCTAAATGGTAAAATCAGAAATGATCCTATGAAACTAAAATATTGCATACTAATGCTATAAATGTTCTGTCTAATTCTGTATTATATTCAATATTTATGTTAGGCCATGCTTTGAACCACAAAACAATGACTTAAAATTTATGCATAGGAATACATGCGTATGTCAAAATTTGCGTAGAATTTAATAAAATAAATTCAAGCATTCATTATTTCTCATTTATGAAATGAATGAAAGAAAATTTGCAATCAAAGGCAAGCAATATTTTGCCTTCCAGCTTAATTTCATCACTTCAAATTAAATTAGAATGATTGTTTTTAGCAGAATTACTAGAAGACAAATATTCTCACTCTTACTTCTTGGTATGATTATCTAGTTTGATATGCAAGTAAACTGATGATTTTGAGATGAGAAGGGTTATGCTAGAGTGTACAATGGTATAAGAAAAAATACAATCGAGAGGGTCTCTTTGCACAAGCCATTTATGAGCGTTTATCTATACCATTTTTAAATTTATAAAAATTAGTGGTATATTAGATGTGTAGGGTAAATTAATCAGGTTCAAGGGTCAACTTAGTAATTGATAAAAAGGTGGGAAAATTTTATGTAATTTTGGAAAAATGATAGAGTAATGTGAGATGATAAGAGCAAAATTAGAAGTAAAAAATAATAAAAATAAAATAGATAGTATAGTTAAGGGTGAAATTGGGGCAGGTCGACTTGTGATCCAACCTTGACCCGATCCATTTTTTATCGCAGAAAACTAATGATTTTTTTTTACTCAATTTAGGGATATGGTAAAAATTTTGACTTGAGTTCAAAAATATGGTCAAGGTGGGTCAACCATGTCATGACTCACCTCGCGTATATTAATTTATTAAACATTATAAGAGTATATTTAAAATTTATTATTATTTTCTTTCAAAATTTTCATATTTTTTATAATTAATGACATAAGAATCAATTTATCCAAAAAATAATATAAGAATTAATAAAAGGAATTTGCATGTATATAACTCCTACATATAATTATATATTAACCTATTTTAAAAGAAATTTTTGCAAATATGCATACAACATTTGACCAATATCCATGTCCCTAAATTTGCCTATATTGCAAATATGCGTACAAAGTTTATATAAATTTGCAAGCATGTCCCTTCGGTTAGGATGCCATTAAAATTTTATGAAATGACGATAATGCCCTTTAAGTCAAGTGATACACATAATTTTTGCAAATATTTTACGTATATTTAAAAAATCTAAAATAATAATATATGTAAAAATATATAAAAATAGCAAATACGTTTACAATATTTGAAAAATTATGAGTGTATCACTTAGCTTAAAAGACATTATTGTTATTTTATAGAAAATTTTAATGGCATCCTAATGGAAGGGACACGCTTGAAAATTCATGTAAACTTTGTTGGCATATTTGCAATATCGGCAAACTTAGGAATATGGATGCAATATTGACCAAACTTTGTAGATATATTTGCAAAAATTCCTTTAATAAATTTATACTATATTTTCTCATTTTTTAATTTTAGTAATGATGTGTTTTTTAATAATTACTAAAATATTGTAGCATGTAACATTTTAGTATAGATATATCTTTATGTTTGATAGGTATATAAATTCTTAAAATCATCTTATTTGACCCGCATTTTTTACCTGATTCGGTGTCCCGAAATCAGTCCAATACCAACCCGAAGTTTGTCTTGGGATCTATTTTAGGGTCAAACAAACTTTTTCCAGACACAATATAAAAAAATGATCAAACTGAATTTTTCAAAAAAGTAAGGTCATGGTTGAGCATACCCTGATCTGGTACAGCCTGCCCTGATTCCCACCCTTAAGTGTAGTTGCATAAAAAATGTAAAAAAAGATACAACTAAATATAAAAGAAATGATAGAAAAGTAAGTCAAATAGATATTTCAAATGTTAAAGCATATAAAAAAGCTATATATGGAGTGACATTGTTCTCCCAAATGCATTCAAAATAGTTTTTTTGATAAATCAAAACCTACAAGCTTGATACTTATTATAAAAGTACTCTTTTGAGATTCTTAATGAATTAAATAGTAAAATTGATTAATTATCACTTATCGAAAATTGATTAATTATCCTTTTTATAAAAATATGTGAATTTTTATTAAACTTTTTTAATAAACCCTCATAGTTTCATTAATATTATCTGATTTATAAACTGGGTTAAACTAACTAAATTTTATAGCCCTGAGTTTTGATTTATGCAACTCCATTCCTTCAAAAATCGAGTTGGGTTAGTTCGGTGAAAGACTAACAGGTTAGCCTAAGTGCCTAACCTAAGCATCATTCTCTTGCTAAGTTGAATAGCATGAAATTTACTATTCCCAAAAATCATTTTACACTTTCTCATTTTCCAGTATATAAATACCATTTCTCATTTTAATTAATTTTTTTAAATATTCAAATACAGCATCATCTCCTCATTCAACAGTTGAGTGTAAGGTGCATGTTTGTCATCATAACTCATTAAATCTTGATATGAGACAAATAGGGTAGTACTAACTCATTTATCTCACTAGTCCAAATCAGGATTTTCAAAGCCACTAACATGTTGATTGGGTATAGTCTCCTTCACTCATCTAATTGTCTCACTAGTCTAGCTCAAGGATTTAATTTTTAAGCATCGATTACAAAATGCCTTGTTGACTAGGGACAGTTCTTTGTTTGTGTTACAAGCCTAGATCAAGATATGCTTGAATTCGCTTATTAAAAAAATCAGCTTATTAATTGGGAATGGTTCCTTGCCGTCAATGCTATTATTGCTATCTTCCCTGAATCTAGTGCATTAGATTCAAATGCTCCATTTTCATCGTATTACTGCAAATTTAAGAAGATCATAAGAGAAAAGAATGATATTAGAATGGTATGAGATTTTTAATTCTCAAAAAAGCTTTTTTCATTCTTAAAATAATTTTCGATTTTCAATATATAATAATCTTACTTTTTCAATTTCTAATAATTTTTTTGTCATTCCTAATATAATTTTACACATCTCCATACACGAAAATACTTTTTATCCAATCTCTTTTATTACTGTCTAGTTCCACCATTATTATCAGATTCCGTGAAAAAATTGTCTTTCTGTGCACTTCTCAGATGTAATTTTACATTTTTAACTACTTCAATTTTTATTTTTATTGTTTAAGTTTTATTATCTATGTTTATCTTAACTTTTCACATTTTTACATAAATCATTAATTTATTTTATCTTCATTTTGTTTACTGTTATTTAATCATTACCCTCACCACATCATATCTTCTCTCAATTTTTTAGAAATGTATTCGAGAAGTGATAAAAAATTTTGATGTAAAATTTTTTATGTAGAAGTTGTTAAATTGATAAAAAATGATACGGTATGACAAAAATAATGATGAGGAGTAAAGAAAATAAAGTTAAAATAAATAAGTTAGTTATACAGGTAATTGTGTAGAAATAATTGAAAAGTAGGATAATTATAAAGAGTGAAAATTTTGAGGTGAAAAATTTTACTTATAGTCAAACACCCCTTAAAATTATTCCCTACCATTAACATTTTGTTAACCGAGTATGAAATACACCCTTAGTGTTAATCTCCATAAAAACCTTTGTGAGCAAGAGTTGAGTTGCATCAATATTATCAGAACCGAATCGGTGGTTGAACCGGTGAAGGAACTGGTCGAGTTCGAACCGGTTCGACCGGTTAAGCAAACTAGTTTGAATCGATGATGTCAGCATGACATATTTATGATGTCATAAATGTTAATTAGTTTTAATTAATTATATATTTATAAATCCTAATTTTATATATTAGATTTTAACCAACACAACAAAATATGTAGGAAAAAATAAATAGAAATTTTTTAAAAAAATCTTTAAGCATGAATGTTAAAAAAAATAACTATATTAACTAATCTGAAATATGTAATAAGCCTTAAAGTTGATGTTTGACTCTTGAATCCTTCTTATTTATCTTAGTATGTTTTTGAATCATACTTCTGTAAACATATTCAACACAATAAGAAAAAAATAAATCAATAATCGTTAAAGGATTGAACAATTAAATAGTTCACAATAATATTCAGCCTAAAAAAATAATTTGTAATAATATAAGAATTAAGAAAAATTCATGTGCTCAACAAAAATGAAAATTTAAAAGTCTACAAACAAATCATTCTTATAAAATATGAAAATTTAAAAGCCTACAAAAACATCATTCTCATCAAAGATAAAAGTTCATAAATGCATCATTCTCAACAAATATCTAAATTATTTATTTTATTTGCAATTTTTTGACATTTTATTTGCTGGCTTATAGAGACAATTTATAGTCTATGAATTACAGGAAAAGAACGAATCGAATAAAAATTAAAGACTTCCTATGCAATCTTCTTCTAGCCGAATGGCGGGATGCAAATATATTTGGGAAATTCCAAGGCATTTTTCTACTGGCAGGATGGGGGGACGGAAATAGATTTGAGAAATTAGGAGAATATAATAAAATCAAGTTAGCAAGTTGGAAGCTGGTTTTTGGTTTTTTTTTTTTTTACAACCAAACCAGTTGAACCCGGTTCGACCGTCAATACTGGTTCAACCGCGGTTTGGCCGATTTGAGCGGTGTAATTAATTGAACCGAAATCGGATTAATCGAACCGAAACCAGGACCGGTTCCCAATTGGGTCGGTCCGGTCCGGTTCCGACAACACCGAGTTGCATACGCATAATGTTGGTAAGCAGAACTCGGTGCATCAGAATCTTAACTCAAAAATAAAGAACAAAGTTGAACTAAATCTGATATAAAGGAGGTCCATCAAAAAACAAATCTGACATAAAGGAACCTAAAAGCCTGGAATTTTCTCCTTTGCTAATTCATTGGGCTGAATACATCACGTTTCCTAGAAGCTAAGATTGTCGGGATGAAACATTATGAAACTGCACAAGAAGTTAAGCTAACTTGCCAAGGATATTACAAAGAACCTCAATACTTATCCTTTTATTTGATGAATTATCAGAAAGGACGGTTTACCAGTAGTTAGGCACAAAAATTTCAGTGTTTCTTTCTCCTTATTAATCCATTAGGATGAATACATTCATTTTGCAGTCCATAGAGCACATAATGGAAACGTTCCTGTTTCGCCTCAAGAAAAAGGTTTAGATCTCATGTCTCCTGAAGATAGTTGTGTTTAATCTATCAGACAAACATATTATCAGAAGAAATAAAAAAAAAAAGTGAAGGATTTTGAATAAGATTGGTAAACAAAGGGATTAACCAGATTAATGATCACGAAACAGAGCAACTGAAACAGGCTTATGTTACACAGCAAAAGAGTTTATCAGAAAACAACTATGTGCCAGGTAATCGGTTTGTCATGCAAGATACTACTGGCTGTAACAAATTTTGGGCAATCTTAACATGAACATACAAAGCGAACATACAATCTTAACAAATTCGAGTAAAGATTCTAAAGTAAGAACAAAGTTGAACTAATTCGAGTATGAAGGAGGTCCATTAAAAAAAAAATCTGATACAAAGGAACCCAAAAGCCTGCAATTTTCTCCTTTGCTAATCCATTGGGTTGAATATATCACGTTTCCTAGCAGCTAAGATTGTTGGGATGAAACATTATGAAACTGCACAATAAGCTAAGCAAACTTCCCAACAATATTACAAAGAACCTTAAGGTATAATACTTATTCTTTAATTTCAGTGTTTCTTTGCCCTTATTAATCCATTAGGATGAATATATTCATTTTGCAGTCCATAGAGCACATAATTGAAACGTTCCTGTTGCACCCCAAGAAAAGGTTCAGATCTCGCCTCTCCTGAAGATAATTGTGTTTAATCTATCAGACAAACATATTATCAGAAGAAAAAAAAAAGAGATGAAGGATTTTGAATAAGATTGGTAAACAACTATGTGCCAGGTAATCGGTTTTCCATGCAAAATACCACAGGCTGTAATAAATTTTGGGCAATCTCAACATGAACATAAAAAGTAGGGTACATGGAATCCAACTGTCGTCGATGAACTACATTAATTACAGTGCATTTCATGTGAAGATGAACGGATCCATAAAGAACTATCAAATAAATTATACATCGATGTGAAACATACCTTGATTCAAATATTTCAAAGAGTCCGGTTTCACTGCAAACGTTTGCACAAAGGGCTGAGCGTGAAAACACCATCTCCACCGTCGATTCAAAATATGTGGCTGAGATATGTAGGGGTAAAAATGGAAAGAGATACATTGTTACTCGCGTGTAGAGGTGGGTTAGAAGCTTGCCAAATAAGGTTCCTGCAGAAGCTATTGATTTACACACTATGTTCGATCACAGGGGAGGGGAAGATGGGCAGAGGACGATATGAGAGAGGAAAGGAGATGGAGAATTGCTGGCCGCGGTGGCCGGTCGCGGAATCCAGCAGCTGCTTGTCGGATTCTCCATCGTAGCTGTCGTAGAGGAAGAGAAGAGAAAGGGATAAGCGAAGAAGAAGGAGAGAAGAGAAAGGGAGAAGGGGAGAAGAGCGAGGAGGGAAAGGAGGAGATTGTCCACGCCATCATGTTGGCCACCCACGTTGTGAATCGAGTTCCCATCCCCTTCAGGGCGACCATCTGACATCGCCTTCCCATGGATAAGAAAGGGAGGCGGATGCTGGGCCATGGAACCTTCGCATGGGTGTACCATGCGAACAGCATCGACACCGGCCACACAGTCGCGCTCAAAGCCATCGACAAGGAGAAGGTGTTGAACGTTCCCTGCTTCTTGGGATACCTAGATATACGACAAAAGGTTTCCTGCTTCTTGGGATACCCAGATATTTCGATTGTTCCCTCTATATACCCACCGGTTTTTCTACCCGCCAATACATCCATCAGAGTAGTCTTCCCGGCACCGCTCACCCCCATAAGCGCAGTAAGAACTCCTGGCCTGAATGCTCCACTCACACCTTTCAGCAGCTCCAACCGATCTTCTGCGACACCTTGTGCTTTCATTTCCTGCAATTTCATGCCAACAAGAAACATTAATGACATGCTCTTATTCAGGACCTATAAACCCATTATCCATCAGTTAATCATTCAAAGTCACCTGTGGCATGTCTACAAAGTAATGGATGTCATCAAAGATGAGAGAATAAGGTTGAAATGGAAGAACCATTCCCTTCTTTTTTCTCTGTCTAGCATTGGCTACATCTTCTGCTTGTGTTGATATTGAACCTTCTGAAATACTGCTCCCTATCTCGCTACTTCTCGCTGTAGTCCATTTAAATTCGTTAGAAGCTCTTATCAATAATAAAATAGCTAAGATAATAGACTAGAAACATATTTTATTGGAGGCCCAACCCAGGAGAAGCACTTCCCTTGAGAAAAAAAAAGGAAGCTGGGCATTGTGGTAATTTTACAGCGAGAGTATATTTGTTTAAAAACGTGAGTATGTTTGGTTTTTTGATAAAATTTGTATTATATATACAAAATCTCAATCTATTCCATTCATTTGCTAGATTAAGTATTAAAATATATGTAGACATAATTTTTAATTATTTGACAATTTCTAAAAATATTTGTGGACAAAAAATTATTTTTTAATAAGATTTCATTATAATTGGTAAAGTTGGAAAACATAATTTTTATTAGGAGTTATTTTATATTATTTAAAGTTAATGTAATTAAGGTACTCTAAAAAAAACAACTTCTTTTATTTTTCTCGAATTTTTGAAAATTAATTAATATTTTTTTATTTTCTGAATATAATCGGATCTAACGGCATCTTACAGCATCTAACGGAATCTAACCGCATCTAACCGCATCTAATTTTTGAAATTAATAAATTAATCATAATCTAACACCTGTAATATGATCCTAGGCCCCTTATAACGTCATTCAGACCTTAATTACAGAATTTGAAACCCATATAATATGATTTAATGAAATCACCATAATCTAACAGCGTCTAATCGCATCTAACGACATCTAACCGCATCTAATTTTTGAAATTAATAAATTAATCCTAATTTAACACCTGTAATATAATCCTAGGCCCCTTATAATGTCATTTAGACCTTAATTACGGAATTCGAAACCCATATAATATGATTTAATGAAATCCAACTTAATCTAACAGCGTCTAACAGCATCTAACGGCATCTAATAGCATCTAACGACATCTAACAGCATCTAACCGCATCTAACCACATCTAATTTTTGTAATTAATTAATTAATCCTAATTTAACACCTGTAATATGATCGTAGGCCCCTTATAACGTCATTTATACCTTAATTAAGGAATTTGAAATTCATATAATATGATTTAATAAAATCCAACTTAATCTAACAGCGTCTAATCGCATCTAACGGCATCTAACAGCATCTAACGGCATCTAACAACATCTAACAGCATCTAACGACATCTAACAGCATCTAACCGCATCTAATTTTTGTAATTAATGAATTAATCCTAATTTAACACCTGTAATATGATCCTAGGCCCCTTATAACATCATTTAGACCTTAATTACGGAATTTGAAACCCATATATTATGATTTAATGAAATCTAACTTAATCTAACAGCGTCTAATCGCATCTAACGGCATCTAACAACATCTAATGGCATCTAACAGCATCTAACAACATCTAACGACATCTAACAGCATCTAATCGCATCTAATTTTTGTAATTAATGAATTAATCCTAATTTAATACCTGTAATATGATCCTATGCCCCTTATAACGTCATTTAGACTTTAATTACGGAATTTGAAACCCATATAACAGGATTTAATGAAATCGATCTTAATCTAACAGCATCTAATCGCATCTAACGGCATCTAACAACATCTAACGACATCTAACAGCATCTAACCGCATCTAATTTTTATAATTAATGAATTAATCCTAATTTAACACCTGTAATATGATCGTAGGCCCCTTATAACGTCATTTAGACCTTAATTACGGAATTTGAAACTCATATAATATGATTTAATGAAATCCAACTTAATCTAACAACGTCTAATCATATCTAACGACATCTAACAGTATCTAACAGCATCTAACGGCATCTAACGGCATCTAACAGCATCTAACGACATCTAACAGCATCTAACCGCATCTAATTTTTTATATTTTATAAATATTTTACTTAATTTGTGTATTTTGCAAAAGATATATAATTAATATTTATCATTAATAATTGATTTCCTAACTATGCAAACCTTTAAATAATTTTAAAACTAAATAAATATATGAATTTATAATTAAAAATATTAACTAATTTAAATTAAATAAAATCAAAATTTACGTAAATATATAAAATTGTAAAAATTATTATATATGATGCTATAAAACTAAAATTATAATAAATTATATATAACTGTAATTTATATTTAATATATAAATATATGTTTCTTTTTGCGATTGGTTAAATAATCAATTTAGTAAATAACTGCATTTAATAGAAATTTTAAAATTAAATTTATTAAGTTATATAAAAATATTATTACAGTTTATATTACAAAGATATAATAATTGTAATTTTTTGTTACCATTATTAATTAAATTAAACAAGAAATACAAAATTATTTACTCCAAATGAACTCAATGTAGACAAATAATTTAATTAAAATTTACGTTGAATATAAAATTTATAGAAAATTTTATGTTATATAACACCTCTAAAAATGTACCCTTGTGTTATATCTCCTATAAATTTTCTATTCAAAACAAAATATTTTTAGAAAATAGTATATTCATTTTTTGAGGCCCACGGGTCACATATATATTTTTAGAAAACAAAAAATTCATTTTTGGAGGCCCGCGAGACACATATATATTTTTTAGAAAACAAAATATTCATTTTTGGAGGCCTGCGGGACGTATATCTATTTTTAGAAAATAAAATATTCATTTTTGGAGGCCCGCGGGACACATATATATTTTTTAGAAAATAAAATATTCATTTTTGGAGACCCACGGGACACATACATATATTTTTAGAAAAAAATATTCATTTTTGGAGGCCCGCGGGACACGTATATATTTTTAGAAAATAAAATATTCATTTTTACAGGCCCTCGGGACACATATATATTTAGAAAATAAATTATTCATTTTTGGACGCCCGTGGGACACATATATATTTTGAAAAACAAAATATTCATTTTTTGGACGCCCGTGGGACACATATATATTTTAGAAAAGCAAAACATTCATTTTTGGAGGCCCGCGGGATATTTATATATTTTAGAAAAATAAAACATTCATTTTTGGAGGCTGCGGGACATATATATATTTTAAAAAATAAAATATTCATTTTTGGAGGCCCGCGGGACATGTATATATTTTTAGAAAATAAAATATTCATTTTTGGAGGCCCGTGGGACGCATATATATTTTTAGAAAACAAAATATTCATTTTGGGAGGACCGCGGGACATGTATATATTTTTAGAAAATAAAATATTCATTTTTGGACACCCCCGGAACACATATATATTTTTAAAAATAAAATATTCATTTTTGGAGGCCCGCGGGACATGTATATATTTTTAGTAAGTAAAATATTCATTTTTGGATGCCCGCGAGACACATATATATTTTTAGAAAACAAAATATTCATTTTGTGAGGACCGCAGGACATGTATATATTTTTAGAAAATAAAATATTCATTTTTGGACACCCCCGGAACACATATATATATTTTAAAAAACAAAATATTCATTTTTGGAGGCCCGCGGGACATGTATATATTTTTAGTAAATAAAATATTCATTTTTGGATGCCCGTGAGACACATATATATTTTTAAAAAACAAAATATTCATTTTGTGAGGACCGCGGGACATGTATATATTTTTAGAAAATAAAATATTCATTTTTGGACGCCCCTAGAACACATATATATATTTTAGAAAACAAAATATTCATTTTTGGATGCCCACGGGACACATATATTTTAGAAAAACAAAACATTCATTTTTGGACGCCCGCGGGACATATATATATATTTTTGAAAAATAAAATATTCATTTTTGGAAGCCCGCGGGACACATATATATTTTTAGAAAATAAAATATTCATTTTTGGACGCCCGCGGGACACATATATATATTTTTAGAAAACAAAATATTCATTTTTTGGACACCCGCAGGACACATATATTTTAGAAAAATAAAATATTCATTTTTGGATGCCCGCGGGACATGTTTATATTTTAGAAAACATTAAAACATATAAATTATTAAATTTTATTTTAAAAATAAATAATAAATGATTGTTTCAATTAAATGAATAATCAGTCTTTCTAATTTATATCAACATAACATTTATATATTAGTAAATAGTATTTTAGATTTATATTAGTTTTTTATATATAATAGACCTATAATTTTGAATATTCGCATGTTTTCACACATCCAATTATAAATGATATACATAATAAATTGTGATATATAAGGATTATATTTGAACTTTTATATTACAATGAAGCTTAATTATCCATTGGCAAGACAAGAAGTTACAGGTTGGTATTATATATGTATATAACGAATCGAATATTATAAATTATAAATTATTTTTTATAAAAATATCAGTTAATTTTTTTATAAATTTAAGATTTTGATCTTCGATGGAAAATTCAATTCATTTATTGTCTTTAACATAATTTATTTATCTAGGTGATCAAGCTTCGTTCTGATTAATTCAGTTTATGTGCCATATTTGTTGAAAAAGTATATTTATGTTTAAATCATGAAAAATGCTTATATTCATTTACATATATATTAAAATATAATAATACTTTATAGAATCATTTATTCACATAGAAATAAAAGTTTAAAAGGTTTAGAAGTTGAAAATATAACTGCGCCTAACCGTATCTAACTGCGTCTAACCACATCTAATTTTTTATATTTTATAAATATTTTATCTAATTTGTGTATTTCGCAAAAGATATATAATTAATAATTCACTTCAGAACTACGGAAACCTTTAAATAATTTTAAAACTAAATAAATATAAAAATTTATAATTAAAAATATGAACTAATTTAAATTAAATAAAATAAAATTTAAATAAATATATAAAACTATAATTATTATATTGACTTTTAATTATTAGTTTGCAACTTTATTTTATTTGCATGCTCAACTGATTTTGACATAAGATTGGTTTTTCTCTTAATTATCAGTTTGGTACTTCTCATATTTTGTTTATTGCCGCGATTTTGAATATATTTGGGAAAGAAAAAGACAATGATGGCATGGAGAGAGCACATTTTTGTCCGTCCCATTATGTTAAAATATGATTGACATATATAGCACCTAATTTAGCACACGAAGCACACATATTTTAATTTTTCAAATACAATGTACCTATTCCAAAATTTGCATAAAAAAACTTGTAGAAGATTTATTAATAACTAAATTCATTAAATCAAATTGGAATGTAATACATTGTTACATACATTCTTCTACAAACTAAAAAAAAAATCATATTTTTATTCAAGACATTAGATGTCAACAACCTTGTTTGTTTCAAAGTATACAAAGACGTCCAAAAGATCTTGAATTGCACAATTCTTTAATAGTAATGCTTGTGATATTCGATTTTCTGAAAGACTTGTTCTGTAATGACAGTGACATTGCCATAAGCTCTCTTGATCTCCTAGTGGGCCTTTTGGTAGCATGCAGTGCCCCTTAAAGCATCAAACCCATTAGCAATAGCTGCCTTAGTCATGGCTTAATATGTCAACCTCTGCATCACAAGAAAAGCTAGAATGATTTAAATTATGAATTTAGGGACATTTCCTTTGACACTTATTGAGAAGAAACAAAGTGAAAGTTTTCATTACTGCACCTCATAGAGCAGATCTGAAGGAATAAGAAAGGTGATCGATTGACTCTCTGCAAATCTAACAGATAATTTTCAACTTGCGTCTTGTAAAGCTGTAAAAAGATGGGTTGGCAACAGAGGAAACAAAAAAGACTAACTGGATTTTGGAACAAAGCAGTGATAATTACAGTTTCTCCGATGGGCACTCCACGTCGATACACTGCAATCAATATGTTCAGTAATGATGCATTAGGACCTTATACAACTGGATTTTGGAACATGAAGAGAAGGGCTATGATATGATATCTCTTGTTCTTACGGGTTATAATAATAGTAGCATCAGACCATGCATCCTGCAATACTAACTTCCAAATTCTGCTTCTATCATTCCTCGCATATAATGTGGTGTAATGAATGATGCCGACAAAGTCCAGCAAACCAATCAAGGATCTGGATTCTTCCAGTGTGAACTTGAGCAATCTGCTCCCCACAAGATTCTGCATCGTATAAGGATATCTGCCCAATCCTCAATACTTCAAATTGGAAGTTTTTCTTTGTAAAATTTGAAATTCCCAACATGCATCCTTTGCACGGGATTTCATTTACTGATTAAAAAGGAGAAAGAATGGGCAGAAATTGGGTGACTTTTTACTCTTGAAAATATGTAACCACTACATGTCGGCAATCAGCATCCTACCCTGTGTAGGCTCTAGACCATGCTTCAAATGCTATTAGGAAGGTCCGACCGCATAGACAACCTCAGAAATTTATGCTAGTCAACTCATATTAGACTGTTATAAACCATCGCACATGTAAATTCAAGTGGAGGAAGCCAATAATGAAATTTATATCATTTTTATTATATATATATGCTTCATACCACTTGAACATTCAAAGGTAGCTAATTACGAATAATTCAGTCAAGGGTACTGACCATGTGCAACCAGTTTCGTGGTAAATATCTATCCATATGTTTTTGTTCATGATGCAGAAAAAGCAAAGATATAACTGCTAAAATTGTAAACAAACATTTTACTTATAAAAGTTTCTAGTAAAAGTAAATAAACATATTACTTATAAAAGTTTCGAGCAAAAGTGAATTGTTATGTCATGAATGAACACATACAGGTTAATATTATAAACCGATAGGATTTTATAAGAAAATATTTGATATAGAAATTAATGTTTGCATCTAATCATTGCCATTATACAATAGTATCATCTCTTACACAAGCAATGAGCATGCATGGTGAGGCTGTTTTGGACTATAACATAGCTCACGTACAATTTGATTGATCATAATCGTACCTATTGCTTCAGTCATGGTTGAGGACAGATAACTTGTAAAATATAACAGATCATACCTGTTAGTTCAGTCATATTCAAGGATTCCAATGGTCCAGATGCTTCCAACATTGTTAAAATAAGTGGTTCATATTTCAAGTGTCTTCAACCAAGATTAGATATGGAACCATAATTGTTGAAATTATATAATTGAAACCTCTTTACCATCGATTTGGATTTTATTCGTAATGGGTGGCAAGTTTCAAAAATCATTTGCACACTTTCTTCCATCAACCTTCTATTTTTGCTGGGATGTAGAGTAAGCCACTACCAGTTAACATTGAGGAGTTAGTACATCATACACTAGACGAGCAAATAGAGACGCTCTCCAGGATTATGATATCTACAACTCATGGTAAGAAAGAATATCTAGACATATGCCGCAATGATGGCCTCCACCAGCTTTCATATTACTCCACAGTGTCAGTTATGCTAGTTTCACCACGGAATAACATTTATGAACATGCTGAAAAGTTAAAACAAAAATTTAAAAAAGAATAGCACAGTGACAAACCTTACAAGGGTACCCTCCCTCCAGTTTTTATTTCTTGATAACATGACTTTCATTCGCTGATGAATTCTCTACACTTTTCAAATTTTTCTGCTCCGATTGCTCATGAAACCTACACATAATTTACATAACTAACATAACATCATTGGAAATGCATAACTTGCATCTTAGAACAGCTTTCCTTTTTTAGAAAATTTAAGAATTCAGGAATCAGTATCCACAATAACAAGACAGGACTTCAAAGACATCCAAATAATAAAGGCCAAAAAGGCAACCATATCAGTCAAAGGCGCAAAGTACACAAGTAAAGCAAGGAGTATATCACATAAAATCAAATAAATTTAACAATATGTGTAATTTTAATTTATAGTGATAACAGTAAGATTATGTAAATATTCAACATAATCTTAAATCATAGATATTGTCAATAAAGACCATCTCAAATTTCATTAATCCAACATTTAGTTGAAAAAGAACAGTGAACTTAAAAGTCGAAACACCATGTAATTTGTATGCCCAAGAACAGTGAATTTAAAAGAACAGTGAATTTAAAAGTCCAAGAAGATGAACCCCCCCTACAATTTGTATGCCCTATTTATGATGGCAAACATCCATGTAATTTACGGAAAGCCCACAGAACACAGACATAAAGACATTACCTGGAGAAGACATTGAAATTGTAGACGCAAGAAAGACGCAAGCTGTTAGACAAAGAAAATTAAAACACATGCTCCATACCTTATCCTTCATCTTTGCCGCTTCACAACCAAACATCTGTATGGACAACATAAAAGTCATTATTAAATACCTCTTCACAGGTCTTCAAAATGCTTATGCAGAAGACATTAAAAGTCACTGTCTAATTCGTAGGTGGATGTCTCCAAAGCCACAAATTTCAACCAAAAAACCAACCAACATTATTAAAACCTAAGTATCATGGGTGCCAAGATCTAAAAGTGTATCAAATAACCAAATATGGCTGACTATAATTTCTTGGATTGCTAAAAAGTAAACTCATAAGTCAGACTTATAATTGGATAGAGAAACATCTCTTTTCAATTACTTGATAAAATTCTATCTCATAATACTTCAGTTCTGACAAGATGAAGTATGAACCATCGCATAAATCCAAATGAACTATATCTGGTAGAATTTAAATACTGTTAACAAATTCTTGAACCTAGCAAAAGTCACCAATTTTGTATTTCTTTCTTTTCTAAAAATTAAATGGAACACTAAATGCATTTTGATTAACAAAAATTTTGATTCCTACTAACTCTGCTCTATGGTTCAAAACAAATTTTCTCATGTCTCAATGCAACCACTTTTTAGCAGGATACACAATCTATCATGTAAACAAAACCAGGTTTTTGTCACCAAAAGAGAACGAATTTGAGTGTCTAAGTTTTAGTATGAAATGAAACCAGCAAAGTCATTTCTTTGTATGCATTTGTAGTCGTTAACTGTGAATTGATGGTTCTACAAAGCAAATCTGAATGAGTCTCAATTCCTGAGATTCCCACTTGACTCAAGCCATGTGAAGAAGGGTGCGGCTGAGGATAAGATATGCCCATGTCAGGTGAGAATTCAACAGTAGATGGTATTCCACGAGCTTGATGAATCTAAGAGTAAATTGAAAGGCAAAAAAAATGAGCATTAATTCTCAGAACATAACTAGAGTAAGGTTATAAATGAAAAAAATGAGCAACAATTCTCAGAATGTACCTTGGTAAAGCAACAAGATTCATCCTGCTATGAGACAATCCAAGGTGATCTTGGTGCGCTCTGTAACATTGAAAGTAAATGGGCCCAAAATTCCTTGGCACTTGGACCAGCTCTGAAAGAAAATTAGAAGAAACAGGATTGTCTGCTTGCCTACCTTCATTGCATTTTCAATTAAATCAGAGGATCCAAGCTCATGGAATGTAACAGGCCAAATGAACTGATTTTTCTAGTAAACACCTGCACCATCTACAAGCAAGCCATGACATCTGCATCCCTAGACAATCAATAAAATACAAATAGAATTATGTTCATGCAAGCACTGGAACATGACATATTTCATCATAAAAGTATTTAGATTTCTAACTGTATTTACCCCAATAAAGAATACAATGCCCAGTGGTAAACATATCCCCCAGTAACTGGATCGATATTTCCAGGAAAACAAATCAAATTTCTTTCTTCACTGTAAATTTTAGATTCTAGGGAACAAATCAATTTTTTTAAAATTGTCAACTTTGCGCTAATCAAAGTTGGCTCACTAAGTTGCCATAGACCTCAAATATCCACAAAATAAGATCTTGTGGCTATAATCCATGTTTTTTAATCATTAGAAACATGACTTGATTTTGGACAAATCACTAATGCACCTCAAAAATACAAACCTGACTGTATTTTCAATAGGTCAGCCATTAAAAATGAGTGCAAAGGTGATGACAGGAGGTTTGGAGAAAACTGTGTGTTTTGGTGGAAAAAGAGGCTGACAAGCCTTTTGTTCTTACAACTCATACACCAACCTAAACACCCACTTTTCTAAACCTTAACCCGAGACATCCTTGTATCATATACCAGTGATGGCAGATACTAATCTGATATCAGCCAGTATCCTGAACCATAATTCCTAGTACTCATGTATGTGATATTAATATGTATGCTTTGAGTTTGAGCTCAGCAGCACCCATGTATTGGCTTTTGTTCATAAATGGGATGGATTATTCATTTGTTTTGAGGTCTTTGATCGGTTCCTCATTTTGACCTGGATTGCTATATAAATATAACCTGCATGACAACTTGGATTTCAATGGTATTCTTGTCATTATTGTTTGTTCTCTTATGCATAGGTTGCAACAAATAGCTAAAAGATAAGAATACATAAATTTTTGGTAAATTAAATTTTCTTCTGAAGAATGGAATATGGGGAATGATTCCCTTAGATGTAAAAACTTGAAGCTGTCAACGATTCCTAGGATTTCTTCTTCTATTCTTGTATTTGCATTAAAAAGAGTTTCTCTTATCTTTTCCTACAAAAGTCCTAATTCACACGCTCAAAGCAATCAAAGCAGAATTTCTCAATCCCTAAGCTTCTTCTGTATCGTTGAGTTATTTGCATTAAGGAGATGGAAAAGAAAGGGAAAATTTTTTCTCTTTTCTCCACCACAAAATATACACATTACATACCATGAATGTCATAAAAAAAAGTTTAGAAAGTTTATGTACAAAATAACCTTAAAAAAAAAAAGAAACTGCCACATAGGTCTTTATTGGAAAAAAACCATTGATGCTTAGCTATAACATAGAAAATAATCAATAACAAGAGTGCAATCTCATTAAGTCATGGACATTCTTTGGTAAATCATGAAAATATGATAACAGGAGATCAGAGTGCAAGAAAATGAACAGGAAAAGTAGGTTCTTTTCCCTCTGTAATTATTTCCTTCAATAGAAAATAGAAAAGAAGAGGATTCTTGAGTTGCAAGGTAAATATTATATTCACTTAATGATGTTGTACAAGCATATTACCTCCACATTCCTTAAGTTTAAAGCATTATCTACATCATCAGCCGTTAAAATAGTTCTTTTGGAGTGGTGCATACACTTAATAGCCTCCTGCGAATTTAAGAAAAGAGAACTGCTTCTATCAGAAATGCTAAAGAAAATATAGTTTCTACATAAAAGCAGTTGAAATGCCTGTGGGAGAGTGCACAGAAAAGCCAGTCCAAGGTAATCCCGAATTCCCGATGCAATGAAAAAATACAACTACATAAGCATAATGATAAACATGGTCTTGAATAATGATGTGATCATTAAAGAAACATATGATGCAGAAGATGAAATAGAAAAGGAGAGGACAGGATCCTCTCAAAGGGATAAAAAGGAAAAAAGGATCATATCCTCCACTAAGCAATAAAACCCAATACAAGCTACTCCGTTAATGGAATCAAAAGAAAAATGTAAGTCGCGGAACCAAAAAAAAAAAAAAAACTCAAATGAAGATATCCAAAATGAAATTCCAAAATAAAATAATTAAACTACAATTTTGCAAAAACATATTAACCGGATGCTTAGCATCATGATCTCCATATAGCAAATGGCCTCTCATTTCAACTAAGGCAGTAGCATACAACATATTGATGGCCTAA